>JAFIRS010000213.1:0-600000 GCA_018342105.1 Gonioctena quinquepunctata
ATACAAGATCGAATGTGGGATAAACGATATGCTCAAGGTCGTCTCAAGGTGAAGGGAGTCTAGAGCGATATGCACTCTCTCCCAATGCTCAAGGTCATCCCAAGGTGAAGTGTGTCTAGAACGATATGCACTCTCCACCAATGCTCAAGGGTGTCTCAAGGTGAAGGACACACAACGTTACACACGATCACGTACGACTATGTGCCTTCTGCCCTCCCAATGTTATCCATCCACTCGACCCTGAGTTACCCTTCAATGTCAGACTCCATATGAGACAGCCTCACCTTGAATTATATGCAATGTCCTCTCAAGGTCACTTCAAGGTTAACGATACACTTACACACATAGCTGAACCCCCTTCTCAAGGTCAGGGGCGTGCGTTATACACCGCCACATCTCAAGGTCACTTCAAGGTTAAACGATACACTTACACACGCAACCAAACACCCTTCTCAAGGTCAGGGGCGTGCGTTGGGGGGGTCAAGGTCATAAGTGGTGGGGGGAGATCCAGAACCGGCTTAAATCTCCTACTGTTATCTGCTTCGTACATAGAGTTCCAGGTTTCCAGCCGAAGGTTATCTCTCAATTTTTTAAATCTATGAACTTCTTGAATAATCCACTTGTGCTGTTTTTAGAATAATTCGGTTTGTGTTTATCAGGATTGGGGAACAGATGTGACAAATGAGCAAATCAAATCTCAACCTACCAAACTGGAATCAAATATTACATATATTTCACAAAGAAAATCCAGATATCGGATGGAATAACACTGCAATCTTTGTGAACCGTTCGTCACGTTCATTCGATAAGGTCTTCGTTTTCAGCAATTATATACCCCAACCTGTCGCAAAAAAGTGTCGACACACAGATGGTCGGTATCCTTTTTTTGTGCAAGTATTAGAAGTTTCAATATTCAAATCGTGGATTTATGGATAGCTGGTGAGATGGAATCACAAGGTGATTCATCGAGTTTGTTAAATCTTGTGATTTTTGTTAAAACGGCAAAACTGACTGTTACACTTCTGCTAATCCATAAAGTTGCGATGGAAAGCACACGTGAAAGGAAAAATAAAAGGGGCAATTAATGTTTTCCAGCTTATCTTGACAAAACAGATCGGTGTTTTATCAGCAAATCATCAGACTGGCCTAATGGTAATCAGTTATGAGGGTATACCAAATAGAGTGCCATGGAAATACTTACGATTAAAAGGAAGTGTCGAAAAAAGTTATTGGTGCTCCTTGAAAAACAAGTTAGAAAGATTACCATCGATTCCTGGGCAGTAAGACATCAAGAATTTCTCTCGGTGTCTACAATTCGACTTCACCGCCATGTCAACTTCGAAGCTAATGTAATAGTCCTAAAAAAAAAGAGTCTAGAGTGCCAATCCTTTTGACTTAGTCTTGTGGAAGTTAATTCGAAAACAGTTTCCCAACAAAAGTATCCACGATGGCGACTTCGTATTCTCAAAGGATAAGGGAAGTTTAATATTTGTCACATAAAATTTTAATCGATCAAGAAACTTCAAACAGTAATTGTAACTACACCCTCGTTCTTTCAAAAATTCTCAAAAAACTGAATTCTGGACAGATTCAGGATAGTCTATCACGATTTTTTTGAATAAATAATGAACATTCGCAGAAAGATCTGGAAGAAAGAATATTGAAAGTAATGAAACACATGGATAATTTTCCATCAGAAAGCTATTGATAACAGAATACTTCTTCAACCACATTCAACTTTTTTAGATAAAGAAGTAATGAAGTTCATATCATTGTGAAATTTGTTCATTCTCCAGGAACACCCTGTATGTTGGCAACTTCATGGCAACCCACTAATTTATAAGTTTTACGAGTTATATTCGACACAATTTATATCTGCTCCCCACGTCAAAATGCATAAGAAGTGGCCATCATTCCAAAATTAATCCAATGAACAGAAAAAAAATGTCACCAAAATCTAACAAAAATTGCAAAACAGCTGAAATTCTGGATTCAGGTAGTTAAATATATTAAGCATTATATATTAAGCAATTTTAAAACATATTTTTTTCTTTGTAAAATTCGACAAAATTTTGGGTAGTGCCACCTGCCCAATTTCAGGTCACTCACTCATAGGAAAACTTTGGTAATTGCCGAATGCAATGAACATTCAACTCGACATTTGAATAAGGTATAATGTTGTACTGATTGTGTGGTAAATGTATACATTGCAGGCTGCCTGATATAGATATTCAATTTAGAAGTGAAAAAAACCACTAACCTTGTTATATCCAAACTGGTGATAAAGTCAGAACTAGTTGACTTCATACTCTGCTTTGAGGCACAAATAGTGTCGCAATTGAATATTCTTTTGAAAAATAATATCACGATCATTGTAGTGATTCAGACATTCAGAACACGTGAAGTGAACACTGTTCTCGCATGTACGTTTCACAAAGCTGTCTACGAACGAAAGTTTGTTAGATTCTACTAGTGTTTTCTGATTAGCAACCAATCAGGAAACAGTACGCGATATGCAGGAGAATTAATTTGAACATTATTATCTCTGTCTTTTGCTTTTGCGTATTTTGAAGAGTAGAAGACAAAATAAATCACTCGTCGCATTTATGAATGACGTAGTGAATTTCAATTCTGGTTGGATTCTGGAGTCTCCAATCACTGTGAGGGCGTTTTCGTACTAGATAAATTAATATAATTTAAATTATTTTTTGATAAAATGGCAAATTTTTGCAAAGACAAAGACAATAATGTTCAAATAAATTCTCGTGCATATCGCGTACTGTTTTCTGGTGGAGCCTCCATCCATATGACTCAGGATCCATCAGCGCAAGATTACCTATTTTGTATCAGCGGCAAGCTTTCGAATCTATTACTCACAAAATAAACTAGATCAAACAATGGAAGAAATTATTTTCTCCTTTTTTGTGCATTTGTATAAATAAAAGCTTGTCTTTAATTTTTTTTTCTATAATTTTTATTTTCAACTTTTTAGTTGTTTTCATTAACAACTAATAAGAGCTTGTTTTAAAATATTTTTTTCGTTCATTTATTTTTTATTTTTCAATATTTATGATGTTAAATAACTAGTTTAGTAATTTCTATCTGATTTATTTTTGAGTTTTGACAAAAAAATCATGATATCCGACCCTGAAAACCCCTAGATTCCAATTTTGAATAGAATCGGACCATAATCACAAAACTCGTCCGCCATTTTGGAGCCGCCATTTAGTTGTTTTTCCTAACAAATTGTATAATTCTTCGTCAACGGAATTATGTACACTTGCCAAATTTTAAATCAATCGGACGATTAGAAGTGGGTAAAATTTAACTTGCAAGATTTGATTACAGACAGACAGACAGACACCGGGACAGGTGAAACTAAATATAAGCTTGTTAAAAATATTTTTCCGCCTACCTCCATCCAAAGTATACATTGCCTGGCCTCATTGTAGGGAGCAAAGTCGTATTTTTCCTCCCTAGAGAGGAAAAGTACTTTTCCCATGGTACGTCATCAATAAAATAACTTATACGGCATTGACGACCCAAACTATATTCTATTATATAAGTATAAATTTTACCATTTATTTATAGAACACCCTGTATTTTGCAAAATGGTAGAAATCAGTAAATTGTTATTCCAATTTAACGATTTTTAGATTAATAATGTGACTTCAATTCATAGATTCAACCGGTTTTCGAATTTAGGACAGAAATATTATAGCATGCTATGTCAATTGACAGATTAACAGTTTCAAAGTGTGTTACGCTATAATATATCTACAAAATATAAAATAATATTTAAAAAAAATGAGTGATTCAAGCGAATTTGAATATATAAATAATACAACACCGGATATTTTGGAATAAGTTAATGTAACAGTACAATCTCTATTGCCCCAAAAATCTAAAGAAAAATACGAAAAATAGTATTTACATTTCAAGCAATGGGCCGAAGAAAAGCATATTCGAACTTAAAATGTTTGTATTTTTTACTTTTCAGTTCCGTATTTCGTCGGTTCAATTTTTTGTTAAAAAGTTTTTAATTTTCAATTTTTTGTGGCTAAAATCTACCAATTACTACCTACTTGTTTTTTGATTACTTCCAAAATACTTACTTACCCACCTTACTTCAACTATTACCAGTCAAATAATATGATTATCTACTTTTACTATTTGTTGTAATATAAATCATTTTCGTTGTTCTGGTTAGTTTATTTCATTACTTTATATGTCATTCCATCCTCTCATAAAATATACTGATTTTGACGGAACAAGAATAATGTCAGTAGCGATCTGTCATTGTCAACTACGTATGTGTGTGCCAATGTACACTAGTGAAAAAACAATTATCCCCTATTTTTCTACCCGTAAGGGTGGCTAATTCCTTCCGAAATCCAAATATAAGGTATACCCTATCTATTAAAAAAAGAATCATCCAAATCGAAGAACCCAGTACAAAGTTATGCCTGATAGAATCGGTTAACGGACCAGAATTCAGGATTTCATCTTTTGAATTCAAATGGGACCAAATTCGAAGTACACCGTATCCACTGAAAAAGGAATTATCGGAATCGGACGCCTCAATAAAAAGTTATGGGTGATCATACATAAAAAAACATGATGGAAAAACAAAATATACGGGTCGAATAGAGAACCTCCTCCTTTTTGGTTTCGTCGGTTAAAAATGTGGATATTAAATACCCAAAATTAATTGCTTTCTTGAAAAGACAAAACCATGGATATAAACCTAATAAGGCAAAAACCTTCTCAAGAGAGGAAGTAAATAATTTTTTACTAGAAGCCCCCGATGATAATTATTTATTAATGAAGGTAAGATATTTTCAAGAAGTAAATATTGTTAAAGGCTGGACTACGGGGTGTTGCGAATTAACACACCACACCTGTAATACCAGACATTATTTCGTTAGATTGGAAAAACAGTATTAAAAGCATCGACTATATCAATAGCGTCGAACCGGATATGATCTATGGAGCGGTCAACATAGATCAAGTTCCTTTTTTGTGGACGAATGATATGTAACATTATTCATACAACGAGGAAAAAAATGCACTTAAAATGTTAAGAATGTACATATATATTTAATAAACATTGACAGAATTATCTCAATCGTTCTGTGGACGAATGATATGCAACAATATTCATACAACGAAAACGAGTGTAGCTTATTGGCAGATGATTTTGCAGTTGGCTACACAATAGCAATGATTTTACTAAAAGAACAATCTTGAAATCAATTTCCACAACGGCTAGAATAAATTCTCTTTTGAGATCTTTGTAATCTTGAAAACTATGGAGAGACTTTACAGACACATACACATTTCAATAGGTTGGGTTTGCCATAAACATAAATACAGAAAAACAAACATTAGACTCACCCTGTTTAACACTTATTCACTGGAGTAGTTTTTAAACGACAATTAGTTCTGTTATTATATCGAGTAATATCGCGTCAAGTTGTTATTCTATTTTATTCGCCCAGTATATTCGTATAGCGCTATATGGCTAGAGATCTTCTACGAGATCGTGAACTATGGAATTGCGGACTCCCGTTGTATTATCTCTGTTCTGGAAGCGTTGACAAAATAGACAATTTGTGGAAAACTATACTGTTCACTCGTGTTTTTACTAAGAGCTTCAATACTTGATTTGAATTGGCTGAGTTTTTATGTTTTCTGAAGTTCACTACACTGATTGAGACACTCTCATTATTTTTGTACGATACGGTAATTCGAATGACTTTTTAATCTCACTTTTGAGAATGACATGTTCTCCGAAATCTTTTCGTCTAATATAAGTGATTACTGAACGGAATACTCTTTGGAACTGACTTCTCTTTCGGGTTCCGGTGTCTTTTATAAGATCTTCGACACAGGAGCTGGGGGCGGGATTTAGATAATACAATTGCTTTTCTTCTAGTTAATTGGTTGGTAAAAACCGATAAAGATGTGGCTCGTAAAACTGATAAGGGCCTTGTTTGTCTAATATATTCTTGAATAAACCGCGGTTTCTTATCTATGTTATAAATGGGTAAAATTTTACTGAATGACAGGAATTTATGGTGGGCTGTCTGATGGTCGCTGAACTAATGACCACACAAGGGTGAATTATGAGTCTAGACATTGTCTATTTCCGGTGAATTTCGGGTTTGTTTACTTCAATTAATGATGCTGGTTAGTGATGATCGCGTTATCGAGTTTTTTTAATTTCTTTTCGGGTAACGATTTATGGTTATTTTAACTGCCCTGTGTTTATCGACTTTGGACGTGTGTCAAATTTACGACGTTGTTTTGGTAGTTATTGAAACTGACTTCCTTATCTCGCTGTGAATGTACCAAGTAGCAATCAATAATATTTGTTTACTCTCCTAGATGAATTATTTATGCATCCGGTCTACAAGGGTTAATTCTTGCTAATTATTTTTAAATGCATTTTAATTGTCTTCCAATAACAACGTATGGTTTTAACGAGCGTATGCTTATCAGCTGTTTCAGTCTAGCATGTGGTCCCTATTGACCTTTACTATTTATCAAGTTTTCATTCAAGAATGTTACGTTGTTTTGCATCGAAGAAAGTTTTTTTCTGTAATTATATGGCATAACAATATATTAAGAAAATAAAAGTTAAACGGCAAATATTATAATAGAGCTACAACAATACGCTGTGTTCATGATTCCGCAGAAGTTGCCTGTAAGTTTCGGTAGCACAACGAGTTGGTGCACCGCTCACTGTTCATAATAAGCTTGTAGGTGTTGGTTCGAATTCCGGCGTCGACAGTTTTTTTTAATTATTTTTTCTTTGTTTTGTAGGTTCTCCTCATTTTCGGAATTTCAGAAGTATGCAGGTGTGACGAGCTCCTTAAAATGGCCACTACAGATATTGAAGATAAAGGTTCAATTCTACTAGTAAATATACCAAATTCTAAAACAAATATACAGATAACGTTTGTTATCAATGCTTCACCGGGGAATGGCCCTAATTATATTGACATTTATAGAAAATATATATATATATCGCTACGCCCTAAAACAGATCAGACACGTTTATTTGTCTGCTATAGAGCAGGAAAATGTATCAACCAAATGGTTGGAAAAAATACTATTGCTAAAATTCCTAAAAAAATTGCAGAATTTTTAAAACTGCCTAATGGCCTAAATTATACCAGGCATAGTTTCAGAAGAACCTCGGCACGTTTACTTGCAAATTCTGGAGGAGACATTCTTGCTTTGAAGCAACACGGAGGTTGGAAGTCTACGAATATCGCTGAAGGGTATGTGGAGCAATCTCTTGCAAAAAAGCGAAAAATTCCGAACCAAATTATGGGAGTCACTGAAGTTAATGAAATTGATTGTAATCAGCCAAGTACGAGTACTTCCGGGGGATACCAGCTGTATAATAATGTTGTTAATGAAAATATCACGAAAACTGCGTTGGCTCCAGCTCTCACTTCTAGTGGTATTCAAATAACCACTGCTCAAAACTGCACGTTTAACATTAGTATAAATAATTACCCTACCACAAATTAAAAATATGTAGGATGCAAGAATGAAAATAACGTGCCTATAAGTTATACTGTACCTACTTCTTAGTTTCAGTTCTTTAATAAATTTTGTTTGTTAGTTACTAGTTATTTGAGGAAGCCAAAAAAAACATGTATAACATGGGGGTAAAGTGCCTTTTCCTCCCTTGAATGATTACTGCCCTCCGCTACGCGTCGGGCAGTAAACTTCATCTTCGGGAGGAAAAGTAGCACTTTCCTCCCTTGTTATACAAATAGCTATTTCACGGCTTCTTTTGCAGAAATTAAAAACTAATTGTACGCCTTTGTCATAATTTCACTGGATTAGCTCGTGGTTTTTCCTACTGATATGGAATTTTATTTTTTCAGAACGCCCAGAGGTACAACAATACTCAGAATGGAGACAGCAGTGGTCTCCAACTTTCGAGGAGTTCTCCAGAGCGGAAGCGATAGCAGCGGGGGCGGATAACAACACGAACACCACCGTTACCGTGCAACTGGGAGGCACTGCCTTTCTCCATTGTCATGTGAGGAGTATGGCTGACAGGACACTGTCAGGAGCTGAGGTAATAACTATTTGTACAACTAGTGAGGGAGTGAGGGTGATTTTTTCAAGAATATGAGAGTTGCAACATGAGCTGCGAAGCAAGGGTTGTATCACATGCCTGGAACTTTCATTTCATCATTTTCAAGGTTTAAAAACAATAAACCTCCATTCCATTGAAATTATAAACACCTGAATGACTTTTTTGGAAAATAACATGACCAGGAACATCTGAATTATTTCATGACATTGTCATACCTGTCCTCGTACCTTGTTCATATGAAATTACTTTGTAATGTGGAAATATTTGAAAATGTTCCCAACTAGCATTTTTAGTGGACGAAACGTATCGGCCATGTTTCTATCACGTGGCAGCTACCAAAATGGGTAACACTTTTTTGGTGGCCGCTACGTTCCGATCTACGTTCCTGGATCTCAGGTAGCCACATTCAAACCACGTTGTGGTCACCTGGCCAAAACGTGGATATGTAATGGCCAACACTCGACACGTCAAACTCAACTGACTACGTTTGTGTAATTGATATGTAGCTGGATATTTGTCCTGCAACATATTTTCGTAATAAATGTTCCTCATTCTTCCTTTCTGCCTGATTCATTTCTAACACTCGACTATAAGTATAATTATATATAATATACAAACACGTAAGAATATTGAATTTGGATACTTCTGACCGGGATAAAATTAAAACGATTGAAAGTTCATTGATAGATATTGGTGTTGTAGCTCGATTGTGTGCAAGCACCATCTGAATATTCTTTATTTGGGGAAACCATTACAATTTTGCAAGTAACGCGCCTCTGAAATTATGTATTTAAATACCCCAATAATTTTTTTTATCAATCTTGGTTACTTGAAACCTATACTTACGTAATAAATTATTACGTTTAATCCAGTCCTGACGACAAATAGGTACATAACTTTGAAGTAGTTTGCACCCAAAATGAGTGTTCAAAGTGGCAGAAACTGAAAATGAACCACCCCAAAGTTTCTCTAATCATAAACTAATTAATTAACTTTTCCACCACTAGAAAGTGGCGCCCACGTCGCCATGACTCACCACTTCAAAGTTATGACCTAAAAATTGCAATAGATCGTATACTCTTGAAAGTGGCGAAAGTGGCGAGACATTATAACCTGCCACTTCAAAGTTATAACCTCAAAATTGCGGGTAAAATAAAAAAAATGGCTACTGAAATCGCATAACTTATTCCATTTTGAATAAATATCATTCACGTTTCACGTAATAGGTAAAACGAACTTTTTGTTAGACACAATGAAATAATTTGAGAAAATAGGTTAGCTTTCGTCGTCGCGCAGGCCAATATACGGTCATCAGCGTACTACTTGCACACTCAAAAAAAATTTGGTTCAGTAGTTAATTTTCTATTTGTTACTTATATGTACAAACACGGCTACTGTAAGATGATGGATCAACTTATAATAATTAATAATTGTTAATTGGTGTTGCATGTGTTAAAGGTAATTGTAACTTTGTAGTGACTTTTATTGAATGTGAACTGTGGCAATCACTTATGGAAGAAGGTGGCAACATATCACAATCAAGTGCCTGCCACATTAAAGATTTGATGGAAGTTACTAAAACGTCACCGAAACTATCATACTCTATCGAAAGTGATTGTGGCTTCTAAGTGATACTCAAGTGGTACAGGATAGTTACCTCTTTCAGAATTGAAAACCTCAATTAACACTAACAAGTACTGTGGAGTGGCTACCAGAGATGCGAATTACGTGACTACCACCATGCAAATATAAAATGAAGTTATTCTTAATGTATAGTGGCAGATTTATTGGTGATTACGTAATAACCACCGAGTCGAAGTTTCAGTATCAGTTTTCGCCACTATGATGCTATTTGGGTTAGAAGTAAATCGCTACAGCGGCAACCTGGACGTGCCGCAGAGTTTTTGGCAAGACATGGAGTTTGAAGCCGAAAATGATATACTTTCATATCAAACGATTATCAAACCCATGGTCACCTACCCCTCATTAGTATGGTGGCCAAAAACCCAACAGCCCACTGCACTAATCAAGCTGCAGAAAGTGCAGCGGTTATCCTGTCTGGGAATCACAGGGGCAATATTCACGTGCCCCACTGCAGCACTAGAAGTAATGCTCTATCTTCCGCCACTGCACTTGTGTGTAATAAAAGAAGCGGCAAAAATTGCCTTCAGACTGCACCAGGAATTAAACTTGAATGTTGGAAATTTGATTTGACATCTGAGGATTCTGGAAAATATTCCCCTAGAATCAGATATTATGCCTGCTAGGCACGACTTTGAAGTGAATTATGAAATGGTTATAAACAACCACCATATATTCACAACGAACGGGCCTCAATCAGGAAGGAATTCATCAGTATGGTATATTGATGGTTCCAAAAGGGACGAAAGGGCTCGAGTGGGAGTAACGGGTCCTAATTTTAGGCTCTCAAAATCCCTAGGCATAGCCCCAACAATTTTTCAAGCAGAAACCCATGGTATAGAAATTTGCGCACAAGAATGCCTTGAAAGAGGCTTCAATGGGGCAAAGATATATAACCTATCGGATAACCAAACAGCACTAAAGGCTCTAAAGTCATACACTTCTGAGTCTAGACTGACTTGGGACTGCAAACTCTCCCTAAGACAACTGGCTACGAACAATCAGGTTACTGTGATGTGGGTGCCAGGTCACAATTGAGTCAGAGGCAATGAAGAAGCGGACAGCCTAGCCAAGGAAGGCGCAAACACTCAATTTTCTGGCCCGGAACCCTTTTGTGGTCTTTCCAAAGCCCACATCAACGAAGAGTATGGGCGCTGGGAAACTGACCAAATTGAAACCCACTGGAACAAGGTTCCAGGGCGAAGACAAGTGAAAAGGCTTTTGAACCGTCGCCAAAGAAAGCTGAACAGCTTCTAGAGTTGGACAAGAAAGATCTGAAACTGGTAACGGGACTGCTCACTGGACACTGTCCTCTGAGGTATCACCTCAAAAAGATGGATAGATCAGACAGTGAACTGTGCCGTTACTGCGAGAACTTCGCTGAAACTGCAGAACACCTGCTTTGCGACTGCCAAGCGCTGTTCTGCAAAAGGCTTAAATTCCTCGAAGGGATTTTACGAACGCCCTCAGACATCAGGAACTTAGCTCCCAGAAAACTGATATTCTTCGCAAGGAGTCTCGGAATCCCGGGTCTTGAATAGATGAAGGGTAATGTACAAAAGATCTTATATCTACAATCTAGCTCAAAAACTATTGATGAAAAAAAGGTGTTTCTTGAAGAGGAGGAAATTTCCCGGAACTCTTTCTCAATTATTTATAATTTCAATTAAACGTTGAAAATAGGGCTCCGCGTGGGCGTTATGAGTGTGCAATGCACATAAAATATTTTTTTTACTATTAATATTGAATTAAAAAATGCAATTGAAAGAATGTAATTTCGTTAGAAAAAAAAAACAATGAATTTTGTTAATGTGAGGCTATTGTTAATTAAGTAGTTTTTTGGAACCACCGATTCTATTGAAATCCGTATAATTATTGACAGAATGACACCATAATTTGTGCTCTTCCTGGAGCACATTTCACATGTGTACTCAATTATATCACTCTATAAAATTGTTTAAAAGTTGATTATTTTATTTTGTTAATTATAAATTTCAAAAGTTAACATTTTTTTTATTGATATTTCACATTATGATCAGTTCACAACGTTTAAAAAAATCCCATTTGTTTACAAAATATTTATAAACAAATTGTTTTTTTGCATTCTTGCATCAAGAGTTTATTATGATTTAAAAAAATCAAATTTTTTCTATTGTTTACATTAGTTTTTTTATTATTCAAATCATATAGTAAGAATTTTTCTTTCTTTAAAATTAATGATTATCTACCTAATAAAGTTTTTTTTTATTGATAATATAGTTGTTTATTTACCTAACAAACTTTCATTGGCATTTCTTTTTCAGTATAGTACAAAAAATAACAAAAACAACCATATACGACAAACTGTTAACTTTTTTTTGTAATTTTTAATGAATTTTGTAGAAAAATATAAGGTTATTTTTGTAATTTTTTGTAAAATTCAAAAAAAAATATGCTAGTCAAAGTTTTTTCATAACTAATTGTTAACCAAATTAAAAATTACATTATTAATAAAAAAATAAAAATTCTTTCAGGAAGAGAATAAATAACCAATTATGGATTTAAAGAAAAATCTCAATATATTATATGATTAATAAAAAAAATTACAAAAACTATTATAAACAAAACAAAAAAGGGATTTTTTTTCAATCATAAAAAACATTTTTTGAAAAATATCCATTCGTTCATAAATATCTTATAAACAAATAGCGTACATTTTGTTCAAAAAACCTGATAATAATGTAAAATATCAATTAAAAAATTTTCAATATTTACTCGATTTCTCGATTTTATAGCGTGATATTATTAATTATTCGGTTTTTAATAAAAAAATTATAATTTTTACATTCATATTTAATAGTATTCGGCAAAATTTCCGTTTAGGGGAAGTGTGCTTACCGGCGTTGCTGATAAGCATTCATAGCAGAAATGGGTCGATGGGGAAAGAAAAAAGGAGATTTATTATTCCGCTCGTATTAAAAAATATTGTTCGAATCTCTGGCGTGACTTTTACAAATCATCATTCAAATATCTATCGATTTGGAGATCAGCCTAAATTTGTTCAGTTTCACAATAATTTTTATTCATATTCAATTAAAACGTATACTCCAAATCAACAAGAAAATTATTTTGAATTGACGATATAAAAGATTATAGTGGAACTCAACTATGTTAAAATCAATAATCAGCACAGTATTTTAATTTAATTTTATTTTCTCATTAATAATTCAGTCTTTGATTTGGTCCTACATTTCTTTGGTTGCATGTTTCTAGAAACAAAAAAAGGATTCTCCAAATGATTCACCAGTATGAGATTATTTCGTATCCATGAATCTCAGCACACCCTGTAAATCTTTTTTTTATTTTCAGCAAGTTTCTTGGGTCAGAAGGAGGGACTGGCACATCCTATCATCTGGTGTATTCGCGTATACGAACGACGAGCGATTCCAAATCCTTCATGCGGAGGGATCAGATGACTGGACCCTTCAAATAAAATATGTCCAGAAAAGGGACAACGGAACATATGAATGCCAAGTAAGTTTTTTGTTATAACCATTTGATTTATTCGACCGAGAAATTTCGGGGCTGTACAGGGCTATTCGATTTGGTGTCTATGTATCGGCATCTCGTTAACATATAAGCCGAAAGTCAGCGAGATTTCTTAAAAAATGTATTCGAACTGAATGATACCTTCTCATACAGTGCTTCTCAAAAGTCCCCTCCCCCCCTCTTATTTTTGGAACGATTATACATAAACAAGTGAAATTTGGAAACTGAATATTAAAGGTTGTAAACTTCCCTACTAGTGATGATACATGACGAAATCGTCAAAGATGACGTCACAAGGCCATTGTGACCAATAATTTTAAATGGAACCCTACGGCAAGCGACACCTCTTTTAAAAGATATCGAAAAAACCTATTCAATGATACCAATTTTGTTCGTGTTTGGCAGTTTTAATGGTTAATTAGTAAACATTAAAATTTAAATTCCATTCAGTATGATATTAATTACAGATTTAGGAATCAGTATCTCCTTGAAGAAATTGCTCGAAGTGACCTCCATTTACTTCCTGACAGTGAAATATCCTATTTTTAAACTCCTCTCGTACTTTTGCAAATGTGTCTGCGGAAACAGCCTCACATTCTGCAACAATACGTTGTTTTAAAACGTCAATATTGTCAGGTTCAGTGGCGTAAGCCTTCGATTTAGGGTACCCCCACAGAAAAAATCCAAAGGTGTGAGGTCCAGTGATCGAGCTGGTCATTCCGTTGAACCTTGTCGTCCAATCCATCTACCACGATACTCCTCATCCAAATACCGTCTTACTACACCGTAATAGTGTGGAGGAGCACCATCCTGTTGGAATGTTATTTCCAAATTGCCGAATTCATCTGGATTATCTTCCAAAATTTCAAGGATCAATGGTTCTATTGCGTTTTGCAACAGCTCCAGATAAACCTCACCAGTTAAATCAGTATTTTAAAAAAGAGGCCCAACGATGTGGTTTCCCAGGATACCTGCCCAAACATTCACCTTCTGGGGAAATTGGGTATGTGTTTCACGAAACAGGTGAGGATTTGCGTCACTCCAATACCTCACATTCTGTGTATTTACATTTCCATTTAGATAGAAAGTACTTTCGTCACTAAAACAAATTGTTTTGACATAGTCTGGCTGTTGGTTAATTTTAGTTTCCATATTTTCACAAAATTCTAGTCTTCGGTCTGGGTCGTCGTCTGAGAGTTGATGAACCATTTTTAATTTGTATGGATGAAATTTGTTTTTTTTTCAACACCCTGTGTACTGTACTTCGACTGACTTTACAGATAGATGCAACGTGAGTTGTTGAAGAAGTAGGATTAACTATCACTTCTGCCAGTATATAATTTTTTTTCTCATCAGAAATTAATTAATACTACCCGTTGTTTCAAACTTACGAAGAAGCTCCCTTAAATAAGTCCTCGAAACGGGGCGAACCTCTCATTGAAAATGCGTTCTGCTGCATGAATATTTTGTCCAGTTTCACCAAGAATTAGGATCGCTGCTACTTTATCACCTAAAGCACGTTCCATTTCGCTTCTTGAAGCACTTAAACGTTCGGCTCACAACAGTTTAACAAATTATTAAAATGTACAAAAATATTAAAAGTACCAAAAGCTGCTAAAATTGTTAAACGTTCGATCAACAATACACAAATTATTAAATGTACAAAAACTTGGACAATTACAAAAACGTCGAATTAGGGAGACTAACAAAAACGTCAGCTTATTTGACAACTATCCAGAGGCGGAGCTTGAATTTGGAATTTTAGTATTAACTGATTTAATTCATCACAGCTTTGCGTTTTTCAAAAGCGAGTTGCCAAAACTGCCATAAACACAAACAAAATTAGTATCATTAAATAGGTTTTTTCGATACCTTATAAAAGAGGTGTCGCTTGCCGTAGGGTTCCATCTAAAATTATTGGTCACAATGGCCTTGTGACGTCATCTTTGACGATTTCGTCATCTATCATCACTGGTAGGGAAGTTTACAACCTTTAATATTCAGTTTCCAAATTTCACTTGTTTATGTATAATCGTTCCAAAAATAAGAGGGGAGGAGGGGACTTTTGAGAAGCACTGTATATTAGCCATAATGAAAATTATTTGCCGCAGGCGCGTCACAAATGAATTGCTTGTCATTTCTTTGGAAATAAAAAGTGTGAATAATAGTGCTGGTCTCTCCTCCTAGTGACTAATAATATGTTTTTCAATACTAGTAATAATGTTGTTGTAGTTTAACCAATTCCAATTGCAGAAGCTGTTTCTATAAGGAGCAAATCAAAAACTAATTTCGCTAACACGAGAGTATATGCGAAGTAACGGAACGAAAAATAATGTGTACTACTCGTAAACATTCTCCGTCGGCAAAGAGCCGATAGTCAACGTGGGTTTGACTGACAGCTGTCTTTTCTGTAGCAGATTCGTCTGGGCCAATCAAGCCTTCAGAGGTCATAAATCACGAGTTATATTTGTGTTTGAACAGCTCTGAAAGAATAAAAGCCAGTAGCGTCTGTGGTCTGGGTGTGCGCCTTTCGAAATAAGTTTTAAGATATTCTATAGTTCTGTTGTGTTTTGATGGAGAATATGGCATTTTTTCGACCATGGGAAAATGAAATTGCACAAAGTAGTAATGAAATTGCACATGTGAGTGAGAATAATATCAGATATGAATTTAACAACAAAGACTTGCACATACAAGCCCAACAAGTTATTTTAAATATATTTGATCGACTTGAAAATGAAAATATTCAGCAATCTGATAATGCAATCATACTAAGAATTGCAGAATTAACAAAAATAAATAAATTTTCCATTTATCGAGTAATAACGAAAATAGAAAAACGTGTAAGGAAAAAATTAGAAAAATTGACAGAACTACGCAAAACTTTGTACGAAGAACTATATATGATTTATATAAGGAGAACATGGTTGCGACATTAGAAGTTATTCAGCACAAACTAGCAGATTATCCAGATTACACTTATACCAGCGTGGAGACATTGCGTCAAGTATTAATAAGTTGAGGTTTTAAACATAAAAAACATGGCGCATGGCGATTACCGAATCATCAAGGTTAGTGCAATGGCGGCAAAATTATTTGCGTCAAATGAAAGACTACAGACGTTCTAATAGACCCATTATTTTTCTTGATGTAACATTGTTCGACAGTCAGGATGTAGTTGATTACGGTTGGGTAGACAATAGTAAAAATTGCTGTTTAAGTGGGCCATGTTCTAAAGGGAAACGCATTATAATAGTACACGCTGGAACCAAAGACGGTTTTGTACTTAATGCGTTATTATTATCTGCTAAAAAAATTAAAGACTGTTCTGCTGATTATCATGAAGAAATGACAGCAGACTCATTTGAAAAGTGGTTTAGCGAATAGCTTCTACCTAATATTCCACCACAATCAGTAATCGTTATGGACAACGCATCGTATCACTCGCGGCAGCTCCTTAAGATACCAAATAGCAGTAGAAAAACTCAAATAATTGCACTTATGTCTACCAATCGTGGGAAAGGCACAACAAAAAAAGATTTGCTCACTGTTATAAAAGGTTTAAAGTTAGAAAAAATATATTATATTGACGAGCTGTGCAAAGAACGATGTCACACCCTTCTAAGACTATCTCCATATTATTGCATATTTAACCCTATAGAGTTAATATGGGCAAACGTAAAATCAGAATTACGAAAATGTAATCAAAGTCCAAAACTGAGTAAAGAGGTTGTAGAAAACGTAAGAAAAGTTATGACAGACCACCAAGAGATTTGGAAAAAATGTGTTGAACATGTTATTAAAAAGGAAGACGAGTATGTGGTTTCATCCTCTGTCCAACCCATTATAATATTTCCAAATAATGATTCTAGTTCAGACGTCGTGATGATTGCTTTGAAATTAAAAGGTTTAGAGTTGTATTTGTTTCTGATTTCCATAAGTGTAAGTACCTAGAATATTTTGTTTTGGTTTTTTGCAAAGAACTAATTTCCGTTTATGGTTTTTGCTTTGAAATTTCGTTTTCCAGAAAAAAAAGTTGAGAGGTGTCAAGGGACACCCGGATGGAACGAAGTTCCTTTCGATTAATTAGTGAAGGAATTGTAATATTATTTTTTTTTTAAGTTATAATAATATTTTTTTTATAATTAACAAATATAATGTAATATAAACTTAATCAGTAGGCTCAATTTTAGTACATATGCATTGATATTGTAATATTAAAATATAATTTGCTTTTAAATTTATTAAAGTTATGACGCGTACACTTGCTAAACACACAATAATGGAGAGATTATAACGCGTATGACTTGGTTAGCACAATAGTAAAGAGAGGTTATAATGCGTACTTGCTAAAAATACAACAAGCATTTATTATTGTCTGTATAAAATCTCTACTTACCTAACTCCATCAGCAATATCCGGAACTTGTGTAGAAACACTCTCAGGATAAAAAGAAACAAGTTGGTGATAAACGGAAGAGAATATTCAGCGGAACAACTTCTCCAAGCAGAACAAGAAATATCAGATAATCAAAGTGAAAGGAAGAGCGCCCCTACAACACCTACGCAACCAATTTTCGACATCTCTGTAGAAGAGAGTGTAAAACCAATAGAAGAAACTACCAAAATCCCCAGAACCCCCATTTTAACCGGATCAACAGGCGCTTCTAAGAAACAACCTACCAAACTAGTAAATCAAAACATTGAACAAGTAGAAACCAGATCGAAAAACGAGAAAGATCACATCTTTTACAAATCAAAAGACACACAAATACCATCCCAAATATCATTAGAACAAACATTACCGATCACTATTCCATTGTTTCCTCTTTTAAAATAACCAAAAAACATGAAAATACGAAAAAAATAAACTTAGCTCAGAAAAAAATCAATATAAATCAACTGACAAATGTGATGAAAAATGAAAATTGGAATACAGTATATAATTGTGGTGATGTGACAATTGCTATGGATGTTTTTCATGATAAGCTAAATGAATATATCGATCGCTCAACCACGATTTTTGAACAAAAAAATAAGCGCAAGAAAAAACCTTGGATAACCAACGGAATAATATCTTCAATCAAAGAACGAGACAAACTGAAACAAAAGACTCTAAATAATCCAAATGATCATATCATCAAAAACAAATTTCTTCTACATCGAAATAAACTGAATTCTTTGATCAGGAAAACTAAAATGAATTATTTTAAAAGAAGATTAGAAAGCTCTAATTCCTCAAAAAATTTGTGGGACGTAATGAATGAACTAACAGGAAAAATAAGAAAGAATACAAACATAAAAAAAATCATAATGGAAAACAATGAGGAAGTGACAGACGACAGGAAAATAGCAGAAGCATTCAATGACCACTTTGCGAGTATTGGCGGAAAACTGACGAATAAACTCAGAAACGATTCCGAAACACTAGAACCACTTAAACATTTAAGCAAATCGATGTTTATTGAACCAACAAATACCCAAGAGATTAAAGACACAATATTAGAACTAAAAGACAAAAAAGCATGTAGTCCGGACAAAATCACTAATGAGATCCTAAAGTCAATAGTGGACTTCATAGCAAAACCCCTAAGCCATATACTGAACATAACTATACACAGCGGCAATGTCCCTAAACAGTTTAAAATTGCCATCATCAAACCATTGTTCAAATCAGGTAAAAAACATTGCTTGGACAACTATCGTCCGATATCATTAACTTCAGGCTTATCGAAAGTCTTTGAAAAAATCATGAAAAAGAGGTTGACAAAATATTTAAATAAGCACAAATTCCTCTCGCCTCAACAATTTGGATTCCAACAAAATGTGTCAACACAACACGCTATTAGTGCCTTAACATCCAAAGTATATAACGCTATAGACAACGCCAAGCCATGTTTAGGTATATTACTCGACCTGACAAAGGCGTTTGATACCATAAACCATAAGCGTTTATTAGATAAGTTGGAAAAGATTGGTATTAGGGGTATTGCATTACAACTTTTCGAAAGCTATCTACTTGAACGAAAGCAACAAGTATTGATAAATAACGAAA
This sequence comes from Gonioctena quinquepunctata, assembly GCA_018342105.1. NCBI lineage: Eukaryota > Metazoa > Arthropoda > Insecta > Coleoptera > Chrysomelidae > Gonioctena > Gonioctena quinquepunctata. Next base: position 19,349 of record JAFIRS010000213.1, read on the forward strand.
TGAGCAATGAAAGAATAGTTACTTGTGGAGTACCACAGGGGACAGTTCTGGGGCCCATACTCTTTATAATATACCTGAACGACCTACTAGCTCTAGATTCGACTGGTACCATTATTTCATTCGCAGATGATACAATCTTAGTATGTGAAGGAAATACATGGAATGAGGTAAGGGAAGCGGCAACCGATGACCTAAAAATCATTTCAAATTGGTTCAATAAAAATAGTTTGATAATGAATCAATCCAAAACTAAAATTGTACCTTTCACTTCTTACGAAAGATACTTACCCACTTATGAGACTATGGAAATCAACAACATAGAAATACTACTTTTCAGTTCAGCCAAATATATCGGCATTGTAGTGGATTCATTTCTGAAATGGGATATCCACATTCAAAGTGTAGTCAACAAACTTCGCAAACTCGTCTACAAATTTAAACAACTAAGCTTCTTACATCTAACACATCTGAAGATACTGTATTATTCATCAGCGGAGTCCATAATGCAGTATGGTATAATAGGTTGGGGAGGAATAAGGAAAACAAAGTTAAGTCCACTGGAAGTTATACAAAAACGCATACTTCGAATTATTTTCAAAAAACCAACACAGTTTTCCTCTGACCGTCTGTTAAGCTGGGCAAGAATTATGGACTTGAGACAAATTTACTGCAAAAACATTCTAGTATTCACATATGACAAACCTGTATCTTCCTTAATTGAACATCAATACCAAACTCGAAAAAAAATCGCTGCACATGAAAAATTACCACGGGCCCATAAGTCAATAGGACAGAGGTATTCCGTGTATATCACTCCAAGGTTGAGAAATCTATTACCTGGGTCATTAAAAACCATAAATTCTAAAAATATCTACAAGAAGAAGATAAAAGCTTGGATTTTGTCTACAAATAGAAAGGTTTTCCATTTCTCAAACGCTCAATGTATTTATTTCTGTCTTATTATAAAAGTCATATATCACTTTTTCAATAGAAAAACATCAATGAATGAACAAAGTTCTTCGTGTATAATTGTCTGACACATATTTTGAAACCTCGTTTTTTTCAGATATCAAACAATCAAGGACTCGTGTCTCACTTCGTCAATTTGGAAATAGTTGTCCCTCAAGCTACGATCCAAGGCAGTAAGTCTGGGGAGCACCATGTCGATATCGGTAGCGTCATTGATCTCGTATGCGTGATAGACAGGGTGAGTAAAAAAATAAATTATATATGGGACCTCTATCGGAAACTTGAGGATCAAAGAGCAAGTAGTAAAGAAGTTGGCGCCTGTATTATAAGCTTCAGAAGTGAGAATTCATTAACTCATAAATTTCTCTTCTGGAGCATATATTTTTATGATACAGAACCTGAGATTATTCCTATTCTCCTCAAACTCAGGATAGAACTAGATAACTTTCACATAACATATCTGTGCATTTGTGCTCGTAGGGTTATCTTCCATTTTCTTTGCAGAGTCCCACTCCTCCACAATACGTATTCTGGTACCACAACGACCACATGATCAACTATGACACGTCGAGAGGAGGCATTTCGGTGGAAACTATTCCGGGACCACGCACGCAGAGCAGACTCACCATAAGGGATACGAATGACGGCGATTCTGGAAACTACACTTGTTCCGCCTCGAACACCGAACCTGCTTCCATTTATGTCTTCATTTCCGAAGGTAAGTCGATAAGTTTTCTTTCTGTCGTAGATTCATCCCGTCTACAAGATCCTATTGAGATCAACCATATACCTTGAAACCCATAATACCTGAAAGGAGCATTATCCTTGTTATAGACATATATAAAAGGCTTCGGAAGTACCCATTCAAATGGGATAAAAAACAACAATGTCCCAATAGCATATTTCCGCTTAGTCCGGTTTCCTCGAGAGCAAGTACAAATAAAAAATGTCCGAAAGCTCTGGCTTGCTCCGGAAATGCATGTCCACACATTTTGGGACGAGGCGAGAGAATAGTGTTTCATTCTCATGTTACAAAGAGCCATGTTTTCGATCTCCATTCAGGAAAGAACGATGACGAGGTATATAAAGAAATGTTGGAAATACAACCCTCTACAGCTCCTTCATGTCTTCTTTATAAAGTAAATTCAATGGATGTTCTATCCTCCGACAGTTGACTCTCAAAACGATGACCTGGTGGTCAAAATCTCGTGATCAGGCTCCTGATTATCATCGAAGTCGTAGAAGATTCCAATATAGGCGATTCCTAGAGGATAATAGTGGTTAAGATCCCCTGATGTCGCACGTGACTCTCATCAAATTCGTCGGAAGTTTTTATGTAGGTGGTACCTGGAACATCTCATCTCATCTGAGCTGTTGCATTAGGAGAGAGCAGAGGTCGAGATAGTAAAGCAAAGTTCAAAGTACCTACACAACCCACATTTCGAATAATATCCCAGATATTAACCCAAAAGAGGCCTATGTGTATACTGTGTTAATTGCAATGCTACCACGATACACATGGACATTCATAAGATGATGTGAGTCTTCGATGACAACCGTGCGACAGTGATAACCTTCCAACGAGAGAAAGGTTTCAAATCAATTCAATAATATTTTTCGTTAATGTAAAGTATATTATTTAACTTTGCCACCTACATGTCCCAATTGCTCGCAATCAGACCACTAATATTACGTCGGTTAACCTTCCATCATCTAATATAAAAAAGAGGACACAACCTTTTCCAACTTGGTTTCTTAAATACTAGACCTCGATGGGGATTTGAACCAAGGTATTATGTCCCACAGAGCACATGTACGTACAATGGATGAACAATGGACGTTGAATATGGATGTCCAGAATTAGTCCAATGTACATTCAATGGACGTTCAATGGACGGCCAGGACACCACTTTGGACGTACAATTAAAGTCCAGATAACGGCCAATGGATGTACATTGTGCGTAATTTGGGCATCCATTGTATGTCCATATTTGGTAAAATGGATGCTCAGAACATATCCAAATAACAACCACTGTGGTCTCCCAATGTACATCCATTGTATATCCAAAATGAATCCAGAGGGGATTATACAAGGTGTCTTGTAAATATGGGCTGGAAACATATTGTAAAGGTAAAACTAACACAAGTTTAAATGTATAATAAAACAAAAGAATAACAACACTGGTCAAAAGTATTAATAAATAAAAATATTCTGAGAACGATTCATTTCCTCTCATTTGCTCTCCTTAACCATCTCATATTTGCCTCCTCAATTTATTTTTTGTTCGTTTTTTTCATCTGCCTGTTCTGCAGTACCTGTATGTATATATACAATAATAATCAACAATATTTTTTTTGTTCCACCCACTGATCAGGAAGTCGGCCATTTTCAAATCCTTGAATGATTGTTTCATTTTCGACGTGGTAAATATATTGAGATGCGAGACCTTTGCTTATAAGTCGGGATGAACACCTTTTCATTAACTCATATGTGTTCCCTCCTCCTGTTTTTGACATCCAATTTGACTGAAAAATTAATAATCAACATAAAGGATCAAAAATTTGCTTCAAAGAGTACGTACAGGAAAGATTTGCCAAGTTTGAGTTTGTTATATATGATCATTACTCAAGACTGGGTGGAAAATTATACACCTTCACTATTGACAGGAGATATTTGAGAGAAATTCAATCCTGTTTTTATTGTGGGCGTGAATGGAGGTAATTTGCCATTTGCTTCAGTATTGACAGGAGACACATGAGAGGGACTCAATCCTTTTTTCATTGTAGGCTTAAATGGGGGATGTAGAGGTAATTTTCATTTGTTTCATCGGCCTCACTTTCTTCTGAAGAAAATACACCCTTCTTCTTTCTATATTTTCTAGATTAAGGATCATCATCATTCAGATCACTGCTGTATTCAGCCACTTTTGTTTTATTTCTTGCTTCCAAGATATCTGTAAATAGGTTGCATTTCTGTTGAAACCTGCAGCACACTCATTTTCATCTAAATTAGATTCACCACCATGCATCAGTCGCACTATCTTATAATATTTATTCAAAATTTTTCTAGAACTCATATTAATCAGTAATAAAAAGTATACTTATTTATTACCATCGATGAACGAACGAAACGGAGTCATAAATGGAGAGCAAAGACGCGGAAGCATTAACCTCACATTTCTCAACAACACTAAAGGCACGATCCACTAAACGTTCGCGGCGCTCGCAACGACCCAAAAAATTGCCCGCGGATTGCAAAAATATTTCATAGGCGGCAAGATAAAATAGCAACCAGAAAAATAACGTTTTTTGTTCCCGAGAAGAATACAGTGGTTAAAGTATTGTTGAATTTAGAAGATGCGGGACGTACCCATAATGATAAGCAATTAATACGTGACAATTTATTTGTTCATATATCGTTCATTATAAAAGAAATTAATGATTGTATTTGAATGGGACGTATAATGGATGTTAATTATTGAATGTACAATGAATATCCAGAAATTTACATAAACTAATCCAATAAAATATTCCATCACGGTTGAAATTTTTTATTGAATTTCAGTTTCATTTGGAAAAAAAATAAGATTCTTAGGTCTCATACTAAATTTCATATAAATATTTTTGGACATTAAATGAATGTACAATGGACGAACGTTTTTAACATCCAATGGACGGCCATGTTCACACGTACAATGAACATCCATTCAATGTCCATGGATGTTTGGACTTGAGATGGACCTAAAATGGACGTCCAATGGATGTCATGTATTCTATGGGGTAAGGAAATCGGATTTATCAACCACTATCCTACCAAGCATTGTAAATGTATAAATGCCACACACACATATAGTAAGTATCCCTTCGTAATTAACGACGCGGAGTGCACAGAGGAGGATTTGTTGGCACTTGAAAACTTGTTCTTTGGAATCTGTCCTTACTCATGGCACTCCATACCACTTTTTTTTTCATTAAATCGTATTTTTTATTTCAATTAAATGGAAACAAAAGAAAATTGCATTATAGTATGTTTTGAGGTATAGACTAAAACTATTGGCTCCTTCCAGTATGGAAAATACCACAGTTCGGTATCGTTCGCAAGTAGACGTGTGTTTGTGAGAGCTCCGCTACAATTGTATGAAAAGCGAGTATGAACAGTAAAATCTATCTAAGTTATTTCCACACTGGAAGATCTGAAGTTCGGGCACGTGACAAAAATACCTACCTCAAAAAAGCTACCCGGAAAGTTACCTAATCAAATATAAATTTGATATTAGTCTACAATGAGTATGCCACTAGAAAATCTCCGTCCACTCACCTTGGAGCAAAAAGTAGACGTTATCTTGAATACCGTTGTAAAAACTGCAGAGGATTTGGAAACCTTACCAGCAGAAGTAAAAAAAATACGAGAACAAAATAAACCAGAAGAGGCTGAGGAAAATCCCAATGAATCAGAAGAAAATATTTTGAATTTATTGGAAAACAAACTGAATCTTGTCATTTCTCCGGTAGTAGTCGAAAGAGTCTTCAGATTAGGAAATATGAATACTGCCAACCGGCCAGTGGATGTAAAATTCACGAATTTCAAACATAGAGAGTTAATACTGAAAAAAGCAATTCATTTCAAAGTTCAGCTTTTGCTGTATCTCCATACTACACTAAGAAAGAGGAGCAACAACGAGCTGGATTCAAAAAATTCTTGAAGCAAGCGAAGGAAGTTGGTAATAAAGTACAAATCAAACATAACAAACTCTATGTAAAAAAATCCTACACAATGGAAGAACGTGAACTTATCAGGAGAACAAGACAAGACTGGTGCAAATAATATCCAACAAGTTGAGCAAAATGCATTCCGCAAGCAATTCATTTCAAAAATTCAGCTTTTGCAGTAACGCCATACTACACTGAGAAAGAGGCGCAACAACGAGCTGGATTCAAAAAATTCATGAAGCAAGCGAAGGAAATTGGTAATAAAGTACAAATCAAACATAATAAACTCTATGTAGACAAAAAATCATACACAATGGAAGAATGTGAACTTTATGTTGGATCCGATAATCAGGTGAACAAGGAATCGAAAGACAAGACTGGTGCAAATAATATCCAACAAGTTGAGCAAAATGCATTGCGCTCTTTAAGAAGTCAGAAAATTAAATAGCTAGGGCAAGCAGAGGACAACTTCACCATAATGCACCAGAATATGCAATGTATCAGGAATAAAACGGATTACATTAACGCCTTAATTGAGGATTATGACCGTAATCACAGAAACATTGAGATTTTGTGCATTACTGAAAGCTGGGCAAATGAAAATGAAGTGTCTAGTTTAAGTGTGAATAATTTTAAGTTGATTTCAAATTACTGTAGAAGAAAAGGAATTCTTGGTGGTTATGATATATACCCGGAAAACTTTGGATTTTGTTGAAATCGAAAACTTGAAGGTAGGAAATATTGAAAAAAAAATGAATATTGCACAACAATTAAAGTCATTGTTGTTCGCATCTACAGATTTCCAGCTGGTAAAGTAGATATTTTCCTCAACTCTCTTTATGAATTGTTTTCTATTCGACTCGTAGCCTTCGTACTTTTGAGTAATTATATGTGCAAAGACAATCTCATCACCCTACTGAACATTTTTAACATGTATCTTACCATAAATACTTCCACTAGAGTTACCCAAGGCAGTTCATCAATTTTAGATAATGTTATTACAGATATAGATTCAAAATTAATCTCAAGCATTGAAAATAAATATTTTGGATTCGGAGACCATAATGGATAAATAGTATCCTTCAGTCTACACTCTTGTCAATATCAACCGTCATTTAGGAAAGAAAAAGAATAATCAATGAGAAAAGAATCAACACTTTCAAGACTCTCACATATTGACCGTGTTTAAATGAAACGAATACAAACACCGCTTTCGAAAAATTCCACATCATCCTCAATTATTGTTTCGAAAAATCATTCCCTTGAAAAAACTCAAATTAAAAAATAATACCCCTAAGGCCGGATGGCTTGCTCCAGCAATAAAAAACTCTTGAAGAAATAAGCGTTGTCTTCTATATATCAAGAGGTTCACAAAAAATAATTCATGAGTTAATAATAATATAATAATAATAATAATATGTTTTATTTTAAAGAAAGTTCACAATTATTTAACGATAAAAATGATGTTAGGGTATTTAGTTTCTTGATATGAATGGGTTGTTAAATAGTTTCACACACCCTTCTCCGTGGTTGTTAATCTATGTGGTTGATAGTTCATTTGTTCTGATCTTGTATTATAAAACGTCTTTTTCAGAATTGCATCCCGAATCGAATGAGCTATTGCTCATAGTTTTTGGAGCCTTGGAACTATTTTTCGCAGGAAACTCACTTCACGACTAGACTACTTAAAGATCTCCCTAGTGAACTGCCAGGCTTGTCAGATGTGTAGATCAAAGTTATTTTGCACCGTTCCATAATTTAATTGCAGTGTGAACTTCCGTCGGCTTGTTTCTACATTCGAAAAAATAAAAATTGACAAAAATAATACTATAGCCACGCTTATTAACCCTTCCTTTTGGTGCAAACACAGGTTTTATTGGCCGAAGCCATGTCCATGTTGACCGATTGCAAGTTAAGAGTTACAATACAAAGCATAAGCAGTATAAACAGCCAGCTTTGTTTTGTTTCGCTCTGAAGTGCAAAATAACTTATACAAACAAGTCTCTAGAATAGTATATTTCATAACTTCGGTATTATTTCCATATCTCAATCATATCGCGGGCTCTTGAAACATCGAGAATTTTCCAGGGATTCCAACTACTAATGAGCTCCATATGCGAGCGACATACAGTCAGTTGTTTTATCAGTTGGATATAGAACAGATTCAAAGAAGTGTCCAAAATAACAGTGAATTTTAATTGATTTATTTAATTGTCTACCGATGTTAAATCTCTCATTAGAATTATTATTAACTTCATTGAAAGTTTTTGAATCTAGCTTCATGGTCTTACATGTCCTGCCAAGATAATATGATTTTTGTTTTCATCTAGCTTTGTGCAAATGCCATCCCTAAGAGTAGTAGATGAATATCCCGAAATGTTTCGATCTTGTTGATAGAAAATGGACTACGAAACCTCTTTCCGATATATGTATTAAGTACCAATATTGATAATAAAGACAGTAAATGTGAGGCCAAAACAAATGAAGCATGACGATTGCATCTAATCGGCAACGTTGAATTAATGCGCATGCGCGAAAATGGAGGCGGGACATGTATTGGTTAATGTTAGGTTGCCATAACTATGCGTTGCCAATATGACAAGGAATGACATTTATAACCCGACTTCACTTTCATTACATTGCTCTTATGGCCAGTTATCAATATTCGTAGTTAATAAATATATGCTTTCCGATCAGTGATCTTATATGCAAGCTGCACAACTTGCATTTGCATGGTTAATAATATTTTATTCAAATTTGAATAAATTACCTCAATAATATATAGATTTTTTTTCAGGTGACAATGTTGATGCAATCCTAATGAGGAATTCTTGTGCCACATATGTAATCAGTCAACTTGCCATCATGATAACTAGCATTTTGGCCACAACTATACGATAGAAGACTTCTGCAATACACAAACTTATGTGATTGTGAACTCCTCAAGTGATAAAGACTAATATAGTTTATATAAAATAATGTAGTTCTAACTATATTAAAGATAACTATAACAAAAATATCAACCTTGTATTGTTTATTTTCAACAATACAAGAATAGTCCTTATTCTTTTCCTTTCCAGCTTAGATGAAAGATAATGATATCATTAGAAATGATGTTTATCCTCCATTAGCAGATGATCTAAATATTTGCTCCCTAAATATTCAAAAAGGAATCGGAGATCCCGAAATACTTGATAAATATTCAAAGTCAGTTGGATTGTCTATGGGTATGTAGGTATTTTTTAATTAGAAATGTTGTATTGTGTTTAGTTTTGGTAACTCAGATCAATAAGTAATATTGATCTGAGGTTGGTAAGCTCTTGTTGATAGTATAAAACGTTCAAAGAACTAGATAGACCGAGAGCACGTGTCACTTGTCAAACGTATCATAGGTTTACGCACCCTAACCACTGGAACTTGTAGTATCGATGTCGACCATGCTACAGACATGCCCACCATACATTTTTTCTGGGGCGAAGGGATGATAGGAGGGATGCTGAACGGTTATAAAAAAGAAGGTGAAAAATATTGAAAATTCACAACTGAGGGTAAGTAGTCGAAAACAAAAGTTCACAGTAAAATAAAGCAACGATCGCCGGTTGTCAGTCGTCTACAACTCGGCGTTCACCTGCCAGATCCCGTTCAAAATATGTCCAAAAAAACGGCCCCAAAAAAGTTGACGAGAGTTTACGATTGACAATGGAAATTATCTTACCATTTGCCTTCGAACGACACAGGCTCCCAGCGAGCACAAAAACATGTCATATATGTTAAAAGTGCGAGATTTTGAGATATTGAACATCCACTGCGATGTTCTGTTTATATATGAATAGAACTTTTATAGAATAGCCAATGTCCGCCGCAGGTGGCGATTTTCAGGATGTCCCTGGGATGTCACAAAAAGAACTTTTTTGTGATAGCCTTTTCATAGACACATAGAACATTCCCAAAACTTTTTGCGCACATTAAATCGTTGTTAGTAAAACATTTTTAGATATCACTTTCTGAAGACTTGTTATTTATTTGGACATTTGAAGGTGACACATTCTATTTGAAATGGAATTTTTTTTCAATTTTTTATACCATTGGGAATTAGGATGTTCATCATGTAATCTAAATGGAGATTCTTCTTGAAAAAACGAGTTCGACACATTCTGAGTGAAACTTGTCCATTAATTTATTCTGTTAAGATGATAGTGTTCATGTTGAAAACTAAAAATAAAGTTTTTTTATAAATTCCAAGGCTTTTATATTCCTTAACGTACTGAAATTAATATTTCTTCTCATGAAACAGATTCGATGTGAAATATACTTACCACCAATTTTGAGGATTTCAATACGATTAGATATTTTCTTATATATAATTTCAATTGTATCTCTAGGAAGACAGGTTCAGTTGAAATTATATTTATCTCTAGGACGGAAGATTTAGTTGAAATTATATTTAGAAAAATATTCATTTCCACAGTGATTCTTCAGTTTGATCACAAACCGAATTCTTCTATTTGAAAAGTCAATACAGTTCACATAAGTCTGTTGGAAAACATGAGAACTTGTTTTTTATTTTCCAATTCCCTATAATCTGAAAAAAACTTACAAAGTTCCTAATGGAAAAATGTATAAAGAAAACAGGTCGTTTTTTTCAAGAATCTTCAATTATACAGTTCGAACATGTCATTACAAATTCGAACACCCTATCAAAAAATACACATTGTATGCTTTTGAGGTTATATTATGTTTCTGGACTCTGCTAATACATTTGATTGATGTAATACTTACTTTATTTACTCATTCAGTGATATCAAAAATATCTATTTTATAATTGGTAATGTTCACTACACTTCAAACACTCATCACTTAACACGTTTCTAAGTTAAAAAATTAAAAAAATAATAATTAACGCTTCACAGTATTCCATGTGCCATACAGTCCAGTGTTGTTCTGCGAAGTTTATCAGGTTTACAAAAAAAATTATTTTATAATTGGTAACGTTCACCCAAACACTCATCACTTTCCACGTTTTTCTCAGTTAAAAATTAAAAAAATAATAATCAACGCCTCACAGTATTCCATGTGACATACAGTCCAATGTTGTTCTGCGAGGTTTATCAGGTTTACCACACTGAATGGCCAAATTGTAACATGTCGGGAATTTTAAAATGAAAACAGAAAATGAGTGGATAGGTCATTTGGACATTGGTTTTTATTATGATGAATAATATTGGTTTAATTTGCTTATGAAAATATAAAGAATGTTGTTTCTGTCCTGTATATAAAAAAAGTAAATTTTAAAAATAAAAAAACCCGACGACTGCGTTAAAAGTCAACTTTAAAAAAGATGGAAACAAGATGACCAGAAAATATTGTCAGAAAATTATGTTTTAAGAGGTTAACTATTAAACTTAATACTGTAAACAATATCACGCAGTCAGAGGCATCTTCTTTAATTCAACAATGAAGATATATTATTGCCTCCGACTGTATGAGATTGTTTTCAGTATTAAGTTTAATAGTTAACCTCTTAAAACATAATTTTCTGACATTATTTTCTGGTCATCTTGTTTTTATCTTTTTTAAAGTTAACTTTTTACGCAGTCGTGTTTTTTTATTTTTTAAATTTATTTTACACTTTTTAGTTATTCTTCCTCCTCTCGTTACCATAGAATCGGGTAAATAAGTTGCGATTGTTAACTTCAACAAAGCAGAATTGCGGTACCCTGAAGTTAAATTCAAATTAAATCTTCAATTTGATATAAAAAATGAACAATTCAGAAGATTAATTAAGTGTAATTTCATCAAACATCTTGGAGGCTGCGGATTCAATAAGTAGCCATTAGTTCCAGAAAAGTCTCGCTAGCGTTACGAGAAAGAATTTGCATCATTTGAGTTGTGGGGTAAGGAGAAAAATACACTATCACTGAAAGAAGAGGTATTTATAGTATACTTTCACCACTTATCAAGAAATATTTGCCCGTCAACCTTGTGGTCGAAGTACTGATTAAACTTATTGTAAAATTGAAGAAAGATATCGATATAAGCAAATATTTTAAATTAACGGCATATCTAAAAAGACTGAACGAAGGTTTCAAACCCAAGAAATCGAAGGTTTTTAAAAATAGGAAATCGATAAATTCTTATCTGATGCTCCGGCAACGACTTCCTCTTGATGAAGGTGACTACCATTTTTGGAATCGCTGGTGGTGCCGCCGCGAAGAATTGATGAATATGACGATAGACGATATGGAAGACAAGAAAATTGTTCTTGTTATTACCATCCCGAACACAAAAACCAACATTATGAGAAAATGTGTGGTTTACGATCCAGAAATTGAAAGAACAAGCTACCTAGAATTATATAAAAAGTATGCCAGTCTGCGTCCTGCTGACACTCATCATCGGCGGTTTTTTTCTCTTCTTCAAATCAGGAAAATGCACTAAACAATGTGTGGGAATTAATATTTTTGGCAAAATGCCATCAAACATTGCTATGTACTTGGGCCTCCCAAATCCTGAGAATTACACCGGTCATTGTTTCCGGCGGTCGTCAGCCACAATGTTGGCCGACTCTGGGGCCAACATCACCAACATTAAAAGGCACGGTGGATGGAAATCTACGTCTGTGGCAGTATCATACATCTAGAATTCGGTCGAAAATAAGAAAAAGATTGCTCCTCATATTCTAAAAAAACGTTAAAATACTCCAATACCAAACTCCAGATCCCCATCGACATCAGTTTCTCGCGAAGCAGCATCCTCACCTGTCGATAACTCGGCAAAAATTCAACAAGCTTTCTTCCATGACACATCTAAGGAGAGCCGATCGGCGTTAAATTTGCATAATACTACCAATTGTACATTTAATTTTAATATTATTCATAATTAGTTTGCTTTGAAAATAAATAAAAACTATAAAGAAAGAAAGAAAGAAGATAGAAGAGCATTTATTTACTCATTTAAAATACCCTATATAGGGTGTTTAGCACGTCATACAAAGAATACAAATATTTCGTTTCTTATATACATACATAATACCAACAAATAGTCTACGCCACACTACATTACCTATAATACAATTTGGGAAATAATAAAAAAAAATTAAAGCAAAATTTAAAACAATAAAGGAAAAAAGCAATAAAAGAAAATTTAAAACCAGTATACAATACAGGTATATTTCATATAGAGGAAAATTTATGTTGATCTAGGAGGAAGTCTTGAATATTATAATGTGCTTTATCTATGAGATATGCTTTTAGTTCACACTTGTTTTAAATGAAATGGGGCATTTCTCTGTATGTAGCTGAGCCTAGTTAAATCTGGTGCCAGATCATTTTTATTTCTTGTGACAACACAAAAAATAAAACATGCTTAGGGGTGGAAATTAAAAAAAAATCCAAAATATTTATGCAAGTTATTGTTAGTATTTTATTTTGAATAAATATTGGTTTGCAGCTTTCTCTATATTTCAACTTGAAAATATATCTCAGGCATCTTTTTTGCATCACAAAACGATGCCATATCTGATTTTTGATTGAACATATGCATGATATGCAATTAAAGCTGTTTTTTTGTCCACATTTAGGCTCAATATTCTTAGTGCATAGCTATATTGTGCCATTGATTTCGAAATTTGGTGTATGTGATCCTTCCAGTCCAATCTACTGTCTATTATCAAACCCAGAAAATACACACTTGATTCGGGTTTTAGTTTAGTGTTGTTATATTCCAGTTCAATTTTTGAGTTCTCTGATTTCAGTCTATCCCACTGCATTAACTGTGTCTTCTCTACATTCAACAAAATCCCATTTGCCATAAACCATTTATCTAATTGTTCAAGAGCAAGTATTGCCCTATTTTTTGTTTCTTCAGTATTCTGTTCTTTGAAGATAATCGTTGTGTCGTCAGCATACATGATGATGTTGTCTTGTATCACTGATTGCATCTCATTCGTATATAAGATATATAGTAGTGGACATAAGATTGAACCTTGTGGTACAGCTTTCTTAACAATTAATATATCCGATTTAACTTTTTGCATTTTTTCGTTCCTTTCCACTGTTCTTTGTTTTCTTTCAATAGGCCTTTTCATTTAGATGATTTTTTAAGGCGCATGCGCTCGGGACCCAAAGTCTGATTGGCTATTGGGAAAGTGAATAGTTCAAAATTAGCGGTATTTTCACATTGTCAACAGTCAACTTCATGACAAATGCACCTGCATACATTGGCGTTCGTAACTTTCTTTGTAGGTTAAGTACTTATTACCTATTTCATACCGCCAAAAACCTTTCATTCGTAGATAAAATAATGTACACGAATATTTTCTAATGGTGAGTTTTCTTCTTCATGTAAATTCAAGTCAACTATCCATAGGAAAACTCGGAAATATTTTATTTCCTTAAAAAAAAATCGCCGTCAATGCCGTTGGGTCTGACAGGTAAACAAAGTTAGTCATTTGTCATCTAAATGAAAAAGCCTATTAGGTAGGATTGTATTAGTTGTGAAGAGATGCCCCGCACTCCATAGCATTTTAATTTTTTCAAAAGTATGTTATGATCTACACTGTCAATGGCTTTGGAAAGATCAAGGTACAGCGCTGTTGGCTTATGATTTTTATTGAGTGCATCTATGATATTCGATATTGCCACATACATTGCTCTCACCGTACCCTTGCCCTTTCGAAATCCATTTTGTGCATCCGATAATATTTTATTTTCCTCCAAAAATTCAATCAGTCTATCATTGATAAGTCTTTCAAAGATTTTATTAATATTTGAGAGCAGAGAGACGGGCCTGTAGTTTTTAAAGTCCAGTCTGTCTCCTTTTTTGAACCTATTTTCAACGGTTCTGGATAGACAACTGAACAAAACATCAAGTTAGCTATATTAGGTATCCTTTCATTCTCATAAAAATTTCAGATATATTATACTTGTAGGAAAAATGTTGTACCTAACACATGCGGAAATGGTCTTTTCCGCACTTGTTAAGGCCGGTACTCACTGACGAGCTGTAACTGCAACAGTTGCAGTAACATATTGAATGAATATGGTTTTTTGTGGAGGAACAACGTTTCTTGACATGTTTTTTGGGTAACCTTCCACAGTCTGGAAATGAAAATATAATCAGGAAAATCTATACAAGTGTAGAAAGGGCAAACTAATTAGTTCACCCCGATAAGTTACTGCGTTCACCAAATTATATTTCCTATAGAAAAATTATTGAATTTGTCAGTAACTTGTCGTTCCCTGAATATGCCTATAAAAAAATAGTAAAAATTCAAAAGATACTTCTTTATATAGTTTTTGATTGACGTTTCGGGGACTATATCTGCCCCCATTCTCAAAATCTTCTAAATCTCCTATAATTGTTTGAATAATTTGGATTTTCTTGCAGAGTCTTTTTCGCTTTTCCAAATGACGGATGTCAATTGAGATTTGCCAAAAAATTTGAGAGTGATATATTGCTCATTTGATATATGGGGTGTTGTTCAGTGAGATATGGTAGAATGCTAATAAATTGATCTGAACCACACCCCATATATCAAATGAGCAATACGTCACTGTCAAATTTTTTGGCAAATCTCATTTGACATCCGTCATTTGAAAAAGCGAAAAAGACTCTTCAAGAAAAATCCAAATTATTCAAACAATTATAGGAGATTTAGAAGATTTTGAGAACGGGGGCAGATATAGTCCCCGAAACGTCAATCAAAAACTATGTAGTATCTTTTGAATTTTTACCATTTTTTATAGGCATATTCAGGAAACGACTGACAAATTGAATCATTTTTCTATAGGAAATATAATTTGGTGAACGCAGTAACTTATCGGGGTGAACTAATTAGTTTGCCCTTTCTACACTTGTATAGATTTTCCTGATTATATGTTCATTTTCAGACTGTGGAAGGTTACCCAAAAAACATGTCAAGAAAAAATTGCAGTAACATATTTTGGCGAGTACATTGTCCGTTTTCCGCCGCGTCAATAACAACAATATTTCTTTTTTTTTTTCTCAAATGATACGAGATACGTACCACCCAATCCTTGAGCCAAACCTCAATCCGACACGTGTTTGCAATCAATTTAAAAAAAAAAGTTTTCGTCACACCGGGGATCGAACCCCCGCCCGCTTTATAACCCAAAACGTTACCATTGAGCTACTACGAGCCTCATACCGGTATTTGTAGAAAAAAATGGATGAATATGGATTCAGGTGGGAACCCATGAGTAAAATTAGGCATAAATAATGTTTCATCTTTGACAAGATGTATTTGTATTTTACTGCCTTGAGCATAATAGGGAACACGCATGATCTTATTTTAATTGTTCTTTGCCTCAGCTCGGTTCTCAAAAATTACATTTTGTGAAAATAATTTCTCAAATTCCAAAATGTCGACATTTCAAAATTTAAAATACAAACTCGATTTGACCTTCACTTGGATAACTTCCCCCAAACACTATCGCCAATTATTGTGGTTGTTTCAGGAATGTTAATAGACAATACCATTTCTTACAACCCAAACATGAATCCAACCTCCTTTGTAATGCGATGTTTCAGTAACAATTGAAGATGTCATGATAATAAAAATATCACACAACATATAAACGAAGACAAATGAAATCATAGTCGACAGATCGAAGCAACTAGCGGTAAAAAATTCAACTGTGTGAAGTAACGATGCATACGACCACTAAAGGCGGTAGTAGTACGTTTTTGAAAATGATGAAAAAATTGGAGTTTTCAGTTTCAAATTATGAAAAACTTTAAACATTTTTTCAATTTCTAAGTTTGTTGCTGAGCTTTCTAGGTGGTAATCTTCATGTGCAAATCAAAATATTCTAGAGAAGGGGCACATGCGTGTTCCCTATTTGTTATCGATTGATAGATCGAGTGCATGTTTGTCTCTTTTTTTGTTGGCAGCATTGCTGATTAGGGGCGATAGGAGTACATTTTCCAATAGAATGAAAAATAAAAGACACTATATTTGCACGACGGAGTGAACGCATGTACGGGGATTCGGGAAAGTTTGGTTTTCGAGTGTACAGTAGTCTCCTTTTAATCAGGCGAGAAGGTTGGATGCGCACAACACCGATTTCATATGGTTGACGCCCACTCCGCTGTAGACAGCGGCATGTATATGTTAGTTTGATTTGTGCTCTGCTGCGATAAACTGATGATGGCAAATAAATCCAAATAACATACGCCTATGGTCATAATAACGAACCAATAGAATCAACCGGATCTAATGATAAATGAATATTACTGTAAGTTCGGTTATGTGTTATGTGCGAGTTTGTTTACATTTTCGCACAAACCATTATTTAGCAGATGTTTTTATTTCTATGAACAATTATTCCTTATTTTGTGTTCATTAATTCGAAAATGATATTTATTCGGGTAAAAATTTATTTTATAATTCATAATGGGATGGTTGACGTTGAAAAACATTATATATGTATTAGTAAGTAAGTACCAATAGAAAATAAAGTACCAATAGATAATAAAGATACCAAATGTAAAGTCAAAACAAATGAAGCATGATGCGCAAGCGCTAAAATGGAGGCGTGGCATGTATTGGTTTATGTTCGGTTGCCTTAACTACGCGCTGTCAATATGACAAGGAAAGACATATATAACCCGACTTCACTTCCATTGCATTGCTCTTGTGGCCAGTTATCAATATTCGTAGTTAATAAATATATGAAAAAAATCTATTGAAATATTTTGAATAAAGATGAATTTATAATGTATATTTTCAAAATCGATAAAAAATTAATTTTATAGTTCATGATGGGATTATTTATTCGAAAATTATATTTATTCTGGTAAAAAATTAATTTTATAGTTCATAATTATGACGTTAAAAAAACTAAAAAATATTTTAAATGAAGGTGAATTTATAATTTCTAGTCAAAAAATTCAAAACTCCAGACGACACGCATTTTTGTGTATACACGCACTTACACTCCATACATTATTCCATACAATCGACACTCGAAAACCGAACGCGAGTACACGCTTACACTCCGTCATGCAAATAGACAGTGCCAAAATAAAAAGTTGGTATTTTCAATTTAGAATAATTATGAAAAGTAGAAATATTTTTTCGGATTCTGAATTTGTTGCTTAGCTTCTCAGGTAATGTGCAAACCAAAATATTCTGGAAAAGGAACACATGCGTATTTCCTATTTAAACCTCAACATACTGGAGATTTACAAATGGTCAGAGACTAGTCAAACTGTTAACTATCAGCGAAAAAGAACCAAGTCACTGTTTTATTTTTATCACTTATGGATCTTTAGTTATAATATATGGGACATAAATTACTCTAAACTTCTAAATTCAAAGCAGAAGTTCCAATTTATTTGATCCACTTGTCATTATTTAGAGATAGGAGATATATGAAAAACAATATTTCATTCCAACACTCAATATATCAAAACGTGGTATAAATTTTCTTGGGGCTGATATTGGGCACGAAAATATTTGTATAACAGCCTGCTACCGTTCGCCAGCCTCTGATATAAATGACTTTCTCCAAAGTATACAGGAGTATTTCGAAGAAAATCAAACACAAACATATGAGTATAACATTTTTATTGGTGACATGAACATCAAAATTTTAGAGAACAGTGTAAATAAAATTGAATACATAAACATACTTAAAGAATTCGGATACACTTCGGTGATTAACAATCCTACAAGGTAAAAAACATGTTTAGATCATATCTTCTTCAAACCAAAAAACTATTAGAGAGTTGATATGACTATTCCACTAATACTTAAACTGCAATCACTGATCATGATACTGTCATACTACAAATTATATTGGAAGAATAAAAAAAACAACACAAAAACAATTATAGAGTACGCCAACCCAGCAAACATGAATGAGCGGTAAATAGACGGGCCGTTGCTGTTAACTGCGGTAAGATGTCGGCAGCGGCACACCGATGTCGGTAAATAATTGGAATGATATCAGTTTTGCCGCTTTGGCTGAACATACGCATATTTATTATGGATATGTTTTGAATTTAGCCAGAAATTACCCGTCAAAGATTTGCGATAATCGCGCCGATGTCGTTTTGACCTCTGTAATGAAACTGCAACATTGGCATTTCTGAATATCACGTTCGCAGTTGGCCCTACTGCTGATTGCGTGTAGGATGTCAAATCGGGTATTTTCTATTTTGTCTGGTCATTGTGATATATGGTCATGAAAAATAATCACAGTGGCGAGAATTTTTTCAGATTTGTGTGTTGTCATTCTATCTATTACTTGAAATATTTTTCCAGGCCAGTTTAAAATGCAATCTCTGGGAAATATGGATGAGTATCTTGGAACCCATTTGAGATACAATAAAAATGGTTGAAATGGAGAAAAAGTTGTCTGTTTAGGTAAATAGGAACAATCTGGCTCTACAGTTTCGGAAATCCTCTACAATTAGTGGCTCCAGAGAGTGAAAACAGTGAATTGTATATATCTAGTACATGAATCAGTCGATTCTGAATGTTTGGTGAATTTATTGTGTACAATAATGACCTATCTTCATTGAAGTTTCACTGTTTCGAAGATATAATGCTAGATTGTTCTTAGGCGCTTATATGGGCCATTTTGTTTTCATTGAAACCGTCGTTATGCTCATTGCCTTCCAAGATACCCTATACTTCCATGTACTGCATTTTGAATTGGACGCCCCTGTATATTTGCATAGATCATTGATGAAATCCCAACAGTGGAATGACGCGGTTGATTAGTAGGATACCCGCAATCGCACCATAATCTGTACCATGAAATATCAGTTCATCTTAACTCTGTCTATCCGCTGAAGTCCCGCTATGTAATAAAGCGGGTGGTAGTCTGGAGGCCTACTGATGGCCGTCGCGACACGGGCTAGCCGGGCCGATGACGTATCATGATTATGGCCCGCTTATGTTGTCTGTCGGCTGTTTTTAAAGTGCCTCTAGAGGCCCACTCGTAACATGTTTGCTGGGAACTATGACAAATTAACCAAAATTATACAAGAAACCTCATGGGACATCTTCTATACACATGAAGAACCAAATGCTGCAACAAATGCCTTCATTTATGAAATAAAACTGGCAATGGAAAATTGCACTGAAAAAAAGTTAGTTATACGTAAAAATACGCCCTTTGCACCGAGGCTCACAAATAGTAATCTGAGGATGATAAACAAGAAAAATGAAATAAACTCACAGACAACTTAGAAAAATCAAACATAACTAAAAAAAAACAAATACAAAATATTTGTGGGACATGGTACAAAATATTTGTGGGATATGGTACAAAAACTCCGTGTAGGGAAACAAAAAAAAAAATAAATATTGACACTATCACGATTGAAAATTGGGATCTACTAACAAACGATGAGGAAAAAGCAGACTAATTCAACCGTAAATTTGTGAGTTTTTGGAAAATACTTGCTGACAAAATTAAAAGAGACCCTCACTTCAAGAGCATGCCAAATATCCTGCCCAATACCGTGCTGCTAGCTCCTACGAACGCTAAAGAAATATATAATTTGATAAATGAGCTTAACAATAAATCTCCTGAAATTGACGACATAAGGGCAGTACTTTTGAAAGAAATATCATGCAATATTTCTACCCCACTAGCATACATAATAAAGAAGAGCATTGAAAAGGGAACATGTCGGTATTTAAAGATGGTGATAAAACATTCGTCAGTAATTATAGTCCAATTTCTCTCATTAGCCACTTGGCAAAAATATTTTAATTTTTTTTGAAAAATTTTGATTGTTTCAATCACATTAAAGAAACAATCATTTAACTATTTTCTGGACTCGTTATTTATCATTTGATCATATTACAAGCTATATCATATATCATAATAACTTCTTTCTCTGAACTAATAGAAAATACATTTCCAGTGAAATCAACAGACAATTCAAAGAAAACCCAACCTGTAGTTTGGTTCAACGATGAACTCAGATCACAGAGAAACATTCTAATGTCCATTAAAACTATCTGTGACTCAACCAAAGACCCAGTGGATATGAAAGCATACAAAGACTATAAAAAATATTATGAAAAACAACTAGTATCAACAAAAAGATCAGCTTATGACAATTATCTTCTTGCTTCTGAAAACAAATCGAAAGCAGTCTGGCAATTAGTCAACCATGAACGAAATCAGCTTAAAACTAAATGTGTAAACCCAACAGATGACCTATCATCGGACCAGTTCATTGAATATTTCAGCAATGTCGCGGAAAATATCATTAAATCATTATCGTCAGCGACGAACACTCAATTATTGAGCTTCAAGTGCCTTCCTGTACCATCTTCCTCTTTTTTTATGAAACCCGCTGAGCCAAGTGAAGTTGCAGACGCAATTGCTTCTCAGAAAAACTCCTCTTGTCCAGATATATATGACTGCAATAGTAAAATGATAAAAGCAGTAAGCGACAATATTACTGAACCTTTAACCGACCTGATTAACCTAATCTTCCTGACAGGAATATTCCCAGATAGCTTTAAATTCTTTAAAATTATTCCCATATTTAAAAAGGGTGACAGGAATGATACTGGAAATTACAGACCAATATCAATCATCTGCATTTTTTCAAAAATAATCGAAATAATAATAAAACACAGACTAACAAGGTATTTTGAAGACAAATTCTTTTTTAATAATTTACAATTCGGCTTTAGGTCAAATCGCTCCACCATTGGTGCAGTATCATACGTTGTGGAGAGACTGATCCAGGCCCTTGAACAGGGGAACCATGGGTATAACACTGTGTGACCTGTCCAAGGCCTTTGATTGTGTTTCCCACAATATCCTCCTCGAAAAACTGAATTTCTATGGAATTAGGGGAGTTACTCTAAACCTCATTAAATCATACCTAACAAATCGATTCCAAACAGTAGCTTATAACAATTGTTTATCTAATTTCAGAGAAGTAGAGTTCAGAGTCCCTCAAGGTTCTGTTTTGGGGCCACTACTCTTCATTGTCTATGTAAATGACTTGACGCAAATTTTAACACCCCATGATGGGGTTCTGTTCGCGGACGACACCACCCTCATATATTCTCATAAGGACTATGATTCCCTAACTTTGATGGCTGCAGAGGCAGAGCATAAAGCTGAGAACTGGTTTATTGCCAACCGACTCAAAATAAATAATGACAAAACACAAAGAGTGGCATTTACCACCAATACATCTACCCCTGAAAACTCCAACGTCAAACTATTAGGTATAACCATTGATCATAAACTCAACTGGTCAAGTCACATCAAAATCTTGAATCAGAAGCTATCTAGCTCACTATTCGGCATTCGCCAGTTGAGGCATATTACAAATACAAGTACTCTGAGAACGGTTTATTTCTCGCTATTCCAGTCCCACCTAGATTACGGTATACTACTCTGGGGTAACTCCTCGGAAGCCCTAACTGTATTCAGGAAACAAAAGAAGGCTATTAGAATCCTGGCAAATGCCAAATATCGTGATACCTTCAGACCGTTGTTTAAAGCGCTGAAAATCATGACCCTCCCATCTTTATTTATTCTGAGTACTTTAACTGAAGTCCATAAGAATTTGCCAAACCTAATTATCCAATCTGATATCCATGAACATGATACAAGAGGGTCACATAAAATTAGAGTACAAAGTCCATTAATAATTCTTTAAATTACCATCTCTACAACATTCTACCTGAATCAGTGAAGATTTTAACCATGTACTGCTTCAAAAAAGCTATAAAATTATTTCTACTCTGTAGAGGAATATCTGAAAAGTGTGGAAGAAGGTGGTTTGACTTCTCACTCTTACCAAATCCAATAATTTTTAATTTATAATGTGTTGACTGCTTTAAATTGTTTTATTTATATTAACTCTTAATTCTAATTACCTATATACAATTTCTTCCTTTGTGACATGCTATGAATATACAACTGTGTAAAATATAGTCAAATAAAGATATTCTATTCTATATTTCCATGAAACAGTAAATTGACTTCAAGCAAAACAACTAGATGGCGCAACTGCAATCCTCCTGAGATTTTGAAACGATTGCTCTACATAGGCGTACCGACTGAGCTGGGGAAAGGTAAATGGTATATTGAAAAAGGGTAAGAATAATAATACAAATCATTCATCATCATAACAAAATGGTTACTCGGGTATCAGAGGGATGGTGTTAAATTTATTTAAAAGCTATTTGAGTTCAAGAAAGCAAGTTGTTAGAGTGGGGGATATAAGTCAAAAATTAGACATTGAATATGGAGTACCACAAGGAACGGTCTTGGGACCAACACTATTCAATCTTTACCTAAATGATTTATTTAGCTTGAAAATAGCTGGAGAGATAATATGTTTTGCAGAGACACTGCTGTTTTTATGAAGCTGATACTTGGCCAAATCTAAGGAAGAAAGCAGAGAAAGACCTCAAGGTAATAAAAGACTGGTATGATCACAAACTCCTTGCCATAAACCTCAAAAAAAGTATTTTCTACCTTTTAGTTGTAATGCTGCTGGTATGACAAATATGCAAGAAATTAATATAAACATAAATGGCAAGATACATGGTATCCAGTCAGTGGAAGAAATAAAATATTTAGGCAAATTACAAAATATTAATTTTTTACTTCAAACACATGAAAGAATACCTACCATTGGAAAACTTGAAAACTTTGTATTTTGACTTGTAGAGAGTCACCTCAGATATGGAATACAGGCATGGAGTGCCTCTGCGCGATCATACATAAAAGATTCCTGAAAATAATTATGTCAAAACCGCGTAGATATTATAATGAAGACCTGCATATACGCCAGTCAAAATAGACCGCCAATTCACAACAATTACAAACATTTCTTTAGCACTGCCGGATGTTGAAGCATCCAGTAAAGACTAAATATAAAAATTTGCACACTCATCCGGTAACCGGAAATAACACAAATACGCATAAAACGTTCATTAGCAATATATCCTTGGACAAAATTGAGCAAATTGCAGGTATATTCCCTAAGTTCTTTTCTACATCCCTTGAAAAATTTGCACACGCAATTTTCAACCGGAAATACGAATAATCCTTGATTACGTTGTAATTAGCGCTGATTCTGGTTACAAAATTGCACACTTGTACAAATTTGTAGTAAAATCATGGTTCCGTCACCCCTGAAATACTTTAAATTTGCAAACTTTTCATGTGTACGGAACATCAAAAATTATGGATAACGCTAAAAACAGTGTTAGGGGCAAAGTATTAGGGGTCACGAAATTGCAAACAATGTTTTCGTGCTTTGCAAACTTTGGTGGCATAATTTTAAGTCGCCAATTGAGTTTGCACCTTTTCCAGTATCACGGAAAATGTCGGAAATGAACATTATTGTTAGAAGCAATTTTCACAAATGCCACAAAATTCCAAACTTTTTGCATTTGTTTCTTAAAGTTCTGCTATTGCAAACAAGTCTATGTATAAATTTTCAACCCTATAAAATGTCGGGAAAACCGGGCAATAGAATATTATCAATTAAGTCGATTTTCGCGGATGACAGAAAATTCCTAACTTTGTGCAATTTTTTCTCAAAGTTCTGGAAAGGCAAACAAGTCTATTTATAAATTTGCAACCCTATAAAACGTCGGAAAAACAGGGCAATAGAATATTATTAATTAAGACGATTTCTGCGGATGACACAAAATTCCAAACTTTGTGCGAATTTTTTCTCCAAGTTCTGGAATGGCAAACCAGTCTACCTATAAATTTGCAATCCTATAAACCGTCGGGAAAGCAGTGCAATGGAATATTGTCAATTGAGTCGATTTCCGCGGATGACACAACATTCCAAACTTTGTGCATTTTTTTCTCAAAGTTCTGGAGAGGCGAACAAGTTGACGTATCAATTTGCAAACCCATAAAACATCGGCAAAGCAGGGCAATGGAATATTATTAATTAAGGCGATTTTCGCGAAATGTTAATCTTTTTGCAATTTTCGCTCAATATTTGAACTCGATCTGGTGGAATCATCTTTTATTATCAGAGGATAATTATTTAAGGACCAAATTACCGAAGCCGGTAATTTTTTTGTCCTTTCAAGCGAATTGTCAAGTTATATCGTCATTTACATGATACCCGATAGTGAAATTAGACGATTCCACCGAATGGTTATATCAGATGATAACACTGTATAGTTCCAACACATAGTTTTACTTGATGGTTTTCTATCTGAAAATACCACTTAATAAGACTAATTGTCTTCTACTATTTAGTATTTGTACGTACAGATAATCATTCAGTAGATATTACGTAATGAATTCATTCAGTACAATTATTTGTTATTACCATTTGGTAAAATCATGTAACATAGCCATCTGAGTTATAATTTCAATGTACATTTGGTCAGAATAACTGAATTACTATATGATTTACATTATGGTAATGTAAAATTTGGATTTTTTTTGAGTCACACTCTTTTGGCATGTTTTGTACACTCTTGTTAAGTTTATACCCATGAACACTAGAACACTGAATTTTGATTGAAGTTACTCAAATTGAGTAATCAGTACTTACCTTTAGTCTGAAACACTTAAATTAAGTCTTTATAATTTTTTTTGCAAATCTTGACCTTTTTTCAATAAAACAATAGAGTTTACATTAGAGAATAGTGTACTTCGAATTCTTTTACATTTTACGAGATTTATTCGATAAATCTCTGAAAAACAGATAATAGGCGAGATCATAAACTCACAAATTTGCTTCATATGTGCTTAAAGTTGAAATATAGTGATAAAATATTATGTATGCATAGTTTTTCCTAGAGGGATATTCTATTGCCCGGCTTTCCCGACATTTTATAGGGTTGCAAATTTATACATAGACTTGTTTGCCATAGCAGAACTTTAAGAAAAAAATGCACAAAGTATGGAATTTTGTGGCATTTGCGAAAATTGCTTCTAACAATAATGTTCATTTCTGCCATGTTCCGGGATACTGAAAAAGGTGCAAACTCAACTGGCGACTTGAAACTATGCCACCAAAGTTTGCAAAGCACAAAAACATTGTTTGTAATTTTGTGACCCCTGAAACTTTGCCCCTGAGACTGTTTTTAGCGTTATCCATAATTTTTCAATGTTCCGTACACATGAAAAGTTTGCAAATTTAAAGCATTTTAGGGGTGACGAAACCATAATTTTACCACAAATTTTTGCACAATGTTTGCATTTTTGTAACCAGAATTAGCACTAATTACAACGTAATCAAGGATTATTCGTATTTCCGGTTGAAAATTACGTGTGCAAATTTCACAAGGGATGTAGAAAAGAAGTTGGGGAATATACCTGCAATTTGCACAATGTTTGCAATTTTGTCCAAGGAGATATTGCTAATTAATTTTATGCGAATTTGAGTAATTTCCGGTAACCGGATGAGTGTGCAAATTTTTATATTTAGTCTTTACAGGATGCCTCAACATACGGCATTGCTAAAGAAATGTTTGTAATTAATGATAATTGACGGTCTATTTTGACTGGCCTAATAGTACTTCACAGATTATGGATATTCATCAGCTTTTCTATTTCAACATGTATACCATATCACTTCAGTATAGATAAAGCACCTCCCTCATCCCTGTCATCAGTATATGACTAGAGGGCGCCAACTACTTACACACCCATTATTAAAAAATCAGTCACAGAGGAGCTACTCCTATATTGGCACTAAAATATATAACACCATCCCTGAAAGCATAAAATCTATTAACAAAAAAAATTGTTAAATCGTACCTGAAAAAGACTCCCAGAACATATTTTATTACCATGATAGAATCTAATGGTTGATTAAATATAATAAAAATAAACAAATAGATAACTGTACCCTGTTTTTTACACATCTAATTGTATTTTATAGTACTTAACTGTGGGTCATTGAGTTTTATTGTATTTTATTACATATCCTGTATTATATTGTAGCATTTAATTGGATTTCATCATTCATTTCTCTTTTAGTGGATCAGTAGCGGCGTTAGGGTAGGGTGCGGTTGGGCGACCGCCCAGGGCGCCAGATATGAAGGGGCGCCGCAGGCGCATATTTATACAGAGTGTTATGTAATTACGTGGCCAAACTTGAAGGGGTGATTCTTCGAGTAATTCCAAGACGAAAAGTTCATATAAACATAGGTCCGGTAATGCTTCGTTTTCAAGATACAGGGTGTCAACATTCTCTAAACTCTAAATCAGATATAGATGGTTGTATGCTGAGTGATGAACTCGTAAGTCTGAAATCTTTTCTGCCTGATCAAAATGTGGTTACTCCTGTTTTTGTTTTACATCTTATCAAAGATCATAGCATACAAAATTATATTCAAATGTATGGATAGCATTGCGAATATTATTGACTATACCGTACGGTTGCTAGTGGGTAGGGGAGTATTGCTAAGCTTAAGCAGATCTGATCGTCAATATCTCAATCTAGATTGACAAACTCGGCAACTTTTTCAATCGAAAATGAAATTGTTCAAAACATCGACTTTGATAACCCAATAAAATAGTTCGCCGATAGAAAGGATAGAAAAGTAATTTTTTTTTAATACAGTGACCGGCAGAAAGTACGCATCATATGGGAAATTCTTTTTTTAATAAATTTTGACAAATATCGATATGTGCAATCGCTTCTTCATCAAAAGCAACCCCAAAAGACGTTGTACAATGCCGTTCGTGTTTGGAGGGAAATTTAAAAAAATTAAAAATTATGTTTCAAAACACACCTAGTTGGGAAAATATCGAAAAATGTTATTCGAAAAAGTTGTTCAGAACGTTATTTTATAGCTATGTACAAGTTTTGAAAAATCTGAGATAAAAAATAAAATCAATTTTTGCCATAATAAAATTTCAATTTGGAAAAATACATTTTAGACAAAGAAACTCATTAGTAAGGCCAACAGTAATATTTCAAATGATATTTTGTAAATATTGCAAGCTACTTCTATTTTATTGGAAAAAATTGAAATCTATGGATTTGCCATGTATTCAGCTGCTTCATAAGAGGTCACTGAAATATCTCAGGACATTATAATCCGATACTGTTCATTATTAATAAAGATGGTTCTTTGTCAATAATAAACAGTATCGGGATTATAATGTCCTGAAATATTTCTGTGACCTCTTATAACACTATAACAAATCTAGATTAAAATTTTCTTCGAATAAAATAGAAGTAGCTGGAAAAATTGATTTTTAATTTATCTCAGATTTTTTTCTAAACTTTTTTCTTTGTTAGAAATGTATTTTTCCAAATTGAAATTTTTTTTATGGCAAAAATTGATTTTTATTTTTTCATCTCAGATTTTTTTCTAAACTTGTACATAGCTATAAAATGTCGTTTTAAACATATTTTTCAAATAACATTTTTCAATATTTTCCCAAATAAGTGTGTTTTGAGACATAATTTTTAAATTTTTTAAATTTCCCGCCAAACAAGAAAAGACGAACGGCACTGTACAGCATCTTTTGGGGTTTCTTTTGATGCAGAAGCGATTGCATGTATTGACATTTGTCAAAATATTGTATTAAAAAAAAATCCCATATGATGCGTTCTTTCTGCCGGTCACTGTATATGGTTATTTCTTTTAATAAATGGTTATTTCGTTATATCCTTTGCGTTTTTTCGTATTGGTTTGAATTGCAGTTAGGGGGCGCCGTAGAAAGTTAGGGGGCGCCGTAAAAATCCCGCCCAGGGCCCTGATAGTGCTAAAACCGGCACTGTAGTGGATCTTATGTATTATATTGTAGTATTATTTGTTTTTACATGTACACATTGTTCATCTTTATTCTTACATCTTTGCATTTTTTATATTATCATACCTCTACATACTTTTTGGTCTTTCGCACATTTTTTTTTTCTCATTATTTATCTGTATTTTTGTTTTGTTTTGCTTGCACTTCTCTTTACTACTTTATTCACTCCAAATATTATTATTATTATATTAAATAATGTTGACTTAAAGTTAATGGTAACAACAGTTTTATTGCCTCAGCGTAAGTTCCTAGAAAAATTTGTCTTGGAACTTATTTCAGTTGCGAAATTATGAAACCTATACTTTTTGGACGTGTTGAGAATCAGCTTGGAAGAATTCAAGAAAAAGACATCCCAAGTCTTAGTAACCATGTATTTATGCACATAGCTTGGATAAGAATATAAAAATACTTAAGTTAAGAATAAATCAGGCAGCTTGTTTCTGTTCTTTCCTGGTAGCTTCTAGTGCTGCTTCACTCTTTTCAAATTCATTTATCAATTGCTCTACTTCAGTACCACTCAAAATATTGATGACTGTTTTATCCTCTTTACGGGTTAAGGTTGCCATTTCAACTGAAATAATAAAAATAATTTGTATAAAATATAACCTGTTATCTAGAGTAAATTTTATAACCAGGTTTAAAAAACAATAAATCATTCAAAATACCACATAAACATATAAATTGCTTTCTTAAAAAAAAACTGAATGGGACAACTGGTAGTTTTTTTTAATCAAGAAATTTGGTCATAACAAAATTTCAACCGCCTTGAAAGCAAAAAAAAATCTTTGGAAGGTATTCACCTTTTTCTGATGTGAGCTTCGCCATATCTAAAGTTTTCACAAGAACTTTGATGGCTAGAGTTTTAGCATCCTGCAGAGTCATTTCCCCTTCCTTGTACTCTTGTTTCAAATTCGAAATAGCAGCCTGAAAAATAAGGAACTCAATATACACACTACTGTAATATAACATAAAACTACAAATGTTTCAATACACTGCGCGGCAAGATTTTGAATGTTATTCACAGAATAACCTAGATCAAACAATGAAAGAAATTATGTTTTTCTTTTTAGTGCATTTGTATAAAAGCTTGTCTTTAAAAAGGTTTTTTATTATAATTTTTTTATAGTGAATTTTTCAATTTACAGAACAAATTTTCTATTGAATATTCATTTGAAAATGTTTCCTTTTTCAACATAAATACCCCACAAGAGGTTATCGTGAACAATGGAAGATAGTGACTAAAGTTTATCTTTCAGTCGCAGATGATTCCACATCTGATTTTATGAACATCCTGTTCATATTTTCAAACAAATCGATGTTTCTGGTGTTCTCAAAGTGTACAACATTATACCTACTGATTTGTTGCACGCACAGTTGAAATATATGTACAATAATTCGAAAATTCTGTTAGTTGTCTATAGTTTGTTTATAACAGAATACTTACAGAGCTATTGTTTCCAATGCAAGTAGCTTTCCAACCACTATAATTTCCACTGGGATCTGACTGATAAAGTTGATATCCATAATGTTTATCCCAACCCATGTACAAAATTGATACACCAAATGGACGTTTACCACCGTATTGAGTATAGGCCTGCTTAACATCACACAACCAAGAAACTAACTGTTCACAAGGAATGGATTCTCGATACTGGAATAAATATCTCTGTCCAATTAAGCGTAATTCGTTAGTTAAAACATTTGCATCAGATGTTATTCCTGCTACGCTGCAGACCATATCTCTGGAATCATTACAAATAATAATTAGAATGACTTGAAACAATTAAAAAATTATGTTAGAAAGAAAAATCTGCAGGTATAGTATAACCTGAGCCAACCATAGGCAGAGATTGATTCTTTTACTTCAAATGTAACTTTGCCTATTTTTGTTTAAATATGTTTTTTCAAAGAATGTGCTGAAAAAATCATAATGCAACTGAATTTCCCATCAAATTCTTTTTTTTGGGATTGGGACCCGCACAATTTATCACTAATATATATAAAAAGTATCAGGAAGTGTAGAATAAAAAAATAAACTAACAAGCATCACTGTTTATTCAGTGTTCTGAAGAATAATAATAGTATTGTATTTATTTAGCATCAGTGCTACATCAAAATTACAGGAGTTGGCAATCAGGATTTGTTACAAACATTATTATAGGAAAACTGAACTATTAAATTTAAATAAGGTATGAAATTATAAAAATAAAAGATGACAAACACGATAACATATTTAGCATTTGAGAGAGAAACAAAAGTATTAAAATCCAATATGCGAGGAAAATGAAAAGCATTTCTACCCTTAATCATCTCAAAGACAATCTTCCAAATATGACAAATCATTCATGTTTATGATTACAGGTTGAATAGATGGCCCAAGGGAATATTCACATTGTTTTTAAATCACATGTAAAATGCAATCTGTCCAAAGATCTTTATACAGTGCTAGTCAAAAGTCCCCTCCCCCCCCTCGTATCTTTTGAACGGGTATACTTATAATAATGAAATTTGGAGGGTGGAAATAAACGGATGTAGGCTTCTCAACTGGTCATAACAGGTGACTAGCACTGTATACCTCAATTTAATATTCTCCTAACGTTTTCTGCTACTTCTCCGCTTAGATTTGGACATTGATTGGATTTTCTCAATTGGTTTTTTATAAATGCCCAAACTAATTCTATGGGGTTTAAAACACAATCATAGGGAGGTAACCTCAGCAGTGTATGACCAGAATTTTTACAAAGTTTATCAATGCCATATACTTTTTCTAAATTTTTATTTTTAATAAGTTGTAGTAATACCTCCTCCGTTGCCTCTTGGGAAATATTAAAATTTTTAGAAGCCATAAATTTCAAAATGACATTTTTTGTCGCTTTTGAGGGTATTTTTACCTTTTGTCGTGAGTGGTACGATGCATTTTCCATCACAATAACGGAATATGGTGGTCGGTTTGGTAACAACTGTCCACTAAACCAGTTTTCGAATAAAGGTGCACTCATGTCCTCATAATAATCTGCTGAACTCTTTTCATTTGTTTAGCTGACAAAAGCAATGTTTTAGCTGAAACTGTTTTCACTCCTCACGTGTACAATAGTTATCCGTTTTCATCTAAAACATGGTGCTTGAAGACAACAGTTTTTTGAGTTATCAACCCATCCATACCATATCACATCATGACTCACAAACCAAGTCTCGTCAAGATACACTAAATGTCTTTTAGATTCCCGAAGTTCTTTTATTTGGCGTAAATAATTCTACCTTTGGAAGACGAGCGAGGGTGATTCCATAATTGCCATTCGCAAATGGACTTTCTTGTGTTTGAAACCACAGTCTGAAAGGATTTTTACAATTTTATGTGGATGGTACTTTCGACTACTGCACAACATTTTTCTTGTAGCAGTTCACCAAACATGGCTGCCTCTGCCCAGACACACACCACACCACTGTTCTACTGATAGATTTAACCCCAAACTCAATAAAGTAATCTGCGGTTGTTTACGGTAATTTATGCAATGAGCAGTCAGCGAAGTTATCAACTGGTTTTTACAGGATGAATAGTTTTCACTCAATTTGGTATACTATATACTTTATATAGTGAATCATATTGATGTATCTTTCCGTTTTTCTTCATAATTCAACATTATATGTACAATTTTGAACCAACCCTATATTTTGAGTTGAAGATGAATTTATTCGTTTGAGAATGGATATACTATAACTACTCATAATTTTCACTGAAAACTCACTCATTTAATTTATAAATTTTCTCTGAAGCAAACACTTCATCCAATAACTTGTTGGTGTTGCGTCTTTCTGCAGCTAATAATATTCCATCATTTGCCAAGATGCCGAGACAAGTACCGGCATGAGATATTGCTTCCATAGCATATTCAACTTGATAAAGCCTTCCTGAGGACAAATCAACAATTAAATTATTTCATTTTTCATCTATTCGATTCATTACCTTCCGGTGAAAAAATAGTTGTTCTCGTATCATATCGACGGGCCTACAAAGATGTTAATAATCAATTTAAGGAATAGTATGACTTGCATCAAATGAAAACATAACCACAAACTGGATAATTCAGTTTGAGAATTTTCATAGGTAACTGACTGAAAAGATGTATATCTTACCATTTTCACTTATTGCTGAGTTATTCTCGTTCGGAAAGTAACGATAAGAATACAAATTTGAAAAATTCACAAACAGCTCCAAATCGTTTTCACTGCAACACTTTATTTTTTATTCGTGAACATGAACTGTCAAGTGTCAGACCGGTGCTGTTTTCTGCCGAGTTGATATAGACCTCTAGTGTCTAAACTCCAGCGCCAACACTGCGGCGGAATTCAGGGATATTATATATATATGAATATATATTATATACATATATATATATATATATATAGATGTTTATATATGTCAGTATTATATATATATATATATATATAAAATAACCCTGGTAGCATTAAAATGCATGTGAGAGTAGTATAAAAAAAAGTAATAGGGAACACGCATGTTCCCCTTTTATAAAAATATTTTAATTTGCACATAAAGATTACCACCTAGCGCCTCTGATGGACGTATTCATCGTTACTTCGCACATTTGAAACTTATACCGCTAGTTGCTTAGAACTCTCAACTATAATAGGGAACACGCATGATTTTATTTTAATTTTTCTTTGCATGCCTCTGTTCGGTCCTCAAAAACTGCATTTTGTTAAAATAATTTCTCAAACCCCCAAAATGCTGTCAAAATGTTCAAATTTAACAGTGCTCCTCAATTCCAACTCGATTTGACCTTTACTTGAATAACTTTCCTCAAACACTAGTTATGGATGTTTCAGAAATATTGATAGTTAATAGTATTTCTTCTTACAACCCAAACAAAAATTCCAGCTCACTTTTAATATGATGTTTCAGTAACAATTGAAAATACTATGATGATAAAAATATTAGTTTATCTAGATGACTGGGGATTTTTATATATTTAATAAATTGTAGTTTTTCAACATTAATATACATTGTTGTTTTTCAACATTCATCCCTTGTTTTTTTTTCATTATTATCATTGTTTGTTTGTATCTGAAAGCTATTAATGTTCGAGATTTCCACATCTGAGTTTTAGCAAATTTTCCATTAGATTTTCAATTTTTCATTTGAATTCTTTCATATGTGAAAATCTCAAATAATTGGTTTTTCATTACATCTTGTTTTTATTCATACTAGAAAAAGGTGGTATTGAGCGTGTCGAGGGGGTGGGCGGTTCTCTAGATGTCTGGGAATTTTTATTTATTTAATAAATTGTAGTTTTTCAACATTCATACATTGTTTTTCAACATTCATCCCTTGTTGTTTTTTATTATTATCATTGTTTATGTGTATCTGAAAGCTATTGTAAATATTCATATGATTAAAACTTGTAAATAAAATGTTATTGAAAATTATTTTGTGTTTTTTATTTTTATATAGGAGATACATATTCATTTTTTAATATCATGTTTTGGAGTAGAAACCAAATATTAACCTCAAGTTTATATACTCTCCTTATAAAACAACAATTCTCTTCTGTTTATCTCCTTAAGGTGAACATGCATGAAATATGATTAGCAAAATTTGGACCAAATCTCTCCCAAAACTTATTTTCCCTAGTAATAAGTGCAGAGGCTTTCAGCATGAAAAACAATTTAAGCATTCCTAATTTTTATTTTATTTTTTTCAACTCTAATAGATTTAAAATTTCCTAATTCGTGCTGATTTCAATGCTCTCTATGAAGTTAGAATTAAATTGGGTAATTTTTACGATAATTTGTCATATTATTTTCTTACCTAGAAGAGTGACAATGCCACACTGTGACTTCAATAATAAGTTATAAAATTCATGAACTTTTCCAAAATTACAATGGTAATTAATCACAGAATGTTCATTTGGAACACAAGATTCCTTGATTTCAGTCAATAGGCGAGATCACTAATTTCTGGAAAATATATATATATATATATACCACAATGTCCAGAACGATGAGAAAAGTAGTTTTTCCAAAAAAAAAATTACCATAGAAATGTTCCTGATTGAACACTGCGGAAACCGCGCCAGGATGTGACGTAACAGATCGCCGAGGGCATTAAGATAATTTCAGAGTTCCCAAGCGTTATTGTTTCTTTACAATGTGAGCAGGCCAAAAAAATAATGACAGCACTCGGTATACATACATATTATTCAAGAATAGCCAAATCAAGAACAGCTATCAAATGAGGAGTCGTCATTTCAATATAACACATGTTGACACAAGTTGTGTTTCATTTATAGGAGAATAACATTTCCTTAGAAGTTCCACAAAATACTGACACTGTAACTCGCCCATCGCGGAAAGTGCCAGTAATTACATCGTTGCCAAGCGCTATTCATTTTTCTTTACAATAAGAGCAGGCCGAAAAAATAATGACATAGCACTCGGTTTACATACATATTATTCAAGAATAACTAAATCAAGGACAGCTATCAAATATGAAATCTTCATTTCAATATAATACATGCTGACGACACAACTTCTGTTTCATTCATAGGATGAAACAGAATAACATTTGAGAATGGATTAGACTAGCAGAATTTAGAAGCCAACTTGTTAAGATTGTGAGCCTTAATTCTTTTCACGTTAGTGATTAATAATGGGCAGTGGGGGTGTCGTATTGCGTATTTACTGTACACCATAGACAAATTATTTATTTTTAGTTTCTCTATGCTGTACACTATCCTTAAAGACATTTTGGAGGGGAACACTTTTATTTCTAATCTCTAATCTACGTGATTGTAATATATAATGCCTAAAATCTTGAACTGTACAGGTAGATAGTAGTGATTCCTGCTCGGATTTTTTAAATCCTATTCATAGTTCAACCCACAGAACTCATAGAAGAAGAAGAGTTCTGTGGTTCAACCACAGTAGAATTGCTGAAAGAACTATAGAGCATTCTACTGTGGTTCAACCATAAAGATATATATAGACCAGTGCTGAAGCCTTTGAAAATGGTAAAAAGTAAAAAAAAATAATTAGGATGAAACCCATTGGAAAAGGAAGAGAATATAACAAAAATGAAAGAAAAAATAATTTACGGACGATCTGAGGTCGGGAAGTGGGTGAGTTTTTAACGGTAAAAAACGGTTTATCTCGATTTCCGGCAAAACTACAAGTCCTATGGAAAAAACTTCTTTGGTATTCGCACTTTTTTCACATAACCTCAAAATTTATGTGAAAAATTCAAATAACCAAGTTTTTGGTTTTTTATTTTTATCTTCTACAACAATTTTCTTTTCACGAAATCTAGTGAAAACCTCCTTTTTTATGTTTCAAACACACTGTAATTTTTTTGATATAAAATATTTATTTTTTCACCTTATTTTGACTTACATCGAAAAAGCACCCTAATTTTCAACCGAAAATTCTCCCGTCAAAATATCAGCTTTTTTTAAAAAGTCGGTGGGCTTTTTGTTCGTTGAAATCTCTACTTTCTGGTGGTATAAAAAAAAAGTACATTACTGTGACAGAAAATGCAAAAAAACGAAAAAAAACTCGAATCCGAATTTAATAAAACATCTACAATATTTGGAGAAAGTTGTAGAATCTTCTTTAAATTATATGCGTAGATGCCTATTTATTGCTATTTTAAGATAACTTATATACCTGAGTGACCATCTTAGAGCCGCCATTTTGTTTTTTTCTCTAACAAAAAAATCCATAATGCATTGGTACGAGAACTATGAACACCTGCCAAATTTCACGTTAATCGTGCAACTAGAAGTGGCTCAAATTTAATTTGCAAGATTTGATCACAGACAGACACCAGGACAGGTGAAACTAAATAAAAGCTTGTAAAAAAAGAGATATCCGAGTGAGAACAAATTTGGCATGAATCATATTTTAAATTTTTCTATACCGCCTTTTTCTAAGAAACGGAAATATAGTTTCAAACAGTTTCACTGAAAGTTTAATAGAGGGGCCCTCGCCAATTGCATCCAATGCTTTTCCCATGGACATTGACTGACTATATATCTTTGGACCATGGTTGAACTGACCCAATCCTCCATTATTTCTCATTATTGGCAGAATAGTGTTCAATGCAGTAGCTAATTAAATTACTGAAATCCTAGCCATTGTGTACCACAATTAGTCAATTTGTAGTCAGTACTAAAAATTATTTTTTGACTAGCTGACCCAACAGACATTCTGTCTAAATTTCTATATTCCCTAAAAACTCTCGTCTGCATATAATTTCTTTTTTCCTATGTATATATATATTATATATTCCCGAAAACTTTTCCACGATCAAAGAATTACGCATATCTATCGCTTGAATTGTGTTATGGTCTTCAAAAATCCCATAGAAAAAACCACTTAAATTTTTACCGAATCAAATAAATTTCATAAAGAACCTTTCTTTCCCTAAAAACATATTCAGACTATCACAAACAACAAAAAATGTTTTGTTTGATTTGAGTGTTAAAATAAAAATGTATTTTTGTGTGGACACGCCCGGGGATTGAACCCGGGCCCTTGGGGTTACAAATCATACGCTCTAACCACAGAGTTACTCGGACCTTTACTAAGAGCTTAGTTGATATTCCTTTTGTTGGCCAAATTTTCCAATTTCCGGCAACTTTTCTGATTTTTTTTCCTTATCAACCATCCATGGGCTATTACGAACATTAAAAAAAATATCCAAATCGGTCCAGCTGTTCTCACGTTTTGAGCTTACAAAGAATTAAGATTCATTTTTATTATATAGGCTAGCAGGCTTAAATTCAGATAATACCCATAAATCAATTCATTAATCAAACCATTAGTGGAAAAAAAGTCATCAGGATGGTATGATTGAAGATTAGAAATAAGAAAAACAATTTCAAGAAAACCATTTGGTTCCCATATATCTATTAATATAAATGATACAATAAAAACAAAAGCTGTACAAATGATGTAACAAACAACTAGAAAAGGTGGTAAAATGAAATATAATTTTGACTCTCGATCATTAATTACATAATTGTAATGGGAGCTATTTTAAAATAAATTATTTTCAGCCGACGTCAAGATTATGGAATTGTTTCAATAATTGCTTTATAATAAGCAGATTTCACACTGGTCGACTATGAATAATTGATTGAAAAATTAAAATACACTATCGAATAATTCAACCGGCGAAGTTGGCAATGAAGTCCTGCACCACTTTCTTCAGCTTGGCATCGGTGTCATCTGTGATTTTTCCTTCCTTAGCAATGCTCTGCAAAATATCTTTGTGGCTGCCCCTATTGAAGAAAAAAAACAGTTGTATTGCACAATCCAGGACTTTATATATAAATGTCTTACTTGATGTGTTCTGAGAACTGTTTCTCAAAAACGGTGATTTTGGATGGGTCAATTTTGTCGAGATGTCCCCTAACACCACAGTAGATGATGGCTACTTGCTCTTCGATGGCCATTGGCACATATTGACCTTGTTTCAACAATTCAGTCAAACGTACACCACGGTTCAACAGCTGTTGAGTGGCGGCATCAAGATCGGAACCGAATTGGGCGAATGCAGCTACCTCACGGTACTGAGCCAATTCCAGTTTCATGGAACCAGCCACCTTCCCAAAACAAATATCATTAGTTTTCGAGCAATGCAACATTTCAATAGTGTGGGGGCAAACAGTGAATTCCAATAGTTCAGGAGCTCGGTTCAACTATGGGAAATTAAATTCGATCAAGCATTGCCCCTGCACTATGTTTTTTTTGCAGATTATCAGAATTTGCCCTTCGCTTTTGTAACATTCAAAGTACCCTCACCCTAATTTTACCAAAAGAAAGTGATGGTTCTTTCAATGGTCCAAATTCAACTGAGTCTCAAATTCTGAAAAAAATACAAAATATTGGTAGTCCAGAGGATTTCCAATAATCCAGGAGTAACTATCAAGTTTGGGAATATACACGATAAATATCAAAGGTAAAATTCAGGAGCAATTCACCACTCACTTGTTTCATGGCTTTGGTCTGAGCAGCAGATCCTACTCTCGATACCGACAGACCTACGTTGATGGCGGGACGGATACCTTTGTAGAACAACTCGGTTTCCAAGAAGATTTGTCCGTCAGTGATGGAGATTACGTTGGTTGGAATGTAAGCGGACACATCACCGGCCTGGGTTTCAATGACAGGCAATGCAGTCAGGGAGCCACCTCCGTGAGCATCAGACATTTTAGCTGCCCTCTCCAATAGACGGGAGTGGAGGTAGAAGACATCACCAGGGTA
Organism: Gonioctena quinquepunctata; assembly: GCA_018342105.1. NCBI lineage: Eukaryota > Metazoa > Arthropoda > Insecta > Coleoptera > Chrysomelidae > Gonioctena > Gonioctena quinquepunctata. The sequence goes on from JAFIRS010000213.1 coordinate 58,087, forward strand.
GGCTTCACGACCTGGGGGACGACGAAGCAACAGAGACATCTAAAAGATAATCATTTATATGAATTTATTATAATTATTCTAAATTAATGTTCATGAATGTTTTGGCACTTACTTGACGGTAGGCTACAGCCTGCTTCGACAAGTCATCATAGATGATGAGAGCGTGCTTTCCGTTGTCCCTGAAATATTCACCCATAGCACATCCAGAATAAGGTGCCAAGTATTGCAGAGGCGCAGCATCTGAAGCTGTAGCCGATACAATGATGGTGTAGTTCATTGCACCGGTGTCTGTCAAACGCTTCAAGATCTGGGCAACAGTGGATCTCTTTTGACCAATGGCAACGTAAATGCAGTACAACTTCTTTTTCTCTTCATCTGCATCGTTGAATCTCTTCTGGTTGATGATAGTATCGATAGCTAAGGCAGTTTTGCTGGAAAGAAACTCACATATATAGAATACAAATTCAAAGTCAGAATTGTATAAAAAAATTGTATGAATTAAGATCAGAGGTTTTGAAATTATTTTTTTACCCAGTTTGACGATCACCAATGATCAATTCACGCTGACCACGACCGATGGGCACAAGTGAATCGACGGCTTTGATTCCAGACTGCATAGGCTCTCTTACGGAGATACGAGGAATGATACCAGGGGCTTTGATACCAACACGGAACCTCTGTTTGGTGTTCAGAGGACCTTTACCATCAATGGGATTACCTAAAAAAATACACTGCTGATTGAAAGTTATTTTGCGTTGATGAACAATGTTTCTAAAACTTCATTCAATCCACAAAAATATAGTGCATTCTTTAAAATAATTTTAAAAAAAATTACTGGTTGACAGGATAACCTATTACAAATGCTTATACACATTATTCAAACTCCAAAAGTTGAAGAAAAATACCTAAAGCATCAACGACACGTCCCAAAATTTGGTCACCAACTGGCACATCTACAATAGCACCAGTTCTTTTGACAATGTCACCTTCCTTGATGAGTTTATCGTTACCGAAGACTACAACACCAACATTGTCAGGTTCCAAGTTGAGGGCCATACCCTAAAAAAAAAAATTGTGGTGACTAATTATTCTAGAGATGTGTGTAGCAAAATGAAGTAATAACACCAATTACAAATATTTTTAGTAACTTTACTTCTTTTGAAACAATCTATAACAAAAATGAAGACAGACTGGCTTCAACAAGTTAAGCCCCCATTGCATTTAACTGATGCTTCACTTCAGCGTACCCTTGGGACCGCAAGTTGTCAGAGTAAGGGGCCATCTATTAATTACGTAAGGGTCCTGAGGGGGGAGGGGGGTTCTCAAAATATCTAGATGCCCTCATCTCGAGAGCCATTATTACGTAATATTTTATAAGACGGAATGTGCGATTTCTAGCCAGATAAAATCTTACGTAAGAAGGGGAAGGTGGAGTACGAGATATCTTATGTGCCCTTACATGGGGGTAGAGGGGGTCAAAAAGGGCCAAAATTGTCCTTACGTAATTAATGGATGACCCCTTATTTTTAGAAAATGTTAAATGTATTTTCGATATAGATAAAACTGTTCTTTATCCAATCACTAATTTCACTATTAAATGTTTTTGTATTGACTATTTGTTTTATTTCGTTGGGTATTATGTTGAAGAGCCTTGGCCCAACAAATGCAATGTGCCGTTGGCAAGCTGTAAATTCTACTCTAGGGATCGTTCTGATTAGTTATGGATCATGTTGTTATAATTTATTAAGTTTTTTTATCTATTATTGCTTTGCATATATTTTGCAACATTTTTGAAATATAACCCTCTTACAGTTTGTACATTAATCTCATTGAACAAGTTTACTGTTGGGTATCTTTTCGATTTTTTTAATTTGATTTTCAGTATATATTTTTGAGTTATTATTAAGTTATTTAGTATTGTTGTACAAGATCCTCACTCCGTAATTCAAAACCGACTCAATCAAAGCTTGACAAACTATTTTTAATACGTTGTAAGAGAGGAATTCTCTTAATTGATGGAATGTACATATGTACATTGTATTTTAAGTTGCTATCAATATAAACACCTAAGTATTTTATATTTGTTGCTGATTCTATTGTTAAACTACATTTACAATTATGTGGTCTACCCTTTGAGAAACAGTCATAATCATGTGGTTATTCATTTTAAATTTGGTTTTTGTGTTATTTAGCGTAAATAGGTTTTGGTCCAGTATGCCCGGTATATATTTCTTCTGTCTGTCAGACTAGGTCAAATCCGGTGCTTTTACCGCAAAGAATCAGTTCGATGTTCGGAAGTCAGTATTGCGGATCTCGAAAACGTGTACTCATTGTTGTAATATTTCAAGCGCAAAATTCGCTCGGTCACATACAAAGTGCCAAGTTTGGAAACTACATTTTCATTGAACAACCAGATATACAGTCCACACCCCACAGTGAATAAGAGGTTGCAACCCCAATCAAAAGTGGCGAGAAAGGGATGAAAAACTGAATCCAGGTAAGCACCAAACCTTCGCCTATTTCGACAGATCAAAGTTGCCATAATTTTTGAAAATTTCTGGGGGAACCAAAGATACTTCCTTGTTTTTCATCTTTGTTTTCAAAGTCATATCGATTGGAAAATATGTTTGTTGAAAAAATCATAATGAAATCAGCTTTAGCTTCAGTTCTTTTTGAAAGTTTCTAATGAATGTTTATTTTTATTATATTTTGATATGACCAATTCGCAGATCTTTTGTTGTTCGGGTTCCATAAAAATACTGCTCTACACAATGAGTGGATATTGATCATCAAACATTCTTTTTACATTTGATAAGCCCAAAGGACACTCAAAATAACTGAAGGACCTTGACGGATGACCTTTACATTTATATTTTGTTTCAAGATTTATTCAAATAAAATTGATGATTCGTCACTTTAACCAGTTTAAATTACTATTGTGCAAGCGTAATATATATATATATATATATATATATATATATATATATGTGTGTGTTAATAAGTTGACTGGTATGATTTTTCCATTGTGTACTTTATTGATTGTTCTTATTATATAATGCTTTTATAAAGTAACTTTTGGATACACACAATTTGGATATTTGCCATCCCTGTTATAGTGTCAAGTCATCCCCCAGCTGAAAAATTTCAAAAAAATCAAATGTGACCATGCAAATTACCTCCTTTGATTCCTAACAACACCAAATTTGGAGTCTTAAATTGCCCCCATTAAGATACCTTGAATGAAAAGTAAGATGTTTAAACTGGTCTACAACATAGTTGGTTCATGAACTAGCTACAAAAGTTTAGTATTCCACAGTTGTGTATAGAGAAAAATACTATTGGAATTATTGTCAGAAATGTATAATTTTTATCTGAATAGGTTAACATTTGTTCCCTAAAATTGTTTAAAAAGAGTCAACAAGTTAGATGAGAGATGGGCGACTTCCAGAATGGTGTAACTTTACATAATCACATTTCAGTTATTTTGGACTCTGTTAAACTTTAGTAGTGAACTTTTCACAGTTGAAAAAAGGTATGGATACAATGGGGACCATGACCATGGCATAGTACCCTTGACCATAGCATAGTACCCTCGACCCTTGCTCCGACCCACGCGCACTTTTGTACTAGTAAAACGAAAACGTGCGTCCCACAAACATGGATTGTTCGACATCCTCTTCTTCAGATGAGAAAGAAATTATTCTGAATTCAAGTGCTAAAAAATGGTACTGTTTATAAAGATAGTGAGTCAAAACAAAAAATGTATGTGGTATGGAAAATTACATAATTTTTATAAAGATTTAAAGATTTTTTTGACTATATAAGAATGAAAATTGAAACATTTGAATGTATTTCAAACGAATTTGGAGATAAACTAAACAAACATTACCAGAATTGCCATCATCAACCAATTGGATCTGGTAACATTAAGATAAGTATTATTTAAATAAAATATTTTTTGAAATATAAAAGTATGAAACATTTTAATTTGGGTGCTAGGTTGTGGGAGTTGTAGAAATCATTATGTTGAATACGACGTACACTGGTTGAAGGTCAAAAAAACACCAAGCTCAGTTTTTACCATGGCACCATGTGCAAGGCCTTAGCTTCAACCTATGTACAGAGCGATGGTCGGCGCTCCGATGTTACCACACAGATCTAATATTGTGTAATATTTTTTTGGTGAGCGGAGCTATGGTGCGATGCTATGATCAGAGCGATTGTCGGAGCTCCGTTTTGGCCGCCCACTAAGATATATTCCATTAAACTAACAGCTGAGAAACCACCAAATACAAATTTTCATGTATCTATTAACTATACTTTGAGATACTAGGTTTAAGTAATGAGAAGGTTAATATATTTCATAATAATGAAATGCAAGCTGGAGTTGACATGAAAATCAAAAAAAAAATACTTGGTTCCTTTTTTCATATTTCAAATTTACTTGCAACAGTTCAACTCACCTTGAGCCCAGATGAAAATTCCACCATCTCATCAGCTTGAATATTTTTAAGTCCATATACACGAGCGATACCATCACCAATACTCAAGACTCTGCCGGTTTCATCAAGATCAGCCTTTGGAGCCGAACCTAAAATACGTTCTTCCAAGATTGACGAAATTTCAGCTCCACGGTTTTGTGCAGAGACATGGATTTTACGAGCTGCAACAGTGGCTGCTGGAAAAGCAGCTCCTATGACCTGAAAAATTTGTTAATACATATTCGGGAGAAGATTAGTGATATGAAATATCGAAGACTGTATTAAAGATGATAATTAGGCTTAGTGAAGAATCATCATGAAAGAATTGTTCCGTAAGTGTTATGTAATGAATAATGGACATCATTTTGAAAATACACTGGGAAAAATTCAGGAAGAAAGGCGAGATTATTGTCGATTTATTGTTTGTAACACGATCATTATTAATCATTCAAAAGGGAAGAAACTCCAGTATTTTTACAATGTCCGATGATTATGTCATAACGACGAGAGGCCGACATTTTTCACACAAACGGAACAAGAGGAAAAGCAGAAAGAATATACGAAAAAGTGGTACCTGAGCATTTTTGGGCAAGTTCCTGGCAACGGACGTTGCTAGTCGTACAGATAGCAGAGACATTTTCGAAACACTTGCCCCAACAGTCTCAACACTTGTAAAGATGGAGGTCAAAAGCACACCTCACAGATTATTCTGCTATATGAAACGAACCCACGAAGCACAAAGTTTTAGCTTTGGCGCAGAATCCGATGGGAAACACGTGACGTGACTTTTCCCAACTTTGAAAAGTAGTGGTTAAAGTGGTTTCCTAATATCACTCTAGTTCTGTTCGGTTCAAAAGGAATTTTTATATGTTTTAATAATAATCAGTCCTTTTGATTGCAAAAAAGGAAAGTGTGGAATGAGGCGTATTGTCAAAGCGTAGAGGGGAACAATAATCTTTGGTATTGTTTCCTGATTGGTCACTGAATGATACATAATGAGTACTCAATCAGCCATACACGTGAGCTGTCATGGGCACTCAGCGTAATGCTGAGTACAGATCACAGCTTATAACTTTACAGCGGAAAGCCGAATGCATAAAGCGGGGACTGTTCACATGCGAAAAATGAATTCAGAGCAGAGTGTGAGCACAGACAGAAAAGATACGTCATACGTCAGCGTCAGATACTGATCGTGACACTCGACTTTGTTTTTTTGTCGTCAAGTAATAATTTTTGTTGTTGAAAACTTCAACATTGAACAGATTCTAATGATTTTCCATTTTCAAAGCGTAACAAAACAAAATCATTCATATTTTAAGGTTATGTACTGGATAATTATCAGCTTTTTCCATAAAATGTTCAAACAATTTGAACTTTTCACTTATTGACCTTGAAAGGAACTTTCTATCTCTGCAACCAATCAGAATGGTACAATCAGCAGACATACGCCATACGCGTGAGCTGTCATGGGCACTCAGCGTAATGCTGAGTACAGATATGACAGTTTATAGCTTACAGCGGAAAGCCGAATGATAAAGCGGGGACTGTTCACATGCGAAAAAGGAATTCAGAGTAGAGTGTGAGCACAGAGAAAAGATACGTCATACGTCAGCGTCAGATACTGATCGTAACACACGGCTTTGTTTTTTTGTCGTCAAGTTTTAATTTTTGTTGTTAAAAACTTCAACATGGAACAGATTTTCATGATTTTCCATTTTCAAAGCATAACAAAACAAAATTATTCATATTTTAAGGTTATGTACTGGACAAATATCAGCTTTTTCCATAAAATGTTCTAACAATTTGAACTTTTCGCTAATTGACCTTGAAAAGAACTTCCTGTCACTGCAACCAATCAGAATGCGAAATGCAGAACGTTGAAACGCGAAAAGCTGTCGTTTGCACTCAGCATAACTCATTTATGGTTTGTAGCATATGAAAAAGCTGAAGGTTGATTTAGTAAACTTAGATTTAGCAATAGTAACAGGATTAGGGATAGCGATAAGCCTAAGGATGATTATATATTGAATCCATTTTATGCAACAAATTTAGATGTAGCATTAACTGTAAGAATGACAGGACATGTATAATGTATGTCAAGTGACAGTTGGCTCAGTTCTGTGTTCTAGTAAATAGCTCTTTGGCTCATCACTTCTATTGTGATTGATTAATTGTTCCATGTCAATGTTTGATTTCCACAAAAATAACATTCGTTTTGTTGCATTTTTGTTCAACAATCAACAACCAAAATTGAGTACATTGGGAATTTTTGTTTTTTGATTGTTTTAGATTCTGGAAATGAGGGTTAAATTAGAGCTATAGACTCAAACTTAGTTTAAATGCACGTGAAATATTATTGTCGTTTTGTTGCATTTTTGTTCAACGATCAACAACATTGAGCATTTTTGTTTTTTTGATTGTTTCAAATTCAGGAAATGAGGGTAAAATCAGAGCTATAGACTCAAACTCAGTTTAAATGTGCGTGAAATATTATTGGATTAATCATTAAGTGGGAAATGACGCATTTATATGAGAATCGGTTACATAAATTACTTCGTTGAATATACTTTTCCGATACCTATTCATCAATTTCAAAACATTTAATAAACATTTCAAATCTTGAAAAGGAAAACATTCTCAATTGAAAATTGAATAAAAGGATTTTTCTGAAAATTTAAAAATCCACGAAAATAATGAATTTTTTTGTATTGCTTGGCTCAGATATCGATAAGAATCTCGTCAACCTGACCAGTCGGTCCAATTCTCTTTGATATATAGCTATGTTGTTATTATTAACGATTCTCGTAACCCCATGAAAACAAATTATCTTCAAATCTGAAACACCAAACAAGCAAATCTTTGAAACAAGACTGTTTTTAACATCACTTGTGTTAGTCCAATAGGCCTCTTCACGACACGTATAGCGCAAGTGTTAAAAATGCAGGTAATGTAAAAATTACGGATACATAAACTTGCTTGCTTGTTTTTTTGGCCTGTCTACAACGGACATATTCACAGGTTATACACGTATAAAGAGTCCGAAAAACATGGCGGAAGTAGAGGTATGCACACGCAATATTTTCTAGAATGAAAAGGCCTATGGGCATTGGGAGAGAATTATTCTATATCAATATGCCTATGGGGGAGTGCCGCACAAGATGCCAACTTACAAAAAACCTTCAAAAGTTCTGCCTCTCCAATGGCAATTGATTGACTTTGGTTGTATGGAAAATATATTTGATATATCAATTCAATTACTTTTGGTCATGAAGCGCTCATATATTTCTTATATAAAATGTGTCATTCATAGAGATTTTCTGTATAAAAATGTGAACAGTTGGTAGCACAAACAATATTTTGTAAAAAAAAGATTGAATAAGAGACACAACACAATATAACAATTGATAACGGAGGTCAAGCAACAAGAGAAAGAAGTGGCGTTCTTCTACGTTAAGGTTCAAATGGAATCGTGACAGATGAAAGTCGCTAATGCACGAAAGCACGAATCAGATTGGGACAGGCACCAACACTCGAAATATAGACACAAGATTCCCTATTATTATAACTAAAAATTATAAACACTTCGGGACTAAAAATAAATTATCCAGCACATTCAGTTTGTGATTCTCCACACAACCCTGTTGCAATTATTACAATTGAAGGGGCAGAAGTTTTTGAAAGTTTCTTGAAGTTGGCAACTTGTGCGGCACTCTCCTATTAACTCCCCTATTAACGACGTGTGACTAGTTCGTACGGTTCTAGGACCGTCTCTACTGCGAACCAAAACAAGCCTATTATCCACCACTTCACTAAACAGCCCTAAATGTTATTGAACGCTCAAATAAAAATGTTAACAAAATACCTTCTATTTGCCGCCATTTGTAGAAAACGGTTGCGCCCTCATCGGTCGAATTTCTTTCCTCGAGTAGAAATACATACTTTTCTATTTGTTGGCAACACTGCTCACGATTACCCGCTCGTTTATTTGCGCCGATCATTCTGCGCACAAGCGAAGCGCTTGCAACCTGCCATATTCTCGGCCACCGTTGTCTCGTACCCGGTAAATTAAATATATTCAAATATAATCAGTAGTCAGATAATTTCAATAATCTCACATTTGGAGATTTTTAGAAGTTGACTAGTGTTCAATATTTGGTAAGTTTTTCCAGTTGTCTCTATCCTATTATGTTGACATGATTGGAATTTTACAATCGCGAGATGCACAACACGTGTATCTTTTTACATTCTATTGTTTTTAACGTTTTTCTTCTAGAAACACAAAGGGATTCCAAAAGATATTCGTGAAATTCATTCTCTACTGCCAAAATATGGATGATGACTGGGATGACGGTGCCGTGAGTACTCCCCAAGTAACATCTGTAAGATTGTAGAATTTTTCTCATGGTCATTTGTAAAGTATTTTTTTTTTGCAGAATACTGGGTATGCTGCTGAAGGAGGCAAAAAGTTCTCTGCCGGAAGGGGATTCAAGGCTGTACAGTCCAATGATGATTGGGGAAGTTCTAATGAAGTAGGACAAAATGGAGGCTCTTCTGGTGGTTGGGGTGATTCGAATTCTGATGGTTTCAGTGGTAATCGAGGGGGCAGAGGAGGACGCGGCGGAAGAGGTGGGGGCCGAGGTGGTGGTAAGAATATATTGTATTTTTGCTCTAAAAAGTAAAAAGGTTCATAATCAAAATATTTTTCAAACGTTATAAGTAGCATTACTTAATGGTAGTTCAGTGCTGTAGAAATCGATACAATCTATCAAATCAACCGAAACAGGGTCCTCTGCAAACTTGTCACTTTGCAAACATGGTGTAGAACTTCTCACTTATCAGTCTATCACTCCAACCCAATATGATGAACCCAATATTATTTACAAATGTACCTTTTCCTGTTTCTAATGACAAGTGCACAGACAACCGATTCCTCACTGTAAGTGCGCGCAGTTAAGAAATCTTTGGTGAAGTGACGGTGACAATGAATTTATTGTCACCCTGACCAAAAACACCAGTGCGTGCAGGTTCTTAAGAGGAGAGCAGGAATTGTTGAACATCCACGATATTTTAAATCTGTTTATTCTGTCCAAATTCCATAAATGGTATCAAATATTCAAATTTTCTCTGGCAGTTTGGTCCTTGAAGAGTTTATCTTTTTTATCATACATAAATGTATATTTTTCTACTGATTCAATGGGGAGATTTTTGTCAATTTTTCTTGAATATTGTTTAATTAAAATGAATACACGAAAAAAAAAAAAAGTTTTTCGTGTTGTGAAGAGTACACGCATTTCCTTTTGACCTGAGCCCTTAGTTTTTAGTTGAAAGTTTGTCAACTTTTTGGTAATAGTTCTTGGTACTTAGTACTAGTAACGATCCCACCATAAACCTTTGCATTAACATGCTATTGTTGAACTCTTGGTTATTAGTCCTTAGGCTTAGTTATTAGTAACGTTGGATAAACCTTTTTTTTGTCCACTCTGCACCCTGAAAATAGCTGAAAGACTTTTCTAAGGTTTTTTACTGCCTGAACACGAATCCGGAAGAAACAAGTGGTGGTCTCATACATTTTCCGAATTAGAGCCCATTTTTACACGCTTTCTATTTTACACTTGTATGTTTGTAACCGACTCCTTTGGGCGCGATTTTGACCCACTTCTAGACGTACGAATGATTTGAAATTTGGCAGGTGTACATAATTCCGGTGACAATGCATTAAGAAATTTTTGTTTGAAAAAAAAAACAAAATGGCGGCTCCAATATGGCGGACGAGTTTTGTGATTATGGTCCGATTTGCTTTAAAATTGCTATCTGAGGGTTTTTGTGGTCAGAGATTATGATTCTTTTGTCAAAACTGAAAAATTCAAGATGGCGGCTCCAAAATGGTAGACGAGTTTTGTGATTATGGTCCGATTCTATTCAAAATTGGTATGTGGGGGTTATTGGGGTCCAGTATTATGATTATTTTGTAAAAATTGAAAAATTCTAGATGGCGGTTCCAAAATGGCGGACGAGTTTTGTGATTATGGTCCAATTCTATTCAAAATTGGTATGTGGGGGTTTTCGGGGTCGGAGACTATGATTATTTTGTCATAATTGAAGGATTCAAGATGGCGGCTCCAAAATGGCGGACGAGTTTTGTGATTATGGTCCGATTCTATTCAAAATTGGGGAATAATAGTTAAAAAAAATCATTAATAATAATAATAGTTTGAAAAGCTAAAAAACACGCTTTAATAGAAATCAAAACAAAAAAACACGCTTTACTAGAAAACTAAACTAAAAAGTAGAAAATAATTTTAAATGAGTTTGAAATAAGAATACAGTGATTAACAACAAATGTATTTCATCGTAAAGAAGCGTGGGGTGCTTTCTAAGATATTTTCATAATGATTCTACTTTTACCAATATCTGTCCATGAAATATTAACAACAATTCACATCAAGCATCCCACGCTTTTTTACGATGAAATAAATTTGTTGTTAATCACTGTATTCTTATTTCAAACTCATTTAAAATTATTTTCAACTTTTTAGTTTAGTTTTCTATTGAAGCGTGTTTTTTAGTTTTTAAACTATTTTGTTCTAGAATTTTATTTTCAAGTACCGTTTTCTAGTGCAAATATCACTCAAAACGTCTACTTTCAAACAGCATTAATTATTAACACTAAATCACGCATTTTCGGCACAATTTGGCACAAAATCAACAGGTTCTATTGAAAAAATCCTCCTTGATCACGAACATCCTAACCCCTACATCTGGCTCAGATTGAGGTTAGGTTGTTGTTGATGCGAGCCAGGGTTAGGATGTACGTGTTGAAGGAGGATATTTTCATTAGAATCGGCTGTATTTTGTGCGGAAAATGAGTGAATTAGTGTTCTTAGTTATGCTGTTTGAGGCATTTTAAGTTATTTTTGCTTGAGAAAAACGTTGCTTGAAAATCAAGGTCCTGAACAAAAAATTTACTCTTTGGAAACGCCGCATTTTTCTTCTGGATTCGTGTTTAAGAGGCAAAAACACGTAAAAAAAGTTTTTCAGCTATTTTCAGGAAGCATGAATGGACTATCTATACATTTATCAGATATCGATACAATCTTGTAAATTCAATTTAAAGACTGGTAGCATCAAAACAAATGCACGCCGTTAGTGTATGATCGAAATAAATTAATCTCAATTTGAATTTCGGTGTATTGAAATAGGGAAAAAATTAAAAGCCAGATCCTGCAACATTCAAAACATAAACGCATATGCATTATTGCAAGAACCTATTCCAAACGTAGCCGAGACCTGGTCTAACCTGCTTGATCAATAGTGGCGTGACTTTCTTCAATCATGTGCGCTGCAAGCAATGATCATGTCTCAATCATTGTTGTCGTGTCGGGTGTCTTTAACTTGAAAGGACTATAGCAAATAAACTGAAACAGGGTCCTTGGCAATCTACAAACCTGTTGAACTTAGGAGTGTCAAGGAATTTATATTTCAAAATGACTAAGGGATACAAGGAATTTTTCTGTAGGTAGAACATTGGATAAAGTCCAGAATTTTAAAACTAAGAGATTAAACACTGTGTTCCAGTTACTCTACTCACACTACAATACTCTTGACACGTTAAGCCCCGCTATGAGCGAGAAAAAATCATACTGTTGCGACAGGAGTTTTTTTTTTTTTAAATGCCATTGAATTTGTGCAGAAAAACAATTTAGACTGCTGATTTTTGAAAAAAAGGCATTTCATGGATGCCATCTGGTCTGGACAAAAAAAAGACCCCTTGGACAGCGTATCTCTTGTACAATGCTACAAAAATATTTAGTTGTTGGTTGATTGTATTTTTCAGTCAATGATTGTAATTTTTGATAATCGATGATTATTTGCTAAAATAATGCAATTAACCACAAAACTTTTTTGTTTATTGAAATTTTGATTAAGTTGATTAAATTAAAAAATAAGCTCCACAAGAGATTTAAGAACTCTGGCTCGATGAAGATTACCAAGAATGTTCAAATTTACGCAAAGAAACAGTACCATATTGATATGCTCTAGATACTATATGAAATACAGAACACATGCTGACTGTCAATATGAAATATTTCTGGTCTTATGTAAATTATTTGAAGAAATAATTTGGTTTACCAAAGATAATGGAAATAAATGCCAGGGGCTTGGAGAGCCCGCAGGACATTTCAAACCCATTTGCTGAACACACGTTTTAAAGAATTAGAACCTCAAAACATGTAAAACACCTATATTGGCCTACACATAATTTCACTATCGAATCTTACTTTTACTGACAACGGAATTCAACAAATATCAAAGTATTTAGATGAAAATAAAAGGGCAGGTCCTGATGGGTTTCCACAGCTGCTGCTACTCTCCATCTCTGTCGCTGAAAATTATTTTTCAGAAATCATTCAACCAGGGAATTTTTCCCTAATGTTTGAAATGAAAAACTCATTTCTCTCTCCTATTTTTATATCGGGTGGTAAAAAAAACTAGAATTATAGCGACATTTCCAAGATATGCAATCCAAAAAATTTTGAACCCATACTCACTAATGAACTATTTGAGACTTGTAAACATTATTTCTGAACAACCACATGGTTTTTATAAACGTCGGTCAATAGCTACCAATATAGGTATTTTTTCAGAATGTTGTGCAATAAACTCGAGAAAGTAAACTCCAGATAAATTCATTTATCATACAAGATGAAAATCTCAAATTATATTTTATTCAATGACAGTGAAAATATATATGTGACAGTCAACAAAAACAAAAAACTTCCATATATTTATAACAAATCAAGTCATGAAAATAGATTATAGAGTTAGTAGGCATATAATAACACATTAATAAATGTAAAAGTGAACTCTTAGTGAAAATGTCAGCAAGTTGGTTTTGTGTGAAATATATTTCAAAGTAATTTGGCCCAAATCGAACGCCTCTCGAATGAAAGGATATTTCACTTTTATATATTTCAGTCTTTGATGTTTCCTATGTTCAGTAGCAATTGTTATACATGACTAGTTATCTTCATGAATTATCGTTGGATCAGTTAATGGAACATTCATTTCATTTAACAATCCTCTTAAACCAAACACACTCACTAATTGCTTTTGCAAGAGCATTATTTCTGCCTCAGCAGTAGAGAGGGGCAACTGTTGATTGCCTTGTGGTAGACCACGAGATGGTAGAACCGAAACTTTGAAAATATATCTAGGAGGTCATTAGCAAAATCTGCATCACAATAACCTTCCAAAATATCATAATACTGTTTGATAAAAGTGAGGCCGAAAATTTTGGAAAATTTCAGATATTTCAAAATTATTTTCACATTCCCACAACCGGTATCCTTTTGAAGTGTAGCCAATCATCAAACAGGTCAAACACTTCTGATCAAATTTACTATTTTGGACTTTTTTAGGCTTGAGAAGATATGCTTTGCAACTAAATATATGTAAATTTGATAGATTAAGTTTCCTACCATGCCTTACTTCGAATGGTGCTTTCTTTTCAATAGCTACCGTGGGAAATCTATTCAATAAATATGCTGATGTTCTCACGGCTTCACTCCAAAACTGTTCATTCAAATGAGCACCAATAATCATGGAACGTGCCTTTTCAACTAATGACCTATTTAATCTTTCAGCATGACCATTTTGCTCTGAAAAGTACGGTACAGTAAAATTGATAACTATTCCATTTGAATTACAAAATTCCTTGAACATGTTTGAAACATATTCTCCACCATTGTCACATCTCAAATTTAAAATTGGTTTTCCGAAAAATGCTATTGTTATATTTTTGAAAGATTTTAAAAATTCAAATACTTCAGACTTTGAAGATAATAGGTATATCATACACAAATGAAAATAATTCGGGGAATGTCAGAAAATATCGTTTATTATCCCACGTTAAGGGAGTAATTGGACCACAAACATCTGTATGCATGATTTCTAATGGCCTAGTGGCTCTAGTCTTATGACCTTTTTATAACAATTTATGTTGTTTAGCATTCACACAACTCACAAAACTTTCTAATATAGTGTTCATTCAAGTGACCCAGCCGTTGATGCCATAAGTTGAAATTTCTTCTTGTAGCCACGTGAATTTCTTTGGAATCCATAGAAACATCAAAAATTATCTCATACAAAGTACGTATTTTATACCACTCGATCATTTTTCAATATTTCAATAGTTTTTATTGAATACGACCTTGCAGCCATTTTATTCAATTCTACCAAAGACAAAATTTTTTGTTTTTCAAATTAGGTACATAAATTACATTATTCATAGTCGACATGTATTCGACACCCTCAAATATCCAACATGCGTACCTTCTAAATCTTGACCAGCTTTAACTACACCAATTTTTAAAGGATTTTCTAGCTTCCGTACTCCCCTCAATAGCTTCATATCATTAACAAGATGATCAGATGCTCCCCAGTCTGCACACCACGATGATTTTCTAAAATTATCCAATGAACATTCCCCAGAAATCATGAACGCTATACTTCTTATCCTCTTACATCTTTGGATATAGACTTTTCTGATTCAACATATTTGGACTATGAGCTTGTTTCTTCTTGCCAGGGTTTTTTTGGGAAACGATTCTTTGGTCTGTTTGGGCATTAATTTCGCCTATGTCTAACTTCATTACAATTAAAACAACGTACCTCACTTCTTATTCTTTAATTTGGATCCAAATGGATGTTATCATGAATACTCTTATGCCATCTTTTTTCTTCTTTTTATATTTCAACGAATTAGTATATGATTGTTCTTTTTTTTATGTAAATCTCCATGTATATTTGATAAATCACCCTTGAACCTTTTTTTATATTTTTTATAACATATTTTGTCAATAAGAAGTTTATATCTTGGACAATAAAGTATATTTCTCTCTCTCTCTCTCTCTAAAGCCGCCCTTTTACGAAATCAAGGGTGACGTTATTATTTGACAGAGTTTCAATAGCGGTGACAACTACGTTATATGATTCTGGTAGGGTCAATAGTAAAATGCATGCTATCATATCTTCCAAGTTTCGCCCGACTGATTTAATTTATTGCACAATATCATAAACTTTTAGTAAATGGTTCTCCAATCACATCTCCACATCATATTTCATCGTCAGCAAATTTTTCAACAGAAAAAGCCTATTGGAAACACCTTTTCTCTCAAATGTAGACATCAACTTTTGCCATTTTTCTGTTGCTGTGACTCTCTCTCGAACATATTCTAAATGTATATCAGCACTGGACTATTATTGACTTCGCTTTACTATCCTTTTTTTCAAAGGCCTTTCTTTCTCCTTCTTCTTCTGGTCGATGTTCAGTAAGACGATTCACTACGTAGATTCTTATCCTTAATTGATTAAAAACACTTTGTAAAAAAAATATAGAAAATGTTTAATAAAATGAATACAAAAATTGAATGAATAAAATAAGGTAATGAATCTCTTCCCGTTATAAATTTTAAATGAATTGAACCAAAATGTTACTTACGAAAATCGGTCGGGACTAATTCCAAAAATCATGATCTTCAATTGATAACAGGGCTTCATAACTTTCTAACTCTCCAACTCCCCACATTTCCCAATCTAGCTTTGGGCACAACTCCCCGATCAAACCAGTCGTCACTTTTAAAAACTCTTGTTTATGTTTGACACTAATTCGTGTTTTGCAGAATAACAACATTGTGACCCACTTGAAAATTATACTGATTGATTTACTCTACGGGGTGTTCAAAACATTTTTGACAATAAAAATAAAATTTGAACATATCTATTGGTAAATATCTAGTTACATCACACATGCACTCCGAATATGGGGAAAACACTTTTCTCACGTGTTTTTGCCTCCTGAACACGAATCCGGAAGAAAAATGCGGCGGTCTCATACCGTTTCAGAGTTACATCGCTTTTTCCGAAATAAATTTCAAGCACCGTTTTCTCGTACAAAACTCACTCAAAATGCCTCCTTCTTTTTACCAGAATAAACAATACACCCTAAATCACTTATTTTCGGCACAACTTTGCACAAAATATCGTCGTTTTTATCGAAAAAGTCCTTCTTACACAGTTGCAAATGAACAATTCTAATTCCTTTGACAGATGACATTTATTAACTTTTTTAATTTTTCATGTTGGTAATAAATGAATCGACTGTGTAAGAAGGAGGAAAGTGTTTTCCCCATATTCGGAGTGCATGTGTGATGTAACTAGATATTTACCGATCTATTTTACAGACGTTTAAAGTGAAGTTAGGTTAGATCAGAAATTGACAGTTGGCTTCTGAGTACTTCAAGTTTGAGGTTCATTTCTTTTCTTATTCTTTTTCTTATGTATTTATATTCCAAAGTTCATCTGTTCTTTGTTAATTTTAGAAGTGACAAATTGAAGTTTTTTAGGTTTCAACTTTGTGAATGTCTGTATTATGGGTGGCCTTTTTTCTAGTAAGTGATACTTTGACAATTAGTTAAAAATAGCCATTCAATAACATTCAAACATCTATCATTTGCAGGCAAGCACTGACGATGACCTTAAAGGTTGAAAGGGCTCTGTGATTAATAAAATAGTATATTGTTTAACAAGCACGGAATGATACTCATTTCCCACGAGTATGATGTTTGCAGCATGAGCCGTAGGCGAGTGCTGCAAATCATACGAGTGGGAAATGAACATTCCGTGTGAGTTATACACTATACTTTTTCTACGGCTTCAACATAAGATAGCGAAATTAATTTACAACAGAAACTTGAACTTCAATTGATCAAAGTATGCAAGTAATACATTTTCTGAAGTTGACGCGGATACTTCCGGAATCAAGTTTATACATGCCTAATTTGCGGCTGCAATTATGTCTGGAGGAGGTAGTTCGTCAATTTCACTGCTCATCATACCTTTAAACTTTGACAAGTTTTGATGAAACTGAATTGACAGATGTCTTAAGTTCTCCTTGCTATCCATGGGAGATTTAATGACCAACAATAACACAATGACTTCATTGTGTTATCAGATAAGGAAATGAAATTGAAAACATACAATGTACTTCATTGTTTAATCAAAAACAGTTTTAAAAATGCAGTTTTGTATTATAGCCGTAGAAAAAAGAATAAATTGCACGAAATACAAAATTAAGACTTGAAGTTCTTTGAAGTCCCTAATGTGATATATCCCCTTTCTTGTGGAGTCTTTTTAATTTGCAATGAACAATATACAAGGTTGTGATCTGAAATATTGTTATCATCTTTTACACCGGATGTACTGATTAGGCTAGAATTTGTAATTAAAATGGGATCTAACACTAAAATCGAAGTATTTGTTACCCTAGTGGGTTCATTTATTAACTGTTCAAAATCATAAGCACAAAAGCATTTGCTTGTTCATATGATGATGTATTATTAGAGATAGTGACTCTTCGATATCATTCAAGAATGCGTTTACATTACCTGAAGGAGGTCTATAGCTATTTTTCAATTTTCTGTATCCAGATTTGCTCGATATTTTCATTGAATTTAAAATGAATATCATATCTGGAACTCGATATATTTATTGATATAGAAAGCGACACCACCTACCATTGATATAGTGTCGTCTCTCATATCATTTGTCAGCCATGTTACAGTTACAGCCATGATGTCGTACGATTGAACTGCATTTTTAAATTCCTGGAAAGATGATAACAAAGATCTTACTTTCAAATGGTATAAATTAACGAAATTCATTTATGAAGTTAAAAGAGAAAAAACAAACAAACCATAATTCAGTTTACCAAAAAACAATGTAAAGTGAAAAAATTAAAAGGTTCAATTTATATTACTGGCAATAAAAGAAAATCATTTTATTGAAAAATTCAACCTAATACCTACTGAACAACATGGGTTTAGGAAAAAAAGATCAACAAATACTGCTTCCACAGAATCCATAACATGTATCATAAATGCACTTGATGAAAAGAAATATCCCATAGGAATATACTGTGACTTGAGCAAAGCCTTTGATTGTGTACCACACGATAGATTATTGGACAAACTTTGGTCACTTGGCATCAGAGGCACATTACATAACTGGTTAAAATCCTTTCTCACAAACAGAAAACAATATTCACATATCTCATAATGATGGAGGAATGATCAGTCAACACACCTCAAACACTGCACCTGTAGAAATAGGCGTACCTCAGGGAAGTGTTGTCGCCCCTACATTATTTCTCTCTTTATGTGGCAGATATAGTATATTATTTAGCCGACTTCAAAATTGTTTTATACGCAGATGACTTATCAATTCTCGTATCAAAGGAATCACATGATTTGAACCAAACAGCTTGTGAGGATCTAATGACAAAAATTGCATATTGGTTTTCCAAAAATATGCTCTACATAAATACAACAAAAACGGAGTTTCTTATTTTTCATACAAAACAAAAACAAGTTAAAAGTATAACTATGAAGATTAATAACAATAACATCAATCAGAACAACAGCATTACATTTCTAGGCATGACAATCAGTGATACCTTAGACTGGGAGAGTCACATAAAGACTATAATCAAGGTAGTAAATACCAAAATATTTCAAATACGGTGCATGTATAGAGTACTGACAATCGAAGTACTGAAAAACTTTTATTATACAGAAATCCAATCAAGATTGACTTATGGTATAATACTATGGGGACAGTCTACAGCAGCAAAAGCACTCTTTATTGTCCAGAAAAAATGCATCAGAGCTCTGTTATGCAAAACTCAATCCGAACCAAGTAAACCTTTATTCAAAGAACTTCAGATATTACCACTCACGTGTCTTTACATATTGGAAGTGGCCTGTTACATCTATAAAAGACAAAACAATCTGCTTCGTCGCAAAGACATTCATAACTATTTCTCTTGAAATCAAAATCTTCTAAATACCCCACAAAGTAGATTGAGTTTAACCCAGAACTGTCCTCTCAACATTGAAATCCGAATATTTAATAAAATTCAACATTGAAATCCGAATATTTAATAAAATTCCTAAGGAAATAAAAGATCAAGAGAACCACTTCAAATTCAAAAAATATCTTTCAAACCTTTTAAGGTGTGGCTTATTCTATACTTTGGAACATGTAGCATACAAACTAAATGTGAATTTTATGATTATATACTGTGTATTTTTATATTTATATGTGCTGTATTGTGCTATGTATTCAAATTTTTGACGTGTTTTTATACCAATGTGGTCTTTTTAATGAATAAATTTGATTTGATTTGAAAAGAGTACCGGCAATTCTTTGCGCTATGTTAGAATATAAACTGGTATACAATAGTTAGGTACAGGCATTTTAGATTGTGTTGAGGTATCTCTGTATGTACATGTATCAGCCAAAAGTTTCGGCCACAGCATGCAGTAAAATCCAATGCTTATATGATGCTGCCGGTGTCAAACTTTTGACAGAGTTTGTACACTCGAATGTCCTACACAATAACATCTCGTGCATTGATAGGTCTGCCATACGTATAGAGAGCGCACATTCAATCGTGTACCTCCATCCTTCTAAGCCGATAGATAATGATGCTTCCATTTCACATTCCCGGACTTGATCACGCTCCCAATCGTTCGCAGCGGCGTACATTGTTGCCAATTCATCACAGCTTGTGATACCTTAGTTTAGAGTTGTGTTAAATTAATATTTTTCATCAGTCAGTATCTTCGAAACTAAACGGTCAAAAATTACAATTTTTTTTCTAAACTAATCCCACAATAGTACTGCATACACGAGTGGTTTTTTTTCAGAATCTTAGGATCTGTTCAGCGTCCATAATAAAAAATGTTAAAAAAGTCCTATCCGTTCACGTGTAAGGTATAGGGATCACATACAAAAAGACCCATTTTTAATTTCAAATATTTGACAAAATTTCAGGCAATTCCTAAGATTTGAACAAAACCACAGTAATACCTTAAGTGATAGATTTAGAATTAATTTGAAGATTGCAAAGGAAAAAATATGGAAAATATGTGATGGATCGGATAATTTTTCAAGATCCTCTTCAGATTCTTTCCCAAATTTTTCAATGGCTTTGATCATTATGTTGTATCTAAGCTTGTTTAAGTCTTCCACAAGAACCAGTTTTCCTCCTTTGAGATGTTTTTTATTTTGAAAAGCTTTGTTATGTACCAATTCACTTCTAAACTTGATCAGGATACCTCTAGGCTTCTTGAAACCTGATTTGACAGTCCCGAGGCAATAACAGTTCAGAGAAAGACCTTCACCTTGTCCTATGATGCTCTTATCTTTTAGGAGTTTGGATAGGCATTCTTTAAGGTTTTCCCCTCTTCACTCCTTGAGGCCAAATAATTTTGATTACACATTTTACTTTTCTGGTCTAAAAACTCATATGTTATATATAATATATTCTGAATATTCTATTCAGTCGCTTTAAATCACAAGCAACTTCCGAAACTGCAGCAAGATTCTTGGCCAATTTTTAATACTGCAATAATAATCATGCAAATTTGTATACATTGATGATCTTTTTTTTTATGTTTTTGTTTTTTACCTTATACCATTTGGAATTTTATGTAATTCTGTTCTGTACGAAGATGTATAAATAAATAAATTAACATGACGACTCGTGGTTGTAGTTACTTGTAGTGACATCTATGACATCCTTATGTAAATGCATCATAAATTTTAAGCTCATGTTGCCGCAACACGATTGTCAAATAATTCACCTCACTAGTCCACTTGTTGCATAAACTACTATATAGTTGGACTCGGAATTAATTTATTCCTTTTTCAAAGCTGAAATGACAATATTCACATATAGATTGAAACAAAGAACATATCTATGACATACCTTTAAAACTAAGTTTTTCCTGATCATGGATTCAACTAAAAAACTGTTGAGTAGTCGATAAAAACGCATTTTCACAAATTACACATTAAAATCTTTAAAATTGTATATAAACAAATACAGACACGTTAAAATGAAACAACACACACAACCTATGGTCAATATGCAACTGATCATCCCACCTGAAATATTCCAGCGCTACATAGATAAAGAAACGAAAAAAAACAAACAAATCTTTTGTGTATCATTAATCAGAAATCTGTTTTTCTTTTGAACCTTAATTCCAAAACGTCACCGATAAAAAAATAGTTTTGCTCCCTGGTCTTAATTCCCGTTAAATCCAACTATATTCAGTTCTTGGGACGATGAATCATCAATAAACTAACTACTATTACAAAATGGTTAAATTTTTTTCTTGACTGATACATTTTGCATTTGAAAACTTTATATTTTTAGGGAGAGGTGGTTATCGAGAGCGAAATGGTGACGGAGATAGTGGTTGGGGAGGGGATTCAGGTGCCTCAAAGGGGAATTGGGGGGATTCAGGAGCAAACGCATCTGATGGATGGGGCGACTCGGGAGGTAAATCTGAAGGATGGGGTGCAGAGAATGACGATGGTGATTCAGGAGGAAGAGGTGAGTTATTATCTAATAAATTATTTCTTGTAGTTATTAGTAATTAAGGATTGGCGTGCTGGTCCCATGGGACCACCAAGGAATCTGGTCAATATTATTATTATAAATAGACCATCGTTGCCCAGAATACGAGCCGTATATAAATTAATGAATTATTTACAGAATCCAGCTATGTATAATGGTTTGATTCATGTTTTTATTAGAATTTTTAGTGTTTGGTTGGTACAGCAATTGATAACATTTGTTCACAAATAATGATCAATTTAAAATTCATCTGAACAGTTGGAGAAAAAATAGTCAATGGTGATCATTATTTTGAATAAGTTACTTAAAACAATATCCATTTTCATACATAATTATAAACTGGTTTCATTCATTGAGTGATTACATTTTATTAAAATAGTTGTATATTCACGATGGTATTTTTTTTAATAGTGAGAATTATCATTATAACTTATTTCATGGCTGAGAACAAATAAATATTTCATTATTATAATTTAGACTGAAGTAATTCCTGGGAAAATAAAAGGGACCTTCTGTTTCTACAGAAGGTCCCTAGCACTATCGATAAAAATATTTTTATTGATAGTTAGGAAATTACTCTCTGGTAACAATGATAACAAATGTTTTTTATATATTACAATTGGATATTTACTATAAGCCACTTTTTATGTTTTATGCAGGGTTGAAAAAAATCATGATTTTTTTGAAAAACATATTTTTTTTTCTATTTTTATTGATTTTTTCCTTTAAATAAGAGTTGCTATTTTCAACCCTTTTTTGATTTTTAGAAAACCCACCACTGTTTATATAAAAATGGGTTTGCAACTGGCATTATTTGATAATTGTCCGTCAACTCACTCACATCATTGCTGAGGAGAACAAAAACGAAATTGACAATATTATTAGAGGAAAAATTTCAAACATTTACCTAAAAAGGTTAGTTGAAGATTACTTAACAATACTTAAGCCTATCTCTATCGCAATAGATAGACTACAAAGAAACAGTGCCAGTCTTTCAGATGTGGAAGTATTTAAAATATTAGAAACCCATTTTGACAAAACTGACATAACTTTAAAACATCTGTAAAAATTTACGAAGCGTTATGAATAGTGTATATAACCCCATGTAAATCCAATAGATGTAAATACATGATTTTTTCAATTTAAATCATGATTGAAATCAAAATTTCTGATAAGTTATAATTAAGAGAAAATAAAAAATATCAAAAAAAGTATACCACTGTATTTAAATAATGTTTATTTTAGTTAAGTAATGGACTCTAAACTCAGAAATCGATTAGGAACGAAAAAAGCTGCAAAATTAGTTTTTTTGTGCAAGCACTACAATTTACTAAAATGAACATTTTGATACAGTGGTATATTTTTTTAATATAATGAACCATTAATTAAAACTCAAAGTTTTTATTTTCTCTCAATTAAAACTTATCAGAAATTTCGATTTTGATCATGATTTAAATTGAAAAAATCATGTGATTTAAATCGCGATTTAAAACAATTGATCAATTGATTTAAATCGCGATTTAAATCAATTGATCAATTGATTTAAATCGGTTCAACCTTGGTTTTATGGAATTCAAATTCTGCATTTGAACTCATCACAAACTTGTGGATTTGAAGTTTTTTTTAAATTCTATTAAAAGTTAAATATCTACCCAAAATTATTTATTTTTATTTAAGTCCAAATGAATTCACCGATGTCTACTTTACATTTTGTTGCTTGATTCATTCAAGATTCACTTGAACATTTGAGTTATTGGCTTTCCTCATATCAAGTATGACTTTTTCATTATTGTTTATAAAATACTTGTTGGCTTATTTCCAAATTGAAGTTTCTGGTTTTGATTGAGGTTTCATGAAAAGTCCTAAATATAGTGAAATTAAAATTTCTGGTCCCAATTGGAATTCCTTCAGGTCCTTGTTTCAGAAATGGCTGCAAGATGATACAAATCGTCTATTGTGCACAAAGTATCTTCACTGAATAATATAATTTTTTTTATATTTCCATAGAAAGATAAGATTTTAATGTTTTATTGCGATGTTTTCAGTTAATTCTTGAACCAAGTCGTAGGAATTTATTTGAAACAGATCCTGGAATGTGTCCTAAAGATTTAAAAAAAATGGAGCAGATATTTGAATTTTTAGAGACTAAAATTTCCTCTACAATTTTTTTTATAAGTTATTCTATCAAACTACCTAATGACATGATTTTTTTTGTCAGCTATGGTGCACATTATATCTTGGCTGAGGATAATTTTTAGAAAAACCTTGCAATCTACTAACCATGTATTTTTTTTTTTTTTGTAAGGTATGCAATAGATATACTGGATGTATGACCATTTCTTTTGACTTTTATTTTTTCAAATATCTCTGAAATTAGTATAATGAGCTATGTATATAGTTAG
Source organism: Gonioctena quinquepunctata (assembly GCA_018342105.1). NCBI lineage: Eukaryota > Metazoa > Arthropoda > Insecta > Coleoptera > Chrysomelidae > Gonioctena > Gonioctena quinquepunctata. The sequence continues at coordinate 82,458 of JAFIRS010000213.1, forward strand.
CTATTCATTCCATTATGCCTGTCAACCTCAAAAATATATAATTATAATTTTTGAAGCTACATGTGTATAAGAATTGATTTTAGTAAAATAGTCCCATGTTCATGATTCATTCAATTCATATTTCTTTGTGAAATTTCAGCTTTGTTCGTTCAGAGGTTCTCAAGTGATCAATACCAAATAATCCTCAATTTTATGGCCAAAGGTCAAATAAAATAAATAATCTACTCACCCTGTTAACATTTTTATTAATTGATGACATTAGCAAACTCATCATAAACCCTATTCAAAATGTTTCATGAAAATTAATCCAGAATTATTGTTAATTTAATTCCACTAATTACAATAAACTTGGATGAGTATTAGAATATGTTAATTATTGACCATCAAATCAATATAAACGGATAGAAATAAAAACACAATTTACAATTAAAACGTTTTACATTCACAATGAAATATCACAAATTCCCACAAAAATGTTAATTCTTGATTAAGTAGTTTTTTATTGTAATTCAAAAATTACTTGAAGAAATTTCCATTCCATCTGCTGAGTGTTTTTATTTTGGAGTTTTTGAAACTAAGAAACTTTATTTTGATGAAAATAGTAGAGAAGCACAATGATAAAAATGAGGTTGGAAAGTTGTTATTTTAGAATATGTGCTCAAACAATTTGAAACTCTAGAGAAAAAGAGCTTTTCCTAATAATATACTTGGTGTGGCTATTTAATGTCAAAGAACCGTGGATAATGAAAGGTATTTAATTTCAGATACAATTTTGATATGTTCACCATTGATATTGATGGTATTCAAATTACTCAGATTAAGCAGCCTATATTCTGATTATATGATCATTGCTTTCGTTTTGTTTACACTAATTTTTAGTTTATTGAATATTAGGTATTTTTCTATATTATTCAGGGAGTTGTTTATATTGCATTCTCAAGATTACCATCAGAGTCAAACACTAAGGTATCATCAGCGAAGAAATTCGTAGTCCGTGAACCTGGTGGGTAGTGTGTCATTTGAATATACGATAAATAAAAGTGGTTCCAAAACGCTTCCTTGGGGAACGTTAACTTAGGTAATTTCCAAACCAATTTAAAATATTGCCAGATATGTCATATTTTAATTTTTCCAATAAGATGTTTCAATCTATCATTTCAAAAGCTCTCCGTAAAGAACTAAATAATGTCAGATCAAATTATAAATGATATAGATGTACCGCAAAGCAATGTTTTAGGGCCATTTCTTTTCATTACTTATATTATGATAAACTCTTAATTTAGAGGAGGCTGCACGAAATATCAATATATTGTTGAAGAATACCAGGATCACCTGAAAAGAAAAGACCCATACCTTGCTCTCTCTCGCTCCAGGGATCGTTGTAGGATATGCGTTTGGTGCGAGCAGCGTTTGACTTTGGTCTTTTCTTGTACCTCTGATTACTGGTGAATTTCCGTATTGCCTGCCTTTGCGTGGTTTGACCGAAGTCTTAGTTGCCTGTTCTGGTGTTGTCTTTCCTCCTCTTTCTTTTTCATTATTTTACTTATGCTATTGCTAACAGGTGATCCTCGTCATTATTTCGGTTATATTTTCGGCGTTTATGCTCTCCCCTAGCACAATCTCTAATTCGCGCCTTTCTCTGTGCTATTGTATTCAAATATCGTGTTCTCTGCATTGTGTCTTTCCGCGATATATGCATATATGGTCCTCGGTTTTTCGGATTTTTTTGTATAAGCACGAAAGGAGCCATGGCCAGAGAAGAACTGTGTTGATGGAAGGAAGTTCAGGTTTCCAAATTTGCAGCTTGCCCATGTTTTGACATCTAGTATCAATCGTTTTGTCCACTGTTCTACCGCTTGATTTTCATCCCACCTGGTTTGCCAGTTTCTTAGCGTCACTGTTCTATTTCCGCGTTTTGCCTAATATCTCCAATGCTCCGGTGTATCCTTGCTCTCTCTTCCACTAAAAGCTTTATCAGGGGGGCCCCGGCTAGTACGCAGGTTGCCTCTAGCGATACCGTCCTGTATCCTGCAATCGTTCTTATGAGAATTTTCCGTTTTAGTTTGCTCATCATGTTTTTATACTTCTTCACCTTCATGACCTCCCACACTGGCGCCCCATACAGCAAAAGTGATTGCGTCACGCCCTATAGTATGTGTATGGTAGGGAGATCTAATTGTGGTTTTTGTCAATATTAGGGGTGTGAAAATATCCCCGGGGACCTCTTGGCATACTTTGAAATTACTATGTATATATTTAGGTTTAAGAGGAAATGTAACAGGACAAAAGGCATGAAATAAATGAATTGGAATTGGGTTGACTTAATGTAAACTTTGAATTATTTAATTGCTCAGGTCGAGGCCGTGGCAGAGGCCGAGGTGGTGGAGATCGCGGCCGCGGCGGTCGTGGAGGTCGTGGCGGGGGCAGAGATGGTGATGGAGGATACGGAGACAGAGAAAATGGATTCAATAAAGAACAGGGAGAAGGCGGCGAGGAGGTTAAAAGAGAAATTTATATACCGCCAGAAAGAACGCCTGATGATGAACTTTTTACCAGTACCATCACCTCTGGAATAAATTTTGTTAAACTAGATGACATTGAAGTGAACGTGAGTAGGATATTTTTAATTTACTTTTTCAACTGTGTCAGTGACTCCATTCATAATCCACAGTTGAAATTTCATGTCCCAAGTTTCTAATCAAAATTGGCCTAGACCAGACATTCCTTTCGTAATATATCTATTTTTAATTTTTTTTACATTTTTTCATTCAAAAATTCATATTGCGTCGTGTCTGGAAGTTGTTGAAAGGTGATGGACGTTTAATAAATCCATAGTGGAAGAACAAGTTCTCAACGAAGAACTTCAGCTAAGGCTTCAGTTTTGCTGCCACTAAATTTATAGCTTTAAAACTAACTTTTGGAATATTTTTTTAATTTCCAGAATTTAGATAGCTGCGGAACTTCCAAAATAACATTGAAGGGGTCCAAACTGTTCATACATCTGGATATTTCATAAAACAAATGGAGACTTTTTTGGTTGATTTTGTTTCAACTAAGGTGCTCAATTCAAAACTTTCCTATATTGTTATTTTTTGGCAAGTAAAAATAAAATAAATCGTTAAAAATTTCTGACATAATTTGCACTCATTAATTTTTTCCCAACACATTTATTTCTGGATTTGCGGCAATGGGCCCATTTCTATGATTTTCTGATAATCTGTGTAATGTTAATTCCCTTTTAACAGGTTTCCGGTGAAGATGTCCCAGCGCCTCTTATATCTTTTGAACAATCTGGACTCAGGCCGCATCTACTTGAAAACGTTAAGAAATCGGGATACACGAAACCAACACCTATTCAAAAGTATGGTATTCCTATTATAATGAACGGAAGGGATTTGATGGGTTGTGCCCAAACTGGATCTGGAAAAACTGTAAGTTTTTTCGTCCTTCAAGGTGGAAGTTAATTTCTATAAATTCCATTGTTTGTTTCTAGGCGGCATTTTTGTTACCGATGGTAAACCAGTTGATGGCGACTCAAGACCCACCAGTAGTAATAGACAATTGTTGCCAGCCTCTCGTAGTTATTGTTTCTCCAACCAGAGAATTGGCCATTCAAATATATGAACAAACAAAAAAGTTTTCTCACAATTCTATAGTGAAGTCAGTCGTGGTGTATGGTGGGACGTCTGTCAATCATCAAAGGAATCAGGTTTTGGTGAGTAATGAATTGTGGTGGGGTTTTATAATTATAGAGAAACTCGTTGAATCAGAATAAAAAAAGGGTATATGTTCGCATCAACTGTTTGAAAGGGTCTTTACCCTTCAAAAAAGAGCCATTTGATGTTTATGTAAAGCCAAATGCCGCGATTCATGTAGACCATTGTTTTTAGAGCAAAGGATTTTTAACACTGGCAGGTCTTTTCATTTTAGAGACAGTATGTCTAATTCACAATAATACACGTTTAAGACACCATATTGCTCTACCCGTCCCTATGTCAGCTCTTACTCAAAATTCCCTTATTTACAAGAGCAAAAAATTATTTAATCACCTACCCAGCAATTTAAAAGAAATACATAGTGTATTCAGATTCCGAAAAGAAGTGAAAGAGTTCTTGGTTGTGAGGGCCTATTATACTACAGAGGAATTTTACGAAGATCAATTTAACTTAGACTGTAATTAATGTGATCAAGTAAGATGCAACCGTTTAGATTTTCCATTTTATTTTGAATCATTAGTTAATGTTGACCCCAATCTTTTATTTGTATTATTTATTCACTATCTTGTGTATTGTCAAAAAAAACTGTTGTTAACATTTGTGTGTATATTGGCACTATTAACTTTTTACCTTTTTACCATTTACCTTTTAAATTTAGGATTCCAGACTTTGTCAATGAGATGTATCTATCTTCGGACAATAAAGTATATTTGATTGAATGCTTTATTGACATATAATGACCTTCAATCACAACACGTCAAAAGTACCTTTAAGTACATCGAGCAGTCAAGAAATATCTTGTACACCACCAGAAATTCTTGTTTTTATTTTATTATTTATTGGTCCTAGAAAAAATTGTGTATGCAACGATCATGTAATGGCTATTAATACACTCGCACACGATTTACGACACTCGCTTTCGGCTCATGTGGTAACTTACTTTGTGCTCATGATCATTGCATATATACTATTACTATAGTTTTTTCCAAATTGTTCAATACACATTTTCCGGTAATTGGGAAATTTATTCCATCCTGAAGAATCCAATCCCCTTCCGAATTTTTGCGAAATTTTCCACTTGATGATAGCTAACATTCTAACAAATGGTTTTCATTTCTCTTTCTAATATCATGAAATTTTTCAACGTGCAAGGGCGTATAACAAAGTTTTTCACTTGGTCAAAATCAATAGACACAAATTTTGTCCCAAATAAAAGCAAGCTATGTACATCATGTTTCATATGCCTAGAGCCACGTAAAAGCTAGAAATGAAGTTTTATCGTTTAAAAAGGCGATTTTCATAACTATATATACATATATATATAATATATATATATATATATATATATATATATATATATATATATATATATATATATTGGGAGTAGTACTTTTTTCATTCTGGTAAAATATATTTCAGAATGGTTGTCATATTTTGGTAGCTACACCTGGAAGACTGAACGACTTCGTGAAAAGAGGCCACATATCGTTTGCCTCAATTCAATATTTCGTCTTAGATGAAGCCGATAGGATGTTGGATATGGGCTTCCTTCCTACTGTGGAACAGATGCTGAGTGACTCTTCTATGAAAGCAACGGTGAGTAATTGATATAAAAAACATTGAACTTGGTGTTTGTGGTAGTAGTTTTCATCTTGGAACTTTTAATTTTGTGTTCGTTATTTCTGAAAAACTTTTTTTTTCCGCATTTCCAGGGCGAACGACAGACTCTCATGTTTTCGGCCACTTTTCCGGAACAGATTCAGCATCTGGCCGGGAAATTTTTGCACAACTATATTTTTGTAACTGTTGGAATTGTTGGCAGTGCATCAACGGATGTGCAACAAATTTTCCATCAAGTAACCAAGTTTGATAAGAGAGAAAAGCTTATCGCTATGCTGCAAGAAGGTGAGGCTTCACTCGATACTTTATAGCTTCATTATGGGGGATATTTAAACGATCGTTTTTGTTAAAAATTCATAAAATTTCGCTTTATCCAAGGACCGTCATCCAAGACTTGATAGGTAACATTTTTTGTATTCACCATTTGTGCTTGAAAGAGTAATTTTTTTTTTTAATGAAGGAAAATCATAAATAGTGCTTTGTATAATATTTTAATTTGAAATTGAGTTTTTTTCTGATAAACCTTTAAAAAAGACAAAAGATTTGAAAATATCAAGATTGAATTTTTTAGGACAAAATAAATCCAGACAAATTGGAAAATTAGAGGAAAAACTGAGATTTTAATGCAAACAAAAGACACTCACTTCACTAAATAAATTATTTTTACTAAAATGGGTTTACAAAACCACAACACGTGTTTCGCTAGACTATAGCTTCCTCAGATGGAGATAATACTAACTCAACACCTCCACCTGAAGAAGCTATTGTATAGCGAAACACGTGTCGTGGTTTTGTGAACTCAGTTTAGTGAAAATTATTTAGTGAAGTGAGTGTCTTTTGTTTGCTTCAATATGCATTTTGATCAAGTATTGACCGTATCAAATGAATATTTGAAATTTTAATGTTGGATAATTCTGGTTTTGGAAAAAAGATGTATAATCACATATTCAATATACCTTTTGAAAGCTCAAAAAAAAAAAATTGCGAAATGGCATCAAAAATATGTTAAATAGTCTCTGCTTTTTTAAATCATAATTTAGTTAATAGATCAGGGTCGATAATTTTTGAAACCAAAAAAAATAATAGGATGAAACCCATTGGAAAAGGAAGAGAATATAACAAAAATTAAAGGAAAAATAATTTACAGGCGATCTGAGGTCGGGAAGTGGAAGGGGGTGAGTTTTTAAGGGTAAAAAACTGTTTATCTCGATTTCCGGCAAAACTACAAGTCCTATGAAAAAAAGTTAAATGGCAAAGGTGTAGGTAATAAAAAGATCTACAACTTTTGTATCGACACTTTTTTCACAGAACCTCAAAATTTATGTAAAAAATTCAAATAACCAAGTTTTTGGTTTATTTTTTACAAAAAAAAAAACACGAAATTTGGTAAAAACTTGCCTTTTTATGTCCCAAACACACTGTAATTTTTTTGATTTAAAATATTTATTTTTTTACCTTATTTTGACTTGATATCGAAAAAGCACCCCAAATTTCAATCGAAAATTCTCCCGTCAAAATATCAGCTTTTTTAAAAAAGTCTGTGAGCTTTTTGTTCGTTGAAATCTCTACTTTCTGGTGGTGTAAAAAAAAATATACATTACTATGGTAAATGTTCTCAGAAAATGCAAAGAAATAACAGGTAGCAAGACCCAGACCTTCCCCACTTCTCTATGAAATACCTTTTGATGGGCAAACATTTTCCCTAGGTCACTCAGGTATATAAGTTATCTTAAAATAGCAATAAATAGGCATCTACCCATATAATTTAAAGAAGATTCTACAACTTTCTCAAAATATTGTAGATGTCTTATTAAATTTTCGAATTCGAGTTTTTTTCGTTTCTTTGAATTTTCTGAGAACATTTACCGTAGTAATGTATATTTTTTTTACACCATCAGAAAGTAGAGATTTCAACGAACAAAAAGCCCACCGACTTTTTTAAAGAAGCTGATATTTTAAATCAAAAAAATTACAGTATGTTTGGGACATCAAAAGGTAAATTTTCACCAAATTTCGTGAAAAAAAATATTTTTTTTGTAAAAAACAAAAAACTTATTTTAATTTTTCACAAAAGTTGCCTTGTCTTTTTATTACCTACAACTTTGCCATTTAACTTTTTTCCATAGGACTTGTAGTTTTGCCGGAAATCAAGATAACCCGTTTTTTACCCTTAAAAACTCATCCCCTTCCACTTCCCGAAATTATTTTTCCTCTCATTTTTGTTATATTCTCTTCCTTTTCCAATGGGTTTCATCCTACTAATTTTTTTTTTCTTTTTATCATTTTCAAAGGCTTCAGCCCTGGTCTATAATGACACATACAAACAATCCTAATCCCTTTGTCTGCGTCTTCCTTGAACACAACAAAGAGATCCTAATATAAACGTCTGAAATCACATCATTTAAGTACATGTTTATAAAAGTGTCAGGCTATGAGCAATACATATTTCAACCTTTAGTTGAGATAACTATCGATCTACTTCGTTCTATTTTCTACACATTGTCTTTGAAATTTTGCTTCTGCATAGACATTACTTTTTGACCATGTATGAAATCAAAATATATACCTACCAACCTAGAATATGCGACTGACTCACGGTTCTTGTTAAGGAATGGCAAGTAATAAATGATAACTAATATGTTTTTCACGACTGTAGCACCTTGCAACATACCTATCCAAGCTGTGTAGATGAAATCAACACAATTTCAAAGCACACAAAACCCAATCTCTATTGCAAGAAGTTGGATTGAGCATTTCACGTTGAAGTTCAAGGTAAACCTGAGTCATGGCGGGAACTATTTCAGTAATAGCCGAATGTAGTAATAGAGACACTTGTTTTGAATTTAATTGGAAGAATAAATACTTGTGAATTATTGAAATATTTATTAAACAACTACTTACATAAAAATATTGAGATGGATACTAAACAAAAAATAATATACAGAACAATTCAATTTATTATTGAAATTCAACATCTTGACCTTGTCACATTATACGTTGAAAAACCTTCTAAATGAAAAAGTAATGAATGAACTATTTATGATGTTTCTATTTTTTTAGGGGACAGAGAGAGAACAGTGGTATTCGTAGAAACCAAACGAAACGCCGACTTTCTCGCAACCCTCCTCAGCGAGAACGATATAAAAACAACGAGCATCCACGGAGATAGACTTCAGAGGGAAAGAGAGCAGGCTCTCTGGGAATTCAAGAAAGGTATCTGCAATATTCTGGTGGCGACTGGAGTAGCGGCGAGAGGACTGGACATCGAGGGCATCCAACATGTCATAAATTATGATTTACCAAACAGTATTGATGAGTACGTCCATCGAATCGGACGTACTGGTAGAGTGGGTGAGTGTCGGTGATTTTTTATTCAATACCAAAATTCATCCTATTAGCAATAAGAGACAGAAGTCTGACATTGATAGCTATTATTTCATCAAACCTGAAAAACATCTTATTCCCCAAGAATGCTGACTACAAATACCTATACAATAGGTGTTTGTCGGTCGAATATCCCTAATAAAACTACTACTTTCCTGACGGACGTTGACCAACACTTTTTTTTTGTCAGGAAATCGAGGAAAAGCAACCAGTTTCTTCGATCCTGCCCATGATACCAATTTGGCCGGGGATCTGGCGAAAATTTTGAAACAGGCTGGCCAGGAAGTTCCGGACTGGCTTGCAAGCGGAAACTTTGGATCTGGAGGACATGGCGATTCCTTTGGTGGAAGAGATATAAGAGGGGTGAGTTTATCTCTCCTAAATCATGAAAGTTTATGAAGAGCCTTCTTGGATGTTTTCAATTAATTGCATGATTTTCAATTATTGATAAAAATATAATTGATGGGTGAGTTTTTGTGGGTAGAACTACCTCAATTTTGTAAGTCAGCATCTGAGCTTTACTTTTTTGTATCAAACAATTTAAATTTTTTCGTACGTTCAAGTCAAATATTGCAAGTATTTAAAATTAATTCAGAATCATCACAAAATTGTGGTGAAATGGCAACTGTCTATAATATATTTTTGAAAAATATCTTGTCCAATATTCCAAAATAAAAACTAAACATTCTGCATTTATCTGCAAGTTATACTTTTATTCCAGTATGTGGGATTTTTTGCCTTTGCCCTAAAGTCTGATGTGTAACCAGTTACAACACGCAAACTTGAACATTTTTCAAAAAAATCGTTCAACTGCTCGTTTTTATCGTCTTAAGAAATCATTTCATTTTGTGAATTCAAATTGATTTAATGAATTAAGAATAATGTAAATTTTTTTAATAAATATAAATTAATGTAAATAAGAAAAAAAAAATTATTTGAAAAAAAGTGTGGGGTGCTTAATCTGAATCTTTAAAAGCACCCCACGCTTTTTTTATAATAAAATATTTTTTTTCTTATTTACATTATTACTAACTTATATTTATTAAATTTTTGTACACTATTCTTAATTCAAATTTATATAAATTTATTTTCTATTTTTTTAGTTTGGTTTTCTATAAAAAGCGTGTTTTTTAGTTTTTTAAACTATTATTAATTTATTTTTTAGTTCGGTTTTTTATAAAAAAGATGTTTTTTGTTTTTTAAACTATTATTTATTTTCTACTTTTTAGTTTGGTTTATTTATAAAAGCGGTTTTATTTTTATTTTTTTAAACTATTATTTGTTCTAATCTACTATTAATTCCGTGATTACTATTAGTAACTGTAATTATTTTCCAAATCATTAATGTGTACAGCTGTATTGATAGTCGATTCTTGATTTTAGAAGTCATTCAAAGATTTTAACGTTGTCAATATATACAGTGAGCCGCCATCTTGAATTTTTCAATTTACACGAAAGAATCATAATATTCGACTCCAAAAACCCCCACATACCAATTTTGAATAGAATCGGACCATAATTACAAAACTCGTCCACCATTTTGAAGCCGCCAGCTTGAATTTTTCAATTTTCACGAAAGAATCATAATATTCGACTCCAAAAACCCTCACATACCAATTTTGAATAGAATCGGACAATAATCACAAAACTCGTCCACCATATTGGAGCCGCCATTTTTTTTTTCACACAAAAATGTATTAATGCATTATTACCGGAATTATGTACACCTGCCAAATTTCAAATCATTCGGACGTCTGGGAGTGGGTGAAAATCAAGTCCAAAGGAGTCGGTTACAAACAAACATACAAGTGAAGCTAATATAAAGCGTGTAAAAAGAAGAATGTTCATGTTTTCGCCGCTGTAACTTGTTACACATCAGACTTCCAAAAGAAGTGTTATTACAAACATGTAGGGAATTTAGTTTTCTTCAAATTTGTATTTGTCATAGGATTAATTGTTGAGGAATTATTTAAAAAAAAATCGCTCTTTTAGTCCCCATTGATTAGATTAGAGCTCGTCCAATATTGAAGCGACCACTTTGGCCTTCCCGTACCTAACAACCAATTCTTCTCGAAGATGCCCGAACTGTGGCTATTAATAGAAATTCCATAGGCGTACCAAATTATTTGGTAGAGAACTTACATAACATTTGCCATTATTTATTTTTCCGCTACTGAATAGTACTTACCACTGGGCATTTTGGCAAGGTAACAAGTAAATTATTGCAAAGTTGAATAAATAACTGCACTATCTATTTATTAATAAAAAATCCTAACTTTTCAAATGCTGCATGCCAATACACTGGTGAAGATTCGCCGTAACATAAGTTGCCACATCAAATTGTGTCCACTCGTGTTTTCCCCCTCTCTACCTACCAAACGGTCGTTTCAATATTGGACGAGCTCTACGACTGGTATTGAGATTATTTTTACAAATTCATTAAAATTTGAAAGTTCATAAGATTTTCAACTAAAATATGTATATTTTTATGTTAATTTTGATTTCAGAATGACTTTGGGAAGGCGCAAAATTTCAATACGCAGCCTGCGGAAGAAGTCGTCGAAGAGTGGTGATCTGTTTTGTGATTTGAGCTGTTCATAATCATGCATACGCCTGATGCATTGATCAAAAGAATGAGATTTTGTTGACAGCTTGTGACAGTCGGTACCTGTTTTACGCAAGTGTCAGTTACTAGTGTTTTGAGTTTTATGGTTATGACCAAACGCTGTTAGAATTCATGTTTTAAGTTTTATGTGTTGAATCTTTGTTTCTTTTTTTTAAATTAGTTTTAGGCCATATAACTGATCTGTGATACTATTTTCAGTGAAACCTAGAAGTTATATGGTTATTGTACTGAGCAATGCAAGTTTCATTACCATAGTTATTAAATTTTCTATTTTATATGATATATTGTTTTTTTTTCATTAACAAAAATTATTTTGTTCCCTCTGAAACAGGTTAAATCGAAAGCAGATCCTGCACAGGGAATATATAAATATTTTCAAAAGAGTGATGCTGTTCATAGAAAAATTTACAGGTATTCAAAGCAACTCAGTCTAAGATGAATAAGTGAAGGTGATTTTCCAAAAAAAATCAAATGAATTGCCTCACAGGTTTAATTAAAAAAATTAAACAGTCAAGTGTGAGTCTTGCACAATAAGTGTTCTGTACAGATGCAAAGTACATAACAATACATTGATCTCTATATATAAAAATCTGTTGCTCTTGTTGAGCCCGGACTATATAGGGTGTTATGAATTAACACAACACACCTGTAACACCAGACTTTTTGTTAGATTGATAAAACAAGCATTGACTATCTGAGGATGGTCGAACCGAGATTATGTTCCTGGAGTGGCACAGGAAATACCCCTTTCTCCCTGTGCTTGGGCGTGAGTTGTTTATCCAGGAAGTACGTACCGGATTTCAGAAAGATTCGAAAAATAATGCACTCATAAAAATGTTAAGAATAGACATATATATTTAATAAAAGTTGACAAAAATATTTCATCCGTTCTATAAACAGATAATATGAGACAACATTCAGAAAAACAACTAGAGTGTAGTTTACTTGAAGTTAATTTTACATCACTCTACAAATCAATTAGATTGACTAAAAACAATTGTGACATCAATTGTCGAAAACGGCTGGAAATAATTATCTTTTGAAAACTTTAGTAACATGAAATTATGGAGATCAGATTATAGATGTATGGATACGGTTTTATATGAGATCATAAACTATCGATTCGAGGTTTTTCGTTGACTTATTCACGTTCTTGAAACGTTGATCAATAATAGGTAATTTTTGGAAATTCACTTGGATACTCAGATTAAATTGAATATAATTTCTATTAAGGGCTACTTAAGTTCACTGCTTGACAACTATATTCGTACTCTTCTCATCTTGATTTCACTATGTCGTGCTTGACTGAAATCTAACCTCATTTTTGAACGTACTTGTTTGATTGTTGATCCGAAAAAACGCGTATTTTTATAACCCGTTACCGGATCACGTGAGAGTTGGGCATAGTCGTGGGGAAAAAAGTCTGATATTGTAATTATCTTCAACTTGTCAGCGGCTCAATAATTAATGGCTTTGTTTCTGTCATCAAAAATATATAAAACAAAAATTTATGCCTTTCGAGTTACATTAATGGGCGGTCAATCTATAAATTTATAGCATTTTTCTGTCGTCATAAATACATTAAAAACAGTTTTATGATATCGCAATGCTATTAGGTGAGCTGTCAAAAAAATGTTTGTATAACATTTATACTTTTGTTTACTCGTTTATTTTCCCGAGATATGGCGATCAGCGGACGTGATGAGTTATTTAGTGTACAAGGGGTAATTTTTTATAGGAATTCTTAAGTGCATTTAATTGTCTTCAGATAACGTCATATTTTTAACTGGCATGTGCATATCAGCTTTGAATTTAGAACCTATGTTCATTTCTATGGAATTTGTTTTCTGGTTATAAAGCTCATATTAAGTCATATCAAATACTGATTCAAATCTCGATCGCTTTGTTGTTTTTGTTTTTTTTTTTCCTCTCATTTCTTGTCTTTTTTCGGAATGTTCCATGAATGTATTACTATTATTATTGTAACATACTTCACACTTTCATACTAAAATTGTATACTGTGTCCTGTAATTGGGCCTAGCGCCTGTTTGGACAATGAATGTTTTTTTTTTATATTGTGTTGTTTCTTATGAATGAAAGTTCTGTAGTTATGGGGCCTGGCACTCTAATACAGGGGTGGTTTAAAAATATGGGGAAAACCCATAAGAACAGCTGAAAAATCGAAAAATTTAATCGCCACTTCGGATTACTTTTAATAATGGTGTTCGTGGCGGACTTATCGTCTAACTGACGTGCTATACAAAACTGTCATTTCTTCCGTGCAATTGTGTAAAATTAATTAAAATTGAAATCGTTTTTTTTTTTGTAAAAAACATTGGATTTTAAGAAAAGTCTTGGTTAACGTGAATTTAAGTACACTTTGCAAAGGTTGGTCATTTATTTTGATCTGTTGACTTTGTAGGTTTAGACATAACTACAAATTTTAGGGTGACTCAAGGACCTAGTTTGAGGTTTTCAAAATAAATTGACAGATTTTATTGACTGAAAACAATTCTGGTTTGTTTTATAAAGTTCATTACAATCAAATGTGCAAACCACACTGATGACCAGCGAGCAACAAATAATGATAATAGTCTTATCGCGTTCGAGAGTGACTGAAAATGAACTACAAGTGGATAGGTTTAGAATGCAACAAACACAATAAACATGAGCAATTGCGCTGAGGCAGTGCTCCTGTGAACCTGGAACGAGCAGTATTCCATTACGATCTGGAAATCGATTACGGTGCGGACAGATCAGTAACAATTGGAGAAATGTCAGTCGTTTGTCCGTATTGTAATATAATAAAAATGAATGTCTGTTGGTGTTGGTAAGCTCATAACTTGGCTTGGCCGATTTAGCTAATTTTTTTCAAGAAAACCGGAAAATGGGATAACTGGAAGCGGGCAGAGTCAAAGGCATAACCTAGATAAAACAACCCAAGAAAAAAATAAATTCTATGCAAACAAGAGAAAAAAAATTACAAATATTGACAAGTGAGGTGTTGTTGGATTTAGAATGTTGTTTTCGATCGAAATAAGTAAAAATATATAGGATGCCGCATTTAAAAATTGAAAGTTGGGGTCAAACCGGAAGTACGGCAAAGCAAGTATGTGAAAAAATTGTAAATTGAACTATAATACACAACCCCCTAATTTCGTTTTTCTATCTTCAATAATAAAAATAATAGTTTGAAAAAACTAAAAAACACGCTTTTATAGAAAACCAGACTAAAAAAATTGAAAATAAGAAAAAATTTTATTTTATTTAAAAAAAAGCGTGGGATGCATGGTATCAATAATTATATAGTACATTACACACCTAGGGCAGTAAAGTAAGAAATGTCTCAGATCACAGGTAATTGTTGGCCGAGGCAATACCATGCACCCCACGCTTTTTTAAAACTAAATACATTTTTTTATTTTCTATTTTTTAGTCTGGTTTTCTATAAAAGCGTGTTTTTTAGTTTTTTTAAACTATTATTTATTTTCTACTTTTTAGTTTGGTTTATTTATAAAAGCGCGTTTTTTAAATTTTTTTAAACTATTATTTGTTCTAATCTACTATTAATTCCGTGATTACTATTAGTAACTGTAATTATTTTCCAAATTATTAATGTGTACAGCTGTATTAATAGTCAAATCTCGATTTTAGAAGTCATTCACAAATTTTTACGTTATCAATATATACAGTGAGCCGCCATCTTGAATTTTTCAATTTTCACGAAAGAATCATTATATTTGACTCCAAAAACCCCCACATACCAATTTTGAATAGAATCGGAACCATAATCACAAAACTCGTTCACCATTTTGGAGCCGCCATCTTGAATTTTTCAATTTTGACAAAAGAATCATAATCTCCGACCACGAAAACCCTCAGATACCAATTTCCATAATCACAAAACTCGTCCGCCATATTAGAGCCGCCATTTTGTTTTTTTTTCACACAAAAATTTCTTAATGCATTGTCACCGGAATTATGTACACCTGCCAAATTTCAAATCATTCGGAAGTCTGGCAGTGGGTGAAAATCAAGTCCAAAGGAGTCGGTTACAAACAAACATACAAGTGAAGCTAATATAAAGCGGGTAGAAAAGTTAGAGGTGAGCCACCTTGGAGAAACACCCGGTATATCTCTACAACTGGTATCCCAAGTTACATTTGAAATGGTTCTTATTGCCACTTTCTGCACTATAAACATTCTGGTAATGTGCATAGATACTGCATTACCATGACACTGTATTCCATACTTAAGTGACTGTGAGATGCCAAGCCAGCCAATATAATTACGAATCTCTAGGTTCATTTTCTTAACTGTTATACCTCATAATAATGGATGTAACGTTGGATTTTATTTTCAAAGAATGTTATTTAGGAATAACTATTTCAGGAATCATTTCTTCCTGACAAACCAAATGATAATTGATACTTCAAGGCAGCTATTACATTAAGTAGGTAACTTTATCGGAAACAGTGCCAAAGAGTAGAACTTTAATCTTTGACAGTGCCCGCCGGTCAATTCTCCAGCTATTGTCTCGTAGCAGAAATTAGTTTCGACTATAATTACTCATTTGCACGGTTGGAGACTTGAATAAATATTCACTACAATGCTCCTCTATCGGAATAGTTTTACAAGCCATATTTGTCGCCAACCTTAATTGTAAACGTTATTCATTTTATTCTTAGATTCAGTTGTGCTGTTATAGTGACAAGATTAAATTTTCAATTTGTAAAAACATACTTGAAGGGGGTTACCCGTGAAAAAATAAATAAATGAATTGAAACCACTGAAAAAAATTCATAAAATATATTTACAAACTTACTCATTATCATCCAAAATCACCACACAAGACATTTCCAGGAGCTAAGTCCTACTAGAGTAAAATCAGAAATCGATAAATGAATAAAACTTAATTTAAAAGTATATGCGTCTGAAATATTTAGCCTATTTACAAGCAGAGCATTTCTGTTGTAGTTTGATATTATCTGGCAAAGGAGCCTTTGTTGGCCATTGGAATAAACAATTTTTAAACATATTAAAATCAATGAGTATATACGTACTCATGAATAAAAAATTTAAAAGAAATTACAATAATCCTCCTGAGGTATTGGGGGAATTAGTCGTGTTGGCCGGAAAATTGCCCTGCGTCCACATTATAAGGTTATGTTCAGGCATTTGAGAGGCTTGAAAATGATCACTCAGTAACATCTGTGAGAAGTTGACGTGCCTTTGATACGCCTCATTTTCCCTTTGAGAATCGCCACAGATGCGATGTAGATCTAAAAAATATATAAAAGCGTACATAAATCATTTACAAACTCCTTGAGACAGGCTTTCATTCAAATACTTGAAAGAATAAAAAAAACAAATGAACTCAAATTAAAATTATATTTGTTTGAAAATATTGGTTAAACAATCATAAACTCACCCTAAATATTGAATAAAAACTTTTTAACAGAAAATTAAAACGACAAAATAAGGAACTGAAAAGTAAAAAATAAAATAAACCTTCTTAGTCTCAGTAACTAAGCTCCTAAACTAATGTAAGTAACTAATTTTGAGTCGGTGCCAAACAATTAAGCAAATGAATTAGGTAAGGCATAAAATGATGGCATCAAGTTGACATTCTGATAATTTTTTTGAAGTAATTTAATGATCTTCGTTGATTGTTCGTTTGGCGCCGACTCAAAATTAGTTACTTACATTAGTTTAGGAGCTTAGTTATTGAGAAGGTTTATTTTATTTTTACTTTTCAGTTCCATATTTCGTCGGTTTAATTTTTCGTTGAAAAGTTTTTATTTTTAAACTTTTTGTGGCTGAAATCTACTAATTACTACCTACTGGTTTTTTTATTTCTTCCAAAATACTTACTTACCCATCTTACTTCAACTATTACCAGTTAAATAATATGATTATCTACTTTTACTATTTGTTGTAATATAAATTATTTTTGTTGTTCTGGTTAGTTTATTTCATTACTTTGTATATCATTCCATCCTCTCATAGAATATAATGATTGTGACGGATGTAGAACAAAAATAATGACAGTAGCGATCTGTCATTGTCAACTACGTATGTGTGTGCCAATGTTCACAAGTAAAAAATCAATTATCCCCTATTTTTCTACCTGTAAGGATGGATAATTTCATTCAAAATCCAAATATGAGGTATACCCTATCTATTAAAAAAAGGATCATCCAAATCGAAGAACCCAGTACAAAGTTATGCCTGATAGAATCGGTTAACGGACCGGAATTCAGAGGGTAAGTGATCAATATCCTTCATTTTGCTACCCTTAGGGGTGGATTTCATCTTTTAAATTCAAATGGGACCAACTTCAAAGTACACCCTATCCACTGAAAAAAGAATTATCGAAATCGGACGTCTCAGTAAAAAGTTATGCAAAGATCATATTAAAAAAAAAAAATATACGCGTCGACTTGAGAACCTCCTCCTTTTTTGTTTCGTCGGTTAAAAATATTCATTTATGTTTAAAGCAAAACAAAATTCATCAGAAATCTCGTAGTTTTCAATGGAAAAAATATTGGATGTTCAGAAACAATCAAATTCTCAGGATTATATATCAATGAACAAATGTCTTGGAAAGGCCATATTGAATATCTTTGAAAAAATAATATCTCCTGTGATTTGTGTTTTGTTTCGCATCCCTTCGAAGTATCCCAAACTGATATATTTTGATTTAATCTATTCAAAATTACAGTATCTAGTAACTAATATTTTGTTCTTTATTTCTAATGCAAATCAATTTAATATCTAAACTTTTATTTTGAATAGATTAAGATCCCTATTATAAACATTATTGTTTCTTGGGGTCAATAAAAATTATTATAATTGAAAAATTCACATGGATTTATACCTTTTAAAATTGCAGATGCCCATAACTGCACATGAACGTCCGGTATCTTACTGGCTAACTGCATGGCGGGTGTTACCATATTCATACTTTCTCTACTATTGCCTAATGACAAAAATATATGTCCAAGGAGAACAAGGGAGCAGGACGTCAGTCTGTTGAGATCTTCAGCATTTGCCATCTTCAAAGTTTCTCTGAGGTACCTCCTGAGATTAGGACAAAAAAAAAAAGAAATATATTTTCCAAGTGTATGAAACGTTTTTGAAGAACATATACATGTCTACCAAATCTTATCCAGGCTTGAAAAGTATAGCAGCAATGTCTATGGTGTATTTTAACTAAAAAAGTAGTGAGCGAAAATACAAAAAAAAAACGAATATAAGCATATTTTTGGGAACCACTGTTTGCCTGGCTAGTAACCCGTTAGTTGGAGCCGTAAGAAACAACGGGCTACTCCTGGATTCAAGTTACAACGTATCACACTTTGCTCTTAATAGGCAAGATCACAAACATAGTTTTTCCTAGAAGATATTGTGTGATGTTCAAATAAACGCTGCTCTAAAACCCTCAAATTCAGAGAGACATTCAAACACAGCATTATTGCCGCTTCTTTTGCCGTCATAAGTCCATGGATTTGTCATTTTCCTGAGAGTTGCCAGTGTCACTAGTTTGCGGAACTTCTGAGGAAACATTATTATCTTTCATCCTATGAATGAAACAGAACTTGTGTCAGCATGTGTTATATTAAAATGAAGAGTCCTCATTTGATAGCTACTCTTGATTTAGTTATTCTTGAATAATATGTATGTATACCGAGTGTTATGTCATTATTTTTTCGGCCTGCTTACATTGTAAAGAAATATTATGATGTAACGCTTGGCAACTCGTTAATTATCTTGCACTCTCGGCAATCGGCTCCAGATCCGAACTTGTTACCTCACATCCTAACGCGGTTTTCGCAGTGTTCAAACAGGAGCATTTCGTTGGGAATTTTTTTTGAAAAAAAAAACAACCATTGTTCTGGACATTTTTTCCAGACATTAGTGATCTTGCCTGTTACTTACGTAATAACTGAAGTTAAATGAATAATAGTTTAAAAAAAACAAAAAACACGCTTTTTATAAAAAACCGAACTAAAAAATAAATAAATAATAGTTTAAAAAAACTAAAAAACACGCTTTTATAGAAAACCAAACTAAAAAAATAGAAAATAAATTTTAATAAATTTGAATTAGGAATAGTGTAAATTTTTTTAATAAATATGAATTAATAATAATGTAAATAAGAAAAAAAAAATTTATAAAAAAAAAAGCGTGGGGTTCTTTTTAAGATTCAGATTAAGCACCCAACGCTTTTTTTTTAAATACAATTTTTTTTCTTATTTACATTATTATTAATTTATATTTATTACATTTTTTACACTATTCTTAATTCAAATTAATTTTCTATTTTTTTAGTTTAGTTTTCTATAAAAGCGTGTTTTTTCGTTTTTTTAAACTATTATTTATTTATTTTTTAATTCGGTTTTTTATAAAAAGCGTGTTTTTTAGTTTTTTTAAACTATTATTTATTTTCTACTTTTTAGTTTGGTTTATTTATAAAAGCGTGTTTTTTTTTACTTTTTTAAAACTATTATTTGTTCTAATCTACTATTAATTCCGTGATTACTATTAGTAACTGTAATTATTTTCCAAATCATTAATGTGTACAGCTGTATTAATAGTCAAATCTCGATTTTAGAAGTCATTTAAAGATTTTAACGTTGTCAATATATACAGTGAGCCGCCATCTTGAATTTTTCAATTTTCACAAAAGAATCATAATATTCGACTCCAAAAACCCCCACATACCAATTTTGAATAGAATCGGACCATAATCACAAAACTCGTCCACCATTTTGGAGCCGCCATCTTGAATTTTTCAATTTTCACGAAATAATCATAATATTAGACTCCAAAAACCCCCACATACCAATTTTGAATAGAATCGGACCATAATCACAAAACTCGTCCACCATTTTGGAGCCGCAATTTTGAATTATTCAATTTTCACGAACAAATCATAATATTCGACTCCAAAAACAATCACATACCAATTTTGAATAGAATCGGACCATAATCACAAAACTCGTCCACCATTTTGGAGCTGCCATCTTGAATTTTTCAATTTTGACAAAAGAATCATAATATCCGACCACGAAAACCCTCAGATACCAATTTTGAAGCGAATCGGGCCATAATACAAAACTCGTCCGCCATATTGGAGCCGCCATTTTGTTTTTTTTTCACACAAAAATTTCTTAATGCATTGTCACCGGAATTATGTACACCTGCCAAATTTAAAATCATTCGGACGTCTGGAAGTGGGTGAAAATCAAGTCCAAAGGAGTCGGTTACAAACAAACAAACATACAAGTGAAGCTAATATAAAGCGTGTAGAAAAGCAGTGACTGTGCGACATTGTGATATGTCTGGAATATTAGATTGATCTGATATTTATAAAAATCCATTAAGCTTGAATATACATTTAAATATGTGGAATTTCAATCTAATTGTTTGTGAAATGTAAAAAGATAGTCTGAGGAATTTTTATCTGAAATAAAAGCAAAGCAAGGAACAACAAAATACATCTCATTTAAGGGCGGGTTTTAACATAGCTGGTCATCTTTGGTAAAGGTTAACTACAGGTTTTCTTTCTTTCTAGATCATGGCAATAAAAAGAGAGAGAACCTGCACTTAGCAAAACCAAAGATGACCAGAGGTGATACAACCCACCCTAAGTGGCATGTGTTCAAATCTTCAGTTATCGATTGTTCTTGCCTTTAGAATGGGCGAGGACACGAAATTTTCAAAATATTTTTAATCGATTTTACAGCTTGTGAAAACCCTGTTGGTAATGCAGGAGCTTTTTGAGATGGAATATCTTCATTATTCCATTAGAAAAATACATATTTTCATCTATATGATCAGCATAAGCAAAAATAACGTAAAACCAGTGTTGCTAAAAAACATGTTTTATTAAAAAAAAAACGTGTTTTTTTTAAATAAAACTTTTATTTGATTTAAATCATGTTTTTTTTATTCGTTCAAAAAATATTATTTAAAGCATTAAAAACATACTTAAAACAAATTTTTTGGGATTTGACAACATGGCTATGATAGTTTCAGGTAAAATATTTAAATCTGGCAACACTGATTACAACTTTGTTTACAGATGACAGAATGAATCTGTCCTGCTTGTTTGTATTTAATATAATGTTTGTGAGAAAATGAGATACTATTTGGAAAAATTTAAACTTACTCATTCTTCAGACAGATAAACAATAAAAACTTTTTAACAAAAAATCAAGCCGACAAAAAAATCAACTGAAAAGCAAAAAAATAAAATAAACCTTCTTAGTCTTAATGATAATTAAGCTCCTAAACTAATGTGAGTAACTAATTTTGAGTTGGCACCAAACAAACAATTATCTAAGATCATTATATGTTTTGAAGAAGTAATCAAAACGCCGCTGAGCATCTCGCTGCCATCATTTTACGGTTTACCTAATTCAATTGCTAGTTTGTTTGGCGCCGACTCAAAATTAGTTACTCACATTAGTTTAGGAGCTCAATTATCATTAAGGCTAAAAAGGTTTATTTTATTTTTTGCTTTTCAGTTGATTTTTGCGTCGGTTTAATTTTTTATTAAAAAGTTTTTATTTTTCAATTTTTTGTTTGCTAAAATCTATTAATTACTACCTACATAATTTTTTATTACTTCAACTATTAACTGTTAAATAATATGATTATCTACTTCAACTATTTATTGTTATATAATATAAATTATTTTTGAAAGTTCTGGTTAATTTCATCACTTTGTATATAATTCTATCCTTTCATAGAATATAATTATTGTGATGAATGTAGGAGGATCTGTCAATGTCAACTACATATGTGTGCCAATGTTCACAAGATGAATCATCCCCTATTTTTCTACCCATAGGGATGGATTATTTCATTCCAAATTGAAATATGATCAACTATGAGGTATATCCTAACTTATAAAAAAAAAGAATCATCCAAATCGGAAAGCCCATTACAAAGTTATGCCTGATAGAATTGGTGTACGTACCAAAATTCGGAGTGTGAATAATCAATATCCTCCATTTTGCTACCCTTAGGGATGAACTTTTTTGTTCAAATTCAAATGGAACCAACTTCAAAGTACACCTTATCCAATGAAAAAAGTATCATCGAAATCGAACTGATCTGTGAAAAGTTATGCGTGATCATACATTTAAAAAAACGCGTCGACTGGAGAGAACCTCCTCTTTTTTGGTTTTGTCGGTTAAAAAGGGTGAAGTGCAAAAATTGGCATATCAAGCTGAACTCTCTTTACCGTTTAAAGATTACCTTTCTTCAAACCCTGCCTGAAACCCTCAACTTTTTTCACAAGCTTTTATTTAGTTTCACCTGTCCCAATGTTTGTCATCAAATCTTGCAAATTAAATTTGATCCACTTCTAGTTGCCCGATTAACGTGAAATTTGGCAGGTGTTCATAGTTCCCGTGACACTGCATTATGGAATTTTTGAGAAAAAAAAACAAAATGGCGGCTCTAAGATAGCGGACGAGATTTTTGTTTATGGTCCGATTCTACTCAAAATTAGTATGTGGGGGTTTTCGGGGTAGGAGATTATGAATTTTCTTTCAAAATTCACAAATTCAAGATGGCGGCTCTGAAATGGCGAACGAGTTTTGTAATTATGGTACGATTCTATTAAAAATTGGTATGTGGAGGCTTTCGGGGTCAAAGACTATGAATTTATTCTCAAAATTTCATAAATTCAAGATGGCGGATAGACATGGTTGTGATAATGGAACGTTTCTATTCAAAATTGGTATGTCGGGGTTTCTGGGGTCAGAGATTATTAATTTAGTCGAAGATTATTGTTTTTTTGTCAGAATTCATAAATTGAAGATGGCGTAGGAGTTAGTCTTCAGATGGTCTCCTCATTGCAGAACTAGATAGCTCAGAACTTACAGGAAAAAGGCCTCATAATGACCATGCATTAACAAAAATGCATAGATTAAGGTTTACTTACTAAAGAGCACAAAATAAAATAATTATTAAAAAAACCTTTTTAAAGACAAGCTTTTATTCTAATGCGCTAAAAAGTAAAAAATAATAGCTTTGGATGTGCGACGTAGGTTATTCCGTGAGTTATAGATTCAAAAACTTGGCGCGCAAAGTTTTAAGTTCGAATACAGAAGCGACAAGCTTTTGAATCTATAACTCACGGAATAACATTCGTCGCACATCCAAAGCTATTATTTTTTACATTTTAGCGCATTTGAATAAAAGCTTGACTTTAAAAAGGTTTTTTTATTAATTATTTAATTCCAAATCAAACTGCCCTAGAAGCTATTTGTTTTATATAAACAAAAAAATCACAGTATATTTCATGTTAGTATAAATATATTTTTATTGAACTAAACTCAGTACTCACTTGGCTTCATTATATCTGCCTTGAAAGAAAGCTTGAAGACCTTGTACATAATATGCTGCAGCTCTCAAGCTATGGGAATGTGATGGTAAACTTTCTGGATTGATCCTATCATGCAGTGCGTTAAAATCCGCTTCTCGTTTACCTCTCAAATAAACAATTGCAAGATTCAGATTGGCAAAAGTCCATAATTCTCTCTCACGTGATGTCTAGAATAAAAACTCTTGATATAAATGTTATATGAAACTATTCCATAATTCACTCTTGAACAACAACACTAATTTGTTTTTGGCAAATATGAAAATATCTCTTTTTAAAAGGTTTGCAATTTGAAAAAAATAAAAATCCAATAATTTCAGAATTATGATGAAATGTAATGTGCATCCAGCCAAAAAAATTCATAATTTTTTAATTTTTTTAATTTAAAACTCAGAAAAGCAAGATTTCCAAGCTATTCATTATCATAGGGGTGATATTTGCTTGCAAAATCAATCATCTCATGAGTATTGATTGTAAATAGTTCAAAAACACACAAGCAGTAAGTTACACCAATATAGGGAATCATTTATTCCAAGAAGAGCATTCGAAACTAACTCCTTTAGGTTATTCATATCCCAACCAAATAGTACTTTTCAGAGTAACGAACCAAGCTACAAGTTTTTGCAATTCACTGCTAGATCGCCAAAAATTCATTTAAATATTAAATAAAAACTTTTTAACAAAAAATTAAACCGACGAAATACGGAACTGAAAAGTAAAAAATAAAATAAACCTTTTTAGTCTTAATAACTAAGCTCCTAAACTTATGTAAGTAACTAATTTTGAGTCGGCGCCAAACAAACAAGCAAATGAATTAGGTAAGACGTGAATGATGGCATCGAGTTGCACGGTGACATTCTGATAATTTTTTTAAAGTAATTTAATGATACTCGTTGATTGTTTGTTTGGCGCCGACTCAAAATTAGTTACTTACATTAGTTATTGAGAATAAGAAGGTTTATTTTATTTTTTACTTTTCAGTTCCGTATTTCGTTGATTTAATTTTTTGTTGAAAAGTTTTTATTTTTCAATTTTTTGTGGCTGAAATCTACTAATTACTACATACTTGTTTTTTGATTACTTCCAAAATACTTACTTACCCACCTCACTTCAACTATTACCAGTTAAATAATATTTTTTATTTTTTTTAACTGCGCAAATAGTATATTTCGTAAATTCATAAATTTTTAATAAGTTCATAGACTATCTTATATAACTAGTATATCTCATTCTGACACCTATGTGAGAGCACCTGTATGTGTCATGAATAGAGATTTTGGCAGTTAAATGGATGTTTTAAATAAAAATAGGATTGAATTCAGCTTGTTTTCTGAGTGAATAGTCCATATGGACGAAAATATAGTAGGTGCTATGATTTTAAAAATACAATTTATTCTAAGAGAAGTCTATACAAATTTGCATAGTTTTGAGAGATGTGTATTTTGCACATCTTACTAAATTTATGTTTTTTTAATAGTTTAATATCTAATGGTAGAGTATCACATCACATTACAAAAGGCAGCTGTACGTAGCATTGTAGGAGCTGGATACACTGAACACTGTAAACCACTGTTTCAAAAATTAAGTATTATGACATTATTTTCACAAATTGTTTATGAAAACATCACATATGTTAAAAAGAATTTACACACATTCACAACACACTCAGATATTCATGCCTATAACACCCGTAATGGACATAAACTTGTGCCTTCTATGAAGAGACTAGATAAAAGTAAAATAATGGGTATTCCTCTGTTCAATTCTTCCCAAGGAAATCAGAGAATTACCATTAGAACCTTTCAAGAGAACATTAAAAAAAATTCTTATCAAAATCAGTCTTTATCAAATTAATGATTTCAGTGGATCACTTGTGGACTCACTTGCGGGCATCTAGTGTTCCTGTTAGCTGATTGTTTTGTTCTATTTTATTATTCATTTGTTCTATTTTATTATTCATGTGTTAGAATGTTGATTGTATTTTATGAATTTAATGTCGATTGTATTTTTATGAATTTAATGTATGTTGTATTTTACATATTATTGTGTATGACCTGTCCAAAGTTTACTTATGGATGCAATATATTCTATTCTATTCTATTCTATTCTATTATAACATTTTGGTCCTAAATAGTTTACACAATTTTTGAAAAACTCACTGTTTGGCTTGGGGACTTTAATGTACTGTAACGTAAATAAACTTAACTTGGTTTTACTAATTTATTTCACACTTAAATTTACAACTAATTCATATTACTAACTACGCCACTGTATCGCTCGACGTTATCGGCTGCTAAGACTGAGACTCCCTCTGGAGTGCTGCCTATTTATCTCCGTTACAGAATTCTCGACCTTTCCAATTCTGGCGGTTGGAAACCAGCATGTTCCAGTTGCTTCCAATATTGACCGTTGTTATCCGCGGCGGCGCGATTGGATTTGTTCTCGAATATCTCCGGGGATGACATCATCGTTGTCGATGGCAAGAAGGAATGAGGCGACAGGTCCGGCCTAGGTTCGTTACATTGCCCCCTTCTTAAAGACATTTCGTCCCGAAATGTCATCCTTGGAGTGTGACGATATCTGCATGACTCCCCATATCTGCACCGTGAAGTTCGATGGAATACCGAATCGACATATCCACTCTTTCACCAAGACGTCGGCGACGGTGATGGCTTCCTGGTTGGGCAGGGCATAGGCTTCCGCCCACTTACTGAAGTAGTCCATTGCCACAAGGATGTATTTATTCCCGTGGTCGGATACGGGAAACGGGCCGGCGATGTCAATGGCGATTCTCTCGAACGGGCTGCCTACGTTGTACTGACGCATCGGGGCCTTGGGTCGTATTCGAGGTCTATTGCTAGCAGCGCATACAGCGCACTTTCTGCACCAGTCCTGGACGTCAGCTTGACAATTGACCCAGTAAAACCGTTGCCTCACTTTCTGCAGGGTCTTCGTCACTCCCAGATGTCCTCCAGCGACTCCATCATGGATTTCCCGCAGCACTTCCTCTCTTCTGTTCCTGGGAACAATTATTTGGCGTCTGTCTTCCCCACCAATCTCGGCCTCCAACACACGTTTCAGGATCCCATTGTCCAGAATAAGAGAGTTCCATTGTGCCCAATAGGACTTAACAGCCGGCGAGTAACCTGCGACTTCCTGCCATGATGGTATTCGATTGCCCTTCTTCCAGCTGACGACTAAGCCAAGGTCGGGGTCTTTCTCTTGGTCTTTCTGGATCTTGCTGTCATTCCAGTTGTCATCCATTGCCGCGGTTCTACAAAGTGTTGCTTCTTTCTCTTCTGCTCGTCGGCAATGTGAGCAATCATCTGGACATGGTCTTCGCGACAAGGCATCTGCATTCTTATGGCTAGTTCCGGCTCGATGTTCTATTTCGAAATCGAATTCTTGGAGTCTCTCGATCCAACGTGCTACTTGACCCTCAGGATTTTTGAACTGTAAGAGCCATTTGAGAGCTGCATGGTCAGTTCTCAACAGGAATCTTCTTCCATACACGTACTTGTAGAAGTGCTCCACTCCCTTTACAACAGCTAACAGCTCTCGCCTGGTGACACAGTAATTGCGCTCTGGTTTGCTAAGCGTCTTGCTGAAATAACCAATGACCTTCTCCTGGCCCTCCTGGATCTGAGATAGGACAGCTCCAAGTCCCACGTTGCTGGCGTCCGTATCCAAAATGAATTTCCCTTTGGGTAGGGGATAGCTCAGTATAGCTCCTTTCAGCTTCCTGAATGAGTCTTGACATTCTTCGGACCACTGGAACTTTGTTTGGCCTTCCGTGAGCCTGGTCAGTGGTTTAGCGATGTTGGCGAATCCCGGCACATATCGGCGATAGTATGTGCATAAACCAAGGAAACTTCGAAGTTGGTGAATGTCTTTTGGGATGGGCCAATCCTTAACAGCTTTGATCTTCTGGTCATCCACTGCTACTCCTTCCCCAGAGACAACGTGGCCGAGGTATCGTACTTCTTTTTGGAACAGATGGCATTTCTTAGGGCTCAGCTTCAATCCGGAGTTCCTCAGTCGCAGGAATACTTCCTCCAAGTTTTTCACGTGGTCCTCGAACGATCTGCCGACCACAATTATGTCGTCGAGATACACTAGACACGTGTTCCATGAGAGTCCCTTCAGTACTGTTTCCATCAATCTTTCGAATGTGGCGGGAGCATTACAGAGCCCGAATGGCATAACGGTGAACTGCCACAATCCTGAGCCGATGGTAAAAGCAGTCTTTTCTCGATCTTCCTGAGCCAGTTCTACTTGCCAGTATCCACTCTTCAGATCAAGGGTCGAGAAAATCGTGGAACCAGCCAACGTGTCTAGGGTGTCATCTATTCTCGGGAGAGGGTAACTGTCCTTCTTCGTGACATTAAGTTGGCGATAGTCTACACAAAAGCGTGTCGATCCATCCTTTTTCTTCACCAGTACGACTGGAGAGGACCAGGGACTGTCAGATGGTTCGATAACTTCTTCTTTTCCCATATCGCTGACTATTTTGTCAGCCTCTTCCTTCTTGGCAAGAGGAAGTCTTCTTGCTGATTGCCGGATCGGTCGAGCACCTCCAGTATCAATCTTGTGCTGGACCACATTAGTTCGACCCCCTTTTCCTTGTCCGGTATCGAAGATGTCTTGGTACTTCTTAACTAAATCTCTTAGTTTGGGCTGTTGAGCTGGTTTTATGTCTTTGGAAGAGATGGCAACTAATTTTTCTAGTTCTGTGAGCAAGTTGTTGGGTTGGCTAATCGTACCTCGTACGCCCCGGATCACAGATGAAACTGACGAGCAGTGCCCCAAAATTGTTCCTTTCTTCAAGGTCACTGGGAAATAATTGACATTCATGACCCTTACCGGCACAAATTTGTCAGCACGCAACAAGGTCTTCCCTAGTGCAATCCCTGTCAATTTTCTCATCATGAAGTTTGGGCTCGAACATCACCACGTCTCCACTGCTCGCACTCCCGTCCAGGCGAGCCTCCAGAATGGTTTCAGCCCTCTCAGGTACGCTTACATCTTCAGCCAACAACACACGGATCAACTCCTCACTTCTCCCATGAAGCACCAGCTCTTCTCCGTTGACACGTAGGGACGCCATCTTTGAAATCCAATTCAAACCCTCTGGAATTCATGATGTCCATTCCGATGATCGCATCGTCTTCGATGTCCGCTACAAGTGCCTGATGTTTCACTTTAGTGCTGCCCAAAATTATTTCAATCGGTAGCTCGCCATATACAGTAGCTGGCTCCCCTGTTGCTGTGCGTAGCTTCCAAGTTGTCGGTTCAACCCGTTCCGATGTTCTGGCAAAGGAAGGCCGAGAATTGTCCTAGTCGCACCTGTATCTAGCAGCATGGTGCAAGGCTCGTTATTGATGAGACCGTCTACGAAGACACCTTTGTTCTGTCGTTGAAGGATAGCGACATATGCGTTGTTAACCGGGGCTTGCCGGACACATGCCGACGATTGCCACTTCTCGTCGACCTTCTTTAGTTTTCCTGCATCGGAGTCGATGAATGTTGGACATTTGCTACGCACATGTCCAATTTTACCACAATTCCAGCATCTTAACTGTCTTCTCTCAGGGAACACTTCCTTAATCACTTTCCTTATGGCAGCTTCCAAATTAGCAGGCTCCTGTGAGTCTTCCTCAATCATTCGGACTTTACTCTGGCTTTTGCAAGATTGTTTCGCTGCCTCGAATTTCAAAGCGCGTGCCAGTGCGTCTACGAGATGTGTTGGACGAGCTAGTGTCAATGCTTGTCTGGTTTCTTGGTCACGGAGTCCATCCAAGAATACATTTTCCGGTGTGGCTGGATATGCGAGACGAACCAAGCGTGCAATGTCAGCTTCGAATTCTTGTAAGGATTCGCCCGATTTCTGGCAGCGATTTTTCAGCTGGGAGTGGTATACGTGTTCCAAATGGGCCTGGCCATATCGTAATTCAAGATGTTTGATCAGCTGATCATAGTCCTCCTGTTCTTGGGCGGTGAGGGTTTGTAGAATATTCGTCGCCTCTCCACATAATGCAAGTGTTAGTGCTACAGCTCTTTCCCCTGCATTCCATCCGTTTGCTTTGGCTGCTGCTTCGAACTGTCGGCGGTAATTTTCCCATGGAGTTTTTCCGTCAAATTGAGGAGGCTTCATGGAAAGCTTCCCTATTTCGGAAATGACCTTGACATCTTGTTTACCTTCTTGAACTTTATCCAAGTTCAAACTCAAGTCCTCCATCTCTGTGGAGGGCGCACTATCAATTCGTTTTTCCAGATTACTGATCGTTTTCTTTATTTTGTCCATTTCCACCTCGATTCCGTCTTTGATTTCATCGCTGATTATTTCCTTCATCTTGTCCATCTCTGCCTCGACGGTTCCCATTCTTTTTTCTAGACGATTCGCCACACCACAGAGTTCTTTTTTTAGGCCTTCTGTGTTTTCTAGGAGCTTATCTTCCAGGCTCCTTGAATTTTCTAGAAGCTTCCCTTCCAGATTTCTAGAATTTTCTTGAAGCTTCTCTTCCAGATTTCTAGAATTTTCTTCAAGCTTCTCTTCCAGATTTCTAGCATTTTCTTCCAAAGTCCTCGAATTTTGTTGCAGCTCTTCTTTCAAGGATTTAGTAGTTTCTTCGAGTTTATTCATTACCAAACTTAAATCACCTCCGGGAACTTCGAATAAAAATGTTTCGGGGTCCTCACCTTCTTGTATAAGTCCTTCTGCAAGTCTTTCCTGGAGTACTTGCTTTTTACCCGTTGTTTCCAGTTCCCTTTCCTCCAATTACTGTTTCAATTCCGCTACCTTCAAATCCGCAAGGCTACTTTTCTTGAACACATTTTGTCTTTGACGAGGTATCAGTCTGTTTCACACGAAAAGTTTATCAGTTTGTTAAAAATTCACTTCGCGAATTCTTTTCCACGGGCCACCAGTCTATTGTCTGTTTCACTGCAACAGTGTATCAGTTTATACTCCCACGCACAATTGTCCACTTCGCGAAAACCGGGCCACTGTCTATTTTGGGCGTACAAAAAGGTCTATCAATTTATTTTTCTGACTATCCACTCCACGATCACTTGTTTATTTTCAAAATCTCTCTTCCGACACCAATTGTAACGTAAATAAACTTAACTTGGTTTTACTAATTTATTTCACACTTAAATTTACAACTAATTCATATTACTAACTACGCCACTGTATCGCTCGACGTTATCGGCTGCTAAGACTGAGACTCCCTCTGGAGTGCTGCCTATTTATCTCCGTTACAGAATTCTCGACCTTTCCAATTCTGGCGGTTGGAAACCAGCATGTTCCAGTTGCTTCCAATATTGACCGTTGTTATCCGCGGCGGCGCGATTGGATTTGTTCTCGAATATCTCCGTGGATGACATCATCGTTGTCGATGGCAAGAAGGAATGAGGCGACAGGTCCGGCCTAGGTTCGTTACAGTACATTTTAGATGCCATTCTAGTGTCATGATTATGATGGATAGGGTTTTTTAGAGACTCTAGTTTTTGTAGGTGATAACATATTGAATGTATGAATAGACCTCTAATATTTGTGATCTTTTCAGTTGTAATCTTCAGTATTTTATTTTTAATGACATTTAATGGTCTTAGTGCTGTGTCGTACAAGCCTCCCCACACTAAGACTCCGTACCGTAAAATGGATTCAACTAGATTGTAATATAGTGTTGTCAGTAGGTCTAAATTGAGAAATTGTTTGAGCAGGAAAAATTTATAGATCAGGAATCTTAGTTTCTTTGTTATATATGTTACATGTGGGTCCCATTTTAAGTTTTGGTCAATAATAATGTATATTAGTTATTGGACCCCACTGACTATTTTGTTGAGTAAACTTCTACCAAGGCTTTGTCCTATTTAAAAAAAAAATTATGCCCAAGTATTTGGTACTTTTTGTTTCGTGTATAGCAGAATCTATATTATCCCATATAATTTTATTAAAGTGAGGACGATCAATGGCTGTTTTGGAAAAGGAGATATAGTTTGTTTTATTCACATTAAGTGACAATTTATGAGTATCTGACCAATTCTTGACATGTTTAATTCCTGTTATAGCCCGATTTTTCACACTTTCCCAATCCTTATCTACTTTTACTATTTGTTGTAGTATAAATTATTTTTGTTGTTCTGGTTAGTTTATTTTATTACTTTGTATATCATTCCATCCTCTCATAGAATATAATGATTGTAAGGGATGTGGAACGAAAATAATGACAGTAGCGATCTGTCATTGTCAACTACATATGTGTGTGCTAAAGTTCACAAGTGAAAAATCAATTACCCCCTATTCTTCTACCCGTAAGGGTGAATAACTTCATTCAAAATCCAAATATGAGGTATACCCTATCTACTAAAAAAAAGAATCATCCAAATCGAAGAACCCAGTACAAAGTTATGCCTGATAGAATTGGTTAACGGACCAGAATTCAGAGGGTGAGTTTTTTTTTGTTTGTTTATGTTCTGGTTCCCACGAAAAGGGATATCCTGTAATGTTCAGAGAACATCGTGGGAACCTAGGGAAAGAAGGTAGGAGTTGGTGTTCTTCTTAAATTTCTGAAGGTTGTATGCCTCGGGGAACACCTCCCTAGGCAATGAGTTCCAAAGCCTCGCTGTTCGTTGGATGAACGAGTCTTTGGAAAGTGATGTTCTGCAGGTCTCCAAAGTGACCACGAAGGGGTGTGATGACTGAACTTGACGGGTTAATCTCGAAGAGACTGCCAAAGCAGGAACGATTGTTGATATTTCAGAAGAGATATCGCCCATGAAAATATCTATAAAATAGAGACAAATCGCCAACTTTTCTTCGGTGTTCCAGACAAGTGAGTGAGTTTGTGGAGGCATCACCGACGAGACGAATTGCCCTTTTGGACAGAATCCAATAGCCTCAGGATATGTTTAGGTGCCGCACTCCAAATATGGGAACAGTATTCCAGGACAGGTCGGATCTGTGCCTTATAGATCATAAGCAGCTGACTGGGGTGAAATAGCTCTTGGCACGAAACAAAAACCAAGTTTTGGGATGCACTTTGGCAATGGACCTCACGTGATTTTCCCAGGAAGGTTATTGCTGATAGTAATACCAAGCATCGATATGGATGGCTTCAGTGGTATGGTTACTCCTGACAAAGTTATGTTAGGCACAGTGAGATCGGCTTTTCTAGAGAAAAGACATGCTTGTGTTTTGTTTGCATTGAATTCTACCAAGTTATTAGATCCCCATTCGAGAATTGTTGCTAAGTCCATATTTATATTATTAACATTTCTTCCTCATTCATTTCTGGTTTCACGGGCTGATATAGGGGCCCTGGAAGAGAAAGCGGTATGGAGGGTATTATCATCGGCAAAGCTGTGTACTGGACATGAAGTTGCTTTCAACAGGTCGTTGATGTGAAGTAGAAATAGTGTTGGTGCGAGAATAGATCCTTGCGGAACACCAGCATTTATGAGTAGAGTGTCAGATGAAACTCCATCGACCACTACATGGAGAGACCTGTTTGAGAGAAAACTAGCAAGCAGAGAACACAGCTGAGGGGGCAAGCCATAAGACGGAAGCTTGGCGAGGAGTCCCTGGTGCCAAACTCGATCGAACGCCTTGGAGATATCTAATGCCACAGCTATCAACAGTGATCAATATCCTTCATTTTGCTACCCTTAGGGGTGGATTTCATCTTTTAAATTCAAATGGGACCAACTTCGAAGTACACCCTATCCACTGAAAAAATAATTATCGGAATCGAACGTCTCAATAAAAAGTTATGCGTGATCATACATAAAAAAAAATATTAAAAAAAAAATATACGCGTCGACTAGAGAACATCCTCCTTTTTGGTTTCGTTGGTTAAAAAATAACCAATGGGCTTTCTGATTGTTTCCATCACTGAAATTCAAGTTAATCTACTATGGGCATCATGAAATATTTTTGATATTTACAACAAACAAGTGGTAAACGTCAGCAAAGATTAGAGGATATAGCCACCTATATTCTTTGACAATGGTTTGTTTTCGCTTAGTTTTGGGATGTTGCCTGGTGGCAATTATTCCTGAATCTTGTAGGAAGGATTGTACAACAGTACAAAGCATGTCTAGACTTCAGTTCATAAAACACACCAGGAGGTTAAGTGAGATCATAGAGCTGATAGTATAGAATTAAATTGGAATTTCAGTTCATTTTTCATCTGACGAAGATAGGAATAGAGTAATTATGTTATAGAAACAAATTATTCGAATACAATAACATAAAAAAAAATCATTTCAAGATGTAAAAAAGTTTTTCGTTCAATATTCTTACAGTTAGTGCAGCAATGAATTGTGCTTCAGCAGCCTCCATACAATTCATACTCATAGAGTAGAGACCAAGTAATGTATGTAACTGGGGGCCGTGAGTCTCCAGCAAACGAGGACTTTGTTTGCAAATTGCTGCTGCAGTAGAGATTTCTTGAAGGGCCTGAGTCTTGTTACCCATGACTAATCGACACATTATGATGTGCTCCAGCAACATGAGTTGAAATACTGACAGGATGGGTTTATTATCAACAACTGAAAAAAAAAATTAAATGGCATTGCTATCGTATAAGTTTTGGCAAGATGCATGCCAAAACGGCAGGGTGTGATATTAAAGTTATTACTGACATAAATGTTACACAAGTTTATTTTAGCAAAGAAAATATTGTTTTTTTTTTAATGTTTTTCCAAACGAGTAGATGATTTCAAATACTGGTAATGGTGTTTCCTTCTAGTACCATTCATAAAATTTCAAAAAAGAAGTTAATATTTAAATTTTAAAAAATCACCCTCTATCTCCAAAATGAAACATTTTTATATAAACTTTCATGTGCTGATTTGTCCCAATAAGCAAACCTAGAAATTTAATTCTCACTTTTTAATTTTTCAATTTGCATCAAAGCTTTATCAGTATACTTCTGAGCTTTCTCCATGTATCCTGCTTGCATGCTATGCATTACTGTTACTAAGTACACTAAGACATAAAGGTGTTCTTTCGGCATCCATAAGAACATATCACCAGCACTCGGTCCCATAAACACTGAAATATTAATTAGATTATTATCTGATTAGATGATGTTTTCAGGTTAGAGTTACAAAATATTCAATAACAGAAAAC
This sequence comes from Gonioctena quinquepunctata, assembly GCA_018342105.1. Classification (NCBI taxonomy): domain Eukaryota; kingdom Metazoa; phylum Arthropoda; class Insecta; order Coleoptera; family Chrysomelidae; genus Gonioctena; species Gonioctena quinquepunctata. The sequence continues at coordinate 117,344 of JAFIRS010000213.1, forward strand.
ACATCTTTGTATGGTTAGATGAACTAATATGCAAAGTTCAAAATATTAGTTATAACTCAACTCAATCTGAATAAATTTAATGGATGGTGATTATCACTACCTATGTTTCAAGTTTATAAATAAATTAAAATGATAAAAAAGTTTCATTATTTCAGTATAGTATACTGATGATGATAACTTAGTTATCGAAATGCGCAAATAGGTGTGAAGTGATTTAGTGTGGTGAAGGGGTTACTTGTGTATTTTATGATTGTGTGCCAGTCTTCACAGTACTCGTCAGATCAACATTTCTCAGTTATATTGAATTATATACTGTTATCTACCTCTACGGCACAGTTCTTATTAATTATTAAAGTATATCAAAATTCAAGAGGCGAAACGTAAACATCAAGTTCGTGGCTCGCCTGGTTTTTAATTTGCCAAATTCTCATAAAATTAAAATTTCATGGCGATTCGGAAACCAGAGGGGCCGCCATCACAATGTTTAATGAAATAAATTAATATGAAATAAAGAATTATAACTCCCATTAATTAATACTCTTGAAACTACCACAAATTATAAATGGTTATTTTTATAGAAGTAGTATTTTGATATTAGACCATTTCATACATTTCTGTATACTTATAGCAAGTCCTGGAAAACACATTGAAAGTACATAAGAAACATCTTTAAAAATTGAGACAATACAGGTAATAATGATAAATCAAATAATACAGATTATTTTTTGATATTTCTAGAAACCAATGGAAACTTTAAATTCAAATCATTTATGTTTTGGCCAATCAAAACATTATTATAGTGGGAATATTCTAGCTAGAAAATTGCCGCGGGAATAATTTGGGTATTTTGACTTTATTGTCTGACAACTTATATTTTTAATTTGACGTCTGTTATTTAATTCGCATGAAAGTGAGAAATGAATGAAAACCGGTTTAGCACATTGTATCACTGGGAAAGGAAATGTGTTTATGATCGTAACATCAAAAAATAATCTATAGAATACCACACGAGAGTTCCATAAAGTAGAAAATAATTCTCCAGATTTCTTTCTCAAACTTGTTGTCATTTGGCAATAGCCACTCGAGCCCGTTGGGCTCTCGTGTATGTTGCCTGGCAACAGGTTTTAGAAAATCTCTTGAATTATTTTCACTTTATTCTCTCTCTCTTGTGATATTACAACTGAGAATATAATAATAATATTTATTCACAATTTACACATAGTTCAATTTCACAATTTATACGAGGCAATTTTAGAATAAATATAGAAATTCCACAGTAGGATATACCTGTGCATGGGTTCTGCATAATTTAACACTAATCATTTGAATACTAATGAATATAATACTTAATGAGTAGTATACTAATATAGGATGAAATAAATAAAATAAAATGATTTATATAAACTAAAATAAAATGAATATTAATAAATAAAATAAAGTAAAATATTGGGTAGACATTTTATATATTTTTGACATATTTAATTTAATTATAACTATAAAATTTCAATATGGATTTGTGGATCAGTTTCAGTGCATGTCACTGTGGTAGTGACATTTTTCTTATCAACGTATACAAGTACAGATGAAATACTACAAGTGAATAATTTACTTGAAACTGGTATAACAGATTTTTTTTGTCTTTCAACATACGTCCATGGAGTCATGGGAATTAAAATGTAGATATTCCCAAAATTGTAAAAAGAGGCCGACAAAAATTCCATCTGTCAGCACCTGTGAGGATTCTGATGGTTTTTTCTGAAGCAATATAATCATTTAAGGTAGTTCCGCCACGAGATAGTTGAATTAGGAAATTATTTTCGACGGAATCGAAAAATTTCAGAGGACTTCCTCCTCGTTTTTCATAAACTTCTTAATTTTAGTACTAACGGTGGAATTAATAATGTGCTGTTTGCCTATGCATGGTCCATATGTTACGTGTTAATTGAGTCAACTTCAATTATATATATCTCGGGTTCGGGATGTTGAAACTTGTTAAAATTTTATAGAGGTGTTGTTCACATGTTAAACAATACGTATGCCAAATTTTAATAATTTCCTAATTCAACTGTCTTGTGGCGGAACTACCTTAATTGACAGGATGAGCCCTATAAAATTTTGGAGTGAGAAATAGAAAAAAAAGCTATTGTGAGGGCTTCGAAGCATGAACATTACACTGGGGAATTTCTTGCTTAAGTGGTATTGGACCAAGATAAATTGTCATCAATTTTACATCTATGTTGTATGTTATTTCAGAATTCTAAGAAATAATAATATTATCCTGATTCAGTCTGAGCTTATTTGATTCAATCAAATTTTTTGGCCTCCCTTCCATGAGCTACTTTTTCTGGTGTTGGTAAATCTTTATTGGAATTTATGATTGTGGTATCATCAGCAAACAAAGAATGTTTATTTGGTAGGAGAAATTTGTTGAGATCATTCACATAAATTATGAAAAGTACAAGCCCGACTATGGAACCCTGTTCACCATAACGAGGAACAACTTTATGTTAACTAAAATTGATACTGGTTTGTTCATACGAGGTACCGATTCCATTTTGTAATAATATTATACGAAGCTATTAAATATGCACTCACCATCATCTGTAGCCATTATAGTTTGAATACTCTGCTGGAGTTGTTTCAAACAAGGTTTCACGCTTTTGACTTGCCCTGCCATTAGATAATGGCACACCTGAAAAATATCTTTCATAAATAAATTGCAATAGTTTAAAAAAATTAACATTTTGTCTGTTGCCGTGAATTTTATGGTTGATAATGTTCACTACTGACATGTTTTTTTCAAATCTATCCTTAAAAATTTTTGTGCAGCTCAAGGTACTTTTTTTATTATTTTCATAATTTATGCGTATTTATTCGTTCACTGTGTTAAGACTACCACCTATCTGAAGTTCTTGTGACATGAGTAGTTCAAGTAGACATTTTGCTACATATGTGGAGAGTATTGTATTTAACGATTGTAGAAAAATTATAACAGAGTTCGTTAAAAATACCTATTTTCTGTATTTTGGGATGATCTTGAATAAAAATGACAAGTTTTGTGATTGAGATTGTTAATCGTATGTTGACTATTTAACACTATGGAAAAATGGCAATAGAAGTACTTTTAAATTTGGAACACCAACCATTTGGCGATAACCACAAAATCATTTCGATGACTGTTACTTTGTAGTGTCAACATAAAAGGCATGCGCTAAAAATCGAGCTAAATGCAGTACCCAAGTACTACTTGCAACATTCACCTAGCTCTTCAGGCCTGAAAATATATTTGAATCCTTAGTACAAGACAATAAAGGACCAATCCCATCAGAAAATTATACTGATTTTGAAGATGTATCAATTGAGCCAAAATGCTTTTCACTAAACGAATTAGATGCTTTCTTCAGGCACTAAAATTACTTTTTATCGTGAAAAAAAAAGAATTACGGAGTTATTTTTTTGAAGACGATAATATTGCTTTTTGTTCAGATATTGAAAACTTGTTGATAAAAATGGGTTTGAAACAATATGAACCAAGTGAATGGCGTTTATTCATTGACAGCTCAAAACGTAGCCTAAAATGCATTCTGTTACAAAACGGAAATGAATACGCTGGGGTACCTATTGCTCACAGTACAAAGTTAAAGGAAGAATATTGTATCCTAAGTCCACACATAAGAGAAGAACTTTAAAGTTTTTCAGAACTCAATTTTTTAATACATTTTTTCTTAGTAAATACATGTTTTTTTCTGTTTTGAGCATAAATATGTGAAACACAAAAAAAATTAAAAAAACTACTTTTATATTTGAAATTAGCATATCATATGTAGTCAGCAACAGCACAAATTTTTCCCGCAACAGATGTACTGTAAACTAGTGTTATCAATAAATAATAATAATTAAAAAAATATTTCATACATTACAATACACATACAACTGTAACATTAAATTTCCAATTCCAATTGATTTTTTTTCTGTTGAATTATTTTTGATTTCAAACATTATTCTTAGATTCATGATATTCTTAATGTTCTTTTCAGCTGGGTAAAAATTTGAATGATATATCTACTACCTCCAAATAATATACCTGTAAGACCAGAAAGTACACTTTGAGATATTCTTTTTGATAAACGGCACCAGTCCATGTTTCAATCAAATGTCCAGCTTGATTCAATACAGGTTGAACTTCTTGCAACTTTTTGTCAATCAGGAGCAGCTGAAAAAGAAGTAATGTTTTATATATTATCATCCTATTCTAGATCTCATCCAGGGCCAGCTCATCCATATAGGCAAACTAGGCAGAAATTAAGGGTGGCAACGCGGCGTCTTTTTTTTGTGTAACTTTTTGCGTTATTAAACACTATTAACTCATTACAGCATTGGACATTGGTATTCAAAGTAGGATTTTAAAGATTAATCAGCTTGCATTCTACGTTCCATGCTGCTCGCATACTTTAAACCTTGTGGTCAATGATGCAGCTTCATGCTGCTTGCAAGTAACTACCTTTTTTGATGTTGTCCAACCAACTTATGCATTCTTCGACAAGTACCGTCTTTGACTGTAAAACCTCAGAGTGATACACAATAGTCCAGTCGAATTCATGCACTAATTCCTCTGCCATATCAGTTGTCAGGTATTTGTGATGCTTAGGAAGAAATATATAAAGATCCTTTTCTTACAGGCTCCAGTGGCATTAAAACCAAGGCAGAAGCACTTGAGCTACTTAAAAATATCTCAGAGTTCAAGTTTTTTGTCGCTCTTGTTACGTGGCGCAATGTTTTGTTCCAGGTAAATTTAACTAATAAGATACCTCGAGAAAAGGATTTATCTAATGAAAGAGCAGTTACCCAACTCAAAGGAAGAGTATTCGAGCAATGCCAGAAGTGATTTGGAACACAAAATAGCGTTGGCTGATGCTCTTGAATTAACAGAAGAAGCAGGAATAGAAACAGTTTTTGAGAAAGAAAAATTAATTTTTACTTCCCTTTTTTGGACACAGCTATTAATGCTATCAAGGAGAGATTTTCTCAGTTGAATGAATTCTCTGGTGTATTTGGATTTTTGTGTGCCAGAACTTGGAAAAGGCCTTAACACTTAGAGGAAGGTCAGGATCAGTGTTATATTGACGCTTTGCGACTGTGTCTGAGCTCAGTGGCATTTGTCGTCACCTGGATGATAACCTAACCCCTCAAAAAATGCTAAACTACATATATCACCATAATCTGGAAAAAGGATTTCCCAATGGTGACCTCAGGAGTCTCTCAGTGCAATGTTCTCGGACCACTATTATTTATACTGTATCTTAATAACATCAACTACATCCAAGAATGTGAATTTTTAAAAACTTACCATTCCCTTACTAAGCAAAAATAAAACTCTGGTATAAGAAGCATTTGATATGTGTGCATAATCTACTCCAACACCTAATAAACTGCTGGCCAGTGTGTAATCCTTTTCAGTTGCATGAATTTGCTAAAAAAAAACGAGATGAAAATAATTTGATGTATATAGTAGAAGAGCCCAGTCAATTTATATATCTTGAACCCCAGGATGATTCTAAAGTTTTCTACAGGGCCCCTTATGAAAACATATCCATAAAACGAGAACTGCCAGCGTAAATCCTGCCCGAAGTAATTATTATTTATTAATAACCAGACAGGTTTTTTTTACATTTTTTTCCTGGACACATAAAACCGCTTTACTACATGGGTTTAATATTTAACCCAGATAGCCAAGCGGTAAGATAGCGGCTTGACAAACATTAGTTCCTAGGTTCAAATTCCAATCCAACCAAATAAAGAATCTCTTTTTTTGTATTTATTTCTCCCATCCCCAAGAAAAATAACAAAATAAGATAAAAACCCTTAAAAACACAAGCCGGATCTTTTTCCGGAAACATACACAAGAACTCAACGCTATAACACTTTTTGAAAAATAAATGCCTAGCATATACCGGATAAACCTGTTAACAGCAGCAGGGGTAACCTCTTTGCCCCAGTAGAAGAGAATAAATATTTATTAACCATTTAAGGTATAGATAGTACATATGGCTCATCACAATATGGTTGTAATAAATAAATGAATAATATAATACAACATAGGAATTTCAGTAGTTAAAATCAAACATTTACAAACAGGAAAGCATTGAACAAACCTAATAGGCAGTTAACTGGATGTCATCTCAGGTATATTATAAAAGCATTTATTTACCAGAAGTTTTTTTCATCTCGGATTTGAATTTAAGTTTGTCAGGCATTTGCTTGATTTTCAGTGGTAGTTTATTATATAATTTGATTGCATTATAATGTGGTGATCTCTCATATGCTAGTGTTCGATGTATATACATCAAAGTATTGCTGTTGTGTGTGTTGTGTTGCTGTGCAGCTGGGAGAGTGGGTAGGTATTTTAGATTTTGTTTTGCTTACATCAGGCTCTATATATATATATATATATATATATATATATATATATATATATATATATATATATATATATATAGGGAGCACTTAGGATTTCATTCCATATCATAATTGGTCTACAGCTACCTAAATATCCTACTTTAAAAATCAGTCTCATTTTTTTGTATCACAAAAACTTTTATAAAATTTGTAGCTCTGCCCCAACAGAGTATGTTTTGTGATATATGGGAATACCCTAAGGCATAATATATGGTCAATAGGCCAGCTGTGTCAAGACAATGCTTCATTTGAGAGATTGCGAAGTAAGATCTATTAAGTTTCTTACAGACACTGTCTATGTCATCATCCCAGGTGAGCTGGCTATCTATCTGTGATCCCAAAAATTTTACTTTCTCTGATCACTGTATATCGTTTTAGGAATGGGAAGTCTGAGTTAGAAATTCACTGTGATTGTTTTACTCGATTTACTATTAATGAATTACGTTGGAACCAGGATACAAATTCATCAACAACTCTATTTATTTCCAGTTTCAATTCATCAATATTATTTCTAGCGCTTGTAATTGTAGAGTCATCAGCGTACATAGTTATGTGACCAGAAGGTTACTAATAAAAATAATGAAAAGTAGCGGTCTAGTACTGAACCCTGGGGACTCCCTGTTTAACAGGATATTTTTTGGAATTAGCATCACCTTATCTCACTGTCCTTATCTCATGCTGTCATGTAAGAGTTTATCACTAAGGAGGATCCACGGTATCAAAAGCTTTTGATGGGTCAAACAGAAAGCATACAACATAATCCCCATTATGAATTTTTTGCATAACATGATTAAGTAGATAACAAGAAGCCGTACTCATTAAAATGCACAATCTAGTGATTCTTTTATGTGTCCAATTTCAAATAAGTTCATTCCTACTATATACCACTTAATCTAGATATATACACATTTTTCTTCTTCCTGGTGAGAGGGGAAAGAAGGGAATTTGTGGCTGGGAAGATTTGGGACACCCGGCAGCTTTGCTTGCCCTCCTGGCTGGGGGCGAAGGGGTTACCCCGGATGCTGTTAACAGGTTTAGCTAGGCATCGATTTTTCAAAAGATTGATTGGTTTTGTTTACCGACCTTCTGCATACTAATGTAGGTTTTTGCCGATACTGACTTGAAATAGTTGAGATTTACATAAAATTGTTAGCGTTGAGTTCTTGTGGGTTTCCGGAAAAAATATACAAAATTCCGGCTTGAAATAATGGTGTTTTTAAGGTTTTTACCCTATTTTATTTTTCTTGGGAATGGAAAAATAAATCTGAAAAAAAAACTTTTTATTTGGTTGGATTGGGATTTGAACCTAGGAACTAATGTTTATGGAACTGCTATCTTACCGATTAACTATGTGGGTTTAATAAATATTAAAATCAAAGCCAGATAGAAAAGCAGTTTTATGTGTCCGGGAAAAAAGATAGATGTTAAAAAAACGCGTCTGGTTATTAATTAATAATAATTACTTCTGGCAGGATTTACGCCGGCACAGTTGTCGTTTAATGGATGTTTTCATGAAGAACCCTGTAAAAAAAAATTGAATCATCCCGGGGTTCAAGGTATAGAAATCAACCGGGCTCTTGGACTAATAGGGTTTCGGTATTGCGTTACTTACTGCCAACTGGAAAATCAGCCTACAATGCCAATAAACATTGTGCTGAGACAGCTCAATTGCTTTACGCAAGATGGGTTTGGATAACGATATCTGATCCTGTTGTTCATATAGCTCAGCTAAAACACTTGCAGCTTCAAACTTGACGTCGTCGAAAGAACTGATGACTTGTGACAACAACCACTGAAAGTACATGAAAGTTTTAATCGCTGAAAATTCAACAAATTGTAGTATCGAACTTAAAATACTTCAAAATATACTTCCTAACCGCTTGCTCGAGATGATTCTTCGCCAAGTCTATATTTTTAGTGTGACTTAGAAGTATGTTGCCGAGTTGTAAGTGTGTTCTCGCTTCGACCCTTTGCGGAGGTTTGAAGTTGAAAACTGCTTGCAAACACTGAACACAAAGTTTTATCATGGGAGGGCTAGAAGTACGGAAATGTTCCGCTAAGCCTAATAGCGACAAATACCAAGCATCTTGTGAGGAAGCCATATTCTAAATATTCTTGAATATCTTTGTGAGTTAGCTAATGGTATTTGGGTTTGTTTACAATTTACAATATCACAATATTTTCTTTTCGTTCATTTTGAAGGCTAACACTGATACCAACATTACCAACCCTCAGGTCACAGATTGCCAAAGTGCACTTATATAAAAAACCAGGGTCGCCAACACACATTCTTTCTTTATAGTTTTTGGCCCTTGTTTACTTGATGGTGCTATTTGCCATCTCCGATAAACCTTCGTTCGTTGGTGCTCTTCAGCTATTTGACTATTTGATAGGAAAGCACAGAGAAGTTACACAGAGGAGAAGGCTAGACAAGTCAAACAAAATTAGAGAGAGATGGAGTCCTATCTCAAGTTAAATGCCCCGGGAGAACTGTCGGTATTATGATGCTCTTCTTTACCTACAAAGAGGTAATTGTGAATATACAATTGAAGGGGTGACGGCAATACCTCCATTTTGAATGATGACGTTTGTTATGTCACAGAATTGCAAACTTCACAAAATCTCAAAATTAATCAGGAAATTCTGGGAGTAAATGATATTATTCTACATAAAACTCGAGCATTCAACACTATATACGATTTCGAAAGCGAGTTATCAATTTCTCATAAATTTTTCCGACCTTATCACTTTTGTTGGCAGTATTGTCACAGTTTATAGCTAAAGAAGCAGTTAGCTCACTTGGCCCAAATGCATGTTCCAAGGTAACATCCACTCCAGGGAAAAAATTCAGGATGCGCAGAAGACTGTACGCGATTATCGCTCTTCGAAGTATACGAAAAATGTCAGTATTAGCACAGTTTATAGCTAAAGATACAGTTAGCTCACTTGGTCCAAATGCATGTTCCAAGGTAACATCCACTCCAGGGAAAGAATTCAAGATGCGCAGAAGACTGTACGCGATTATCGCCCTTCGAAGTATCCGAAAAATGTCAGTATTAGTAACACAGTAACAAGCGGTATGCGCGAGGGATAAAAATCAGAGTTGCGCAGTGTACAAACGGGAACATAAAGATCAAAGTGCCGACGCCAAGTGAGCTAACTGCTTCTTTAGCTATAAACTGTGGTATTAGTAACACAGTAACACGCGGTATGCACGAGGGATAAAAATCAGAGTTGCGCAGTGTACAAACGGGAACATAAAGATCAAAGTGCCGACGCCAAGTGAGCGAACTGTATCTTTAGCTATAAACTGTGGTTTTGTCCTAATTCCAAATAAAACATAATTTAGAACTGGCTAGTCTGCCTATCTCGAGTTAAAGGTCCGAGGCCAATGAAGCGGCAAATCAAACATCAGAGGAAATGGGCGGAGCTTCCTATCGCACACTTTTCTTTCTCGAAAACTCATTATAATGAGTTGTTTATTATTCTAATGACTTATTTCTCATTATAATGATTACTTTCTCATTAAAATTACTTTTTTCTCATTATATTGACTTTTTGGAACGAAGTTCCTTTAAGCGGCTTGCGGTAGGTGTTGACTGATAGAAATCGTCACGTAAGAAAAAAGCGTTATGTCCCCTCCATGCGACTTTCTCTCTCTGTCTCTTTCTATTAAATGCGAGTCTGTGTGACAAGCATCCAGCTCTTGCTGATACGATTCCGAAGGTGTACGAAACCATCAGTTCATGTAAAAGTAAAATGATACATGAGCGGTAGGATCTATGCGAATACAAGTCGGATATTATCGTTGAGTGGTAATACGTGGAAGATATTTTTGTTTCTTTTATATTTCTATATCACATGATGACATTATATCCTTTCTTATGTTTTTTGTATTCCGAAGTTGGATTAATGGTTCACATTGAATATGTGGCACGTCAATTTGATATAATATAATGAATAGTATTATAAGGAATAAAATACCCTTTACTGTGGCGGAGGAGTTTGGAAAAAGGATATATAGGTATAGTATTGCTTGGTGTTTCGTGACGATTTCTACCAGTCAACACCTACCGCAAATCGCGTAAAGGCTCTTCGTTCCTGATGGTCCCCCGACCCCACACGTTTTTTCTCATTGTAATGACTTTTTTTTCATTATATTGACTAAGACTAACACCAATATAGGGCCTAATTCTTTCAATATAATTCTCACACTTCTATTTGTAATTACAAAACCTTGCTGGATGCATTTGGAATCCATCCATCGATAGCCATGTAATTGCCCGTACTTCTCAACTTGTTCTGTTATGAAATCCAAAACTTCTGGCAACGGAGTAAAATATTTTTTTCTAGTCCCATTATTCTCAATATTCTCTTCGTCATTGATAAACTTATACACTGTTTGAGAAATAAATTCAAGAAAGCAGTAATTGATTTGTAACTTAAACCCAATAAAAAATAATATGCAAAATAACAGTCTATCACTTCCATTTTGCAAAAAATCGTAAGAAATTTAAATAATAATAATGATTTAAACAAAATGATGTCCCCGTAACATCAACAAGAAAATATAAGGGCAAATAATATAAATGTCAATACAATGAAAAAAAGTCAATACAATGAGAAAAAAGTCATTATAATGAGAAAAAAGTTATTATTATGAGATCATTATAAGGAGTTTTCGAAAAAAGAAAAGTATGTGTGACACCAGGGTGTTTTCGTAATTCGACAATAGGGAACAAGCATTATTTTATTTTTCATTTGCATCAGTTTGGTACTCAAAAATTACATTTTGCGAAGATACCTTCTGAAATCCCAAAGTTTCGTCGAAATTATCAAGTTGAAAGGTGCTCAATTCAAACTCGATTTGACCTACACTTGAATAACTTCCCCCAAACACTAGCGCCAGTTGTGGTTGTTTGAGGAATATTGATAGTCAATACTATTTCTTACAACCCAAATATAAATTCAAGCTCACTTTTATGGTGATGTTTCAGTAACATTCGAAAATATTAGTACAATATATAAACGAAGACAGATAAAATTATAGATGACAGTTCGAAGCAACTAGCGGTAAAAGTTGGAACTGTGCGAAGTAACGATGATACGTCCATCAGAGGCGATAGGAGTATGTTTTTGAATGTGATGAAAAAATTGGCGACTTCAATATTGAATTATGAAAAACAAGAAGCATTTTATGATTCCCGTTTGTTGCTGACTCAATTCAAACTCGATTTGACCTACACTTGAATAACTTCCCCCAAACACTAGCGCCAGTTGTGGTTGTTTGAGGAATATTGATAGTCAATACTATTTCTTACAACCCAAATATAAATTCAAGCTCACTTTTATGGTGATGTTTCAGTAACATTCGAAAATATTAGTACAATATATAAACGAAGACAGATAAAATTATAGATGACAGTTTGAAGCAACTAGCGGTAAAAGTTGGAACTGTGCGAAGTAAAGATGATACGTCCATCAAAGGCGTTAGGAGTATGTTTTTGAATGTGATGAAAAAATTGGCTATTTCAATATCGAATTATGAAAAACAAGAAGCATTTTATGATTCCCGTTTGTTGCTGACTCAATTCAAACTCGATTTGACCTACACTTGAATAATTTCCCCCAAACACTAGCGCCAGTTGTGGTTGTTTGAGGAATATTGATAGTCAATACTATTTCTTACAACCCAAATATAAATTCAAGCTAACTTTTATGGTGATGTTTCAGTAACATTCGAAAATATTAGTACAATATATAAACGAAGACAGATAAAATTATAGATGACAGTTCGAAGCAACTAGCGGTAAAAGTTGGAACTGTGCGAAGTAACGATGATACGTCCATCAGAGGCGTTAGGAGTATGTTTTTGAATGTGATGAAAAAATTGGCGATTTCAATATTGAATTATGAAAAACAAGAAGCATTTTATGATTCCCAAGTGTGTTGCTGAGCTCTCTAGGTGGTAATCTTCATGTGCAAATCAAAATATTTTAGAAAAGGGGCACATGCGTGTTCCCTATTGCAGAGAGGCAGAAATTTTGAAGAATTTTTTTAAATTGACAACATGTGCGAAACTCCCCTATTGCGAAATTTTTGATTGGCAACACTGAATCTGAACATAACCTATATCTGTTTAAAATTCAAAAAATTATACTTGCAGTTTACAGTATTTACTCCTAAATGAATGAGCTTAAGAAAGCAGTCTCACTTTGCTTCAGACTGATATAAATGAAAAAGTATAATTTACAATGAAGTTCAGGGCTTTGATTATCGATAGCGCTGCTATGAAAGATTTCATGAGTGAGTTATTAATTCACAAAAATTACATCAATAAAAATATGTTTTCAGATATAACATTGAGTTTATCCAAATTCTCGAAAGAATGTGTGATGCGAATGACAACCAGAAGAGTTTACTTCATAATTTCGGAAGAAGATTCGGGCCCCAGAAGACCTTTAGTATGGTGTGAATTGCCAGTTAATTTTTATTTCAAAGAATACAATGTAGTAGGAGTTAATGAGGAATATAACGAAATATTCTTAGAGTTCTCAACAGGTAATACCAATTTATGTATCTATCAGGAAATATTTAGCTGGTAAATTTGCGTTATCTGGGCTCTATTTCATACCTCAAGTAGATTTTTTCTTTGGGAACTTTATGCAATTCATGTTAAGAATAATGAAATAAATTTTAACTCTACCACAATTTTTCTTAAACCCAATGGTAATTTTAATTCCTATCTAAGCCGAGTGAGTGTGAATCATAGAAAGTTCCAAATGAAAGATATGTTATTGGAAAATAAACTTGTATGGAATACAAAATGTCATTCAAAGTGCAGGCGTTTTCGGATAGCGAAGTAGGCAATAAATCATTGGTGAGACGAAATATATATATTTATTTCATTTCAACTTTATCTGCTTATGGTTATGAAATGAGTGACAGCTGTCGGGCCAGCCCAAATAACACTTAGAGTAACGTCTTTGAGAATGCATGTGCGGTGGAAAGATTTGTAGTATATGTAAGTCCGTACTAAAGTCTCTCTAAATGTAAATTGCCAGAGTCGGATTTGGAATTGTAAAGATAATAATCAAGGATAATTTAATAACCCATTAAACTAGTGTGGAAACTGAGTATGGTAGAAGTCGTTAACAGAAGTAAATCGGTATTAGGAAATAGGATTATTAAACTCCAATAACTGTATTAAAAATGAAACTATATTGTAGCTTTGTCACCTACATATTGTAACAAAGTTGTCGAAGAATTTCTTAGTGGTCTGCGCCTGAAGAATAATTATCTTCTTCGGATGATGAATCTTCATTTAGATTAATCATAATGGGTAATATTTGACCAACATTTTTTCTTGTTCCCAATATGTACTAATAATATTTTCAGAGTGTTTAATGCAATCTGCCCAATTTTGCTTGGTCACTTTATTTAATACTTCTTTTCATGTATTCAATACAGCCTCGTCACTGTAGCCCTTTTGTCCTTTATTCTTCTTATAAAATGTTTTGCATTGTGCCCATATTAGTTCAATGACATTAAACTGGCACTGGTATGGTGGTAGTCGTGGAACAGATTGGCCCATTTTATAAATTAATTCATCAGTTGCATATGCTATGTCAAGGGGGAAACAACTACCCAAAATATGTACATCATAGATAAATATCTGATAATGAACAATATTTAAAGTATATTTAAAAAAACGCACTAATGAAATATTTAAAATATATTTAAGATAATGATGTATTTAATGTACTGAAAATGTATTTAAATAATTAAAGTATTCTGAAGCTATTTAAAGTACTAGAAATGCATTGAAAATAATCAAAATATACCAGGAGTATTGAAAATACTGGAAATTTACTTGGGTTTGAAATGTAATGAAAACAAATGGAACATAGTGAATATAATATTTGGGGTAATTAAGGTAATAAAAACGTGATGGAACTATTGAATTAAAGGAATTAACGATTTTGGTATAATTTAACCCATGTTTTTACAAAAGTACCTAAAGTATATATCTGTTGGTGAGAAATTAAAATGAAAGTTTTCAAGTTATTGGAACATATTAGTATATTTCATTCAAAAATCTTGTATTTTAGGATCAGGGAAAATAACTGAAAAATGATAAGTATTCCAAAATAAATAGTTATTAATAAATAAAATAATATAATAAATACAGGTTTAAATGTCAAACTAAAAACAAAAGATATGCTGATAAAACATCAGATCAACTCTAGGAATAATCTACCAGAAAAAATTACTGCTGTTTTTGCGGCCCAGTTTACTTATTCCTACACTGAAAAAACAGTTTATTCATAGTTAACTAAATTAATTAACAACTAATAAATTATTTATTCGAATAATTTATAAAAATAATGTATAATAAATAACACGGAAAAAGCAAAACAAAAAGGTTTATGTGTTAATATGACTTATTCACTTTAAATAAACTTAAAATTAATAATAGATACATTTTTTGTAATATACTCCAACGAATGGATTTTATTGGGAATAAATTTATACCGTTAATTATAAACATTTTCGACCTCAATCAAACTATTTATTCTTTACTAGCTGACCCGACAGACGTTGTCCTGTCCAAATTTCTATATTCCCAAAATTTTTTTTTCCTGGAAACTTTTGTCCGCGTAGAATTTATTTTGTCCTATGTTTTTTTGGGTTGTTCCATCTAGGTTATGCCTTTGACTCTGTCCGTTATCCTGTTTTTCCGTTATCCCATTTTCCCAAAAAAAATTAGACAAACAACACCAACACAAACAGACATTAATTTTTATTATATATTTTGTTCCAAAAAACATAGAACACATAGAAATTTTCAATAATTTTCCTAAAAATCTTATTTGGAGTATTACGAACATTAATAAAACAATTAGCCAAATCGGTCCAGCCGTTGTTTTTATAAACCGGGATTCGTTCCTGTGACCTTCTGCTTGGTAGGCGACAGTCTAACCTCTGAGCTAGTTCCTTTTCGGTAATAAATGACTCGATAGTCTTTTTCTTCGCCAAATTTTTTATATACGCAAATTTTCCAATTTCCGGGCAACTTTCCGATTTTTTCCATCTTTTATATTTTCCTTTCTTTTTGGTTTTTTGTGTGTCCTATTTCACTTGTCTTCCCAAGTTTTAAAACGTATTTTTTGGGTGTTTTCTATTAGGTATTCCTTTGTGGCATTTTGTTTTCACTTGTTTCACTTTTGTTACCCTTGGCACCTCCCCCGCTGGATTCCTCAATCAGGGGATGATTCAATGTATAGTTTTGCTCAATTCGTTTTTGTGTCTTTTCACTGTTTTAAGAGGAAATAATTGTTACTTTCACATATTTTTAGATTTTCTAACCTCACTTTCTTCCTTGGGCGATGCCTGTAAGGTCGAGAATCACAATAGGGTTCATTATCGCGGAGCACACTCTAGATCTGCTCGTCATGGGTATGGAGAGATGATCCTAACCTCTTTTGTGGACGGTAAAAAACAAACAGATAGACAAGAAAACAAGTTAATATTGTATTGTCATCCACTTCTGAGCCATTTCCGAAGATTCAAGCTAGCTCATCGGGAAGTTGGTTCAAAATCGATTTGTACCGGACAACACATAAATGAGCTAATAAAAACGTGGTAAAAATTATAGTAGTTTATGTAACAAATTCGCAAAGTGAGGCTTTAGCGGACGAATCGGAATATGTAGATGATAGCCGCTAAAGCCATTTGCGTACGTGTTGCATACAACATTTTTTACTTTTCCAAATAAACATAACATAAACTGATTTGTTGAAAATATAAACAGGATGTTCATAAAATCAGATGTGGAATCATCTGCGACTGAAAGATAAACTTTAGTCACTATCTTCCATCGTCAAGATAAGCTCTTGTGGGGTATTCATGTTGAAAAGGGAAACATTCTCAATTGAATATTGATAGAAAGATTTTTCTGTGAATTGAAAAATCCACGATTAAAATGAAGTTATTTGATTTTCCCGGATAGATATTCTAAAAGGATAACAAAAAAAATCTGAAATTGAAAATTTGCATTTTCATTCAGATAGTTATTTGATTTTCTATTCCAGTCTTAATTAAGAACTCATAAAGATGAATGAGGCAAAGAAGAATGTTTTCCAAAAAAGAGTACTCACCAGAAATCATTCGTAACATTGACGCAGGAGAGACATCGCATTCACTAGGTCTTCAATACATTTTTGTCGACGAAAATCTATTTCACGCCCTTCCGATCATCAGGAAGACCGGAAGAAATGGAAAACACATTTTCAAGAAGCAATCTCACTTTGCAAAGATGGAAAAGTTAGAATCATTTCTTTGGAGAGACACTTTGAAATTAGTGTTTTCTGACATTAAAACCTGTCATGGGGTATGATAGATTGATTTGTTGAAAATATAAACAGGATGTTCATAAAATCAGATGTGGAATCATCTGCGACTGAAAGATAAACTTTAGTCACTATCTTCCATCGTCAAGATAAGCTCTTGTGGGGTATTCATGTTGAAAAGGGAAACATTCTCAATTGAATATTGATAGAAAGATTTTTATGTGAATTGAAAATCCACGATTAAAATGAAGTTATTTTTGTGAATGTCTAACAGAAAACAACTACTTCCCGGCTAAAGCCACGCTGGACATTGAACTACATCTAATAGATATTCTGAAAAGGACCTAACTCAAAGAAAAATCTGAAATTGAAAATTTGCATTTTCATTCAGATAGTTATTTGATTTTCTATTCCAGTCTTAATTAAGAACTCATAAAGATGAATGAGGCAAGAAGAATGTTTTCCAAAGAGAGTACTCACCAGAAATCATTGTAACATTGACCTGGAGAGACATCGCATTCACTAGGTCTTCAATACATTTTTTGAGAAATCTATTTCACGCTTCCACGATCATCAGGAAGACGGAAGAAATGGAAAACACATTTTCAAGAAGCAATCTCACTTTGCAAAGATGGAAAAGTTAGAATCATTTCTTTGGAAGACACTTTGAAATTAGTGTTTCTGACATTAAAACCTGTCATGGGTATGATAGATTGATTTGTTGAAAATATAAACAGGATGTTCATAAAATCAGATGTGGAATCATCTGCGACTGAAAGATAAACTTTAGTCACTATCTTCCATCGTCAAGATAAGCTCTTGTGGGTATTCATGTTGAAAAGGAAACATTCTCAATTGAATATTGATAGAAAGATTTTTCTGTGAATTGAAAATCCACGATTAAAATGAAGTTATTTTTGTGAATGTCTAACAGAAAACAACTCTTCCCCGGCTAAAGCCACGCTGGACATTGAACTACATCTAATAGATATTCTGAAAAGGACCTAACTCAAAGAAAAATCTGAAATTGAAAATTTGCATTTTCATTCAGATAGTTATTTGATTTTCTATTCCAGTCTTAATTAAGAACTCATAAAGATGAATGAGGCAAAGAAGAATGTTTTCCAAAAGAGTACTCACAGAAATCATTCGTAACATTGTAGGGAGAGACATCGCATTCACTAGGTCTTCAATACATTTTGTCGACGAAAATCTATTTCACGCTTCCACGATCATCAGGAAGCCGGAAGAAATGGAAAACACATTTTCAAGAAGCAATCTCACTTTGCAAAGATGGAAAAGTTAGAATCATTTCTTTTGGAGAACACTTTGAAATTAGTGTTTTCTGACATTAAAACCTGTCATGGGGTATGATAGATTGATTTGTTGAAAATATAAACAGGATGTTCATAAAATCAGATGTGGAATCATCTGCGACTGAAAGATAAACTTTAGTCACTATCTTCCATCGTCAAGATAAGCTCTTGTGGGTATTCATGTTGAAAAGGAAACATTCTCAATTGAATATTGATAGAAAGATTTTTCTGTGAATTGAAAATCCACGATTAAAATGAAGTTATTTTTTGTGAATGTCTAACAGAAAACAACTACTTCCGGCTAAAGCCACGCTGGACATTGAACTACATCTAATAGATATTCTGAAAGGACCTAACTCAAAGAAAAATCTGAAATTGAAAATTTGCATTTTCATTCAGATAGTTATTTGATTTTCTATTCCAGTCTTAATTAAGAACTCATAAAGATGAATGAGGCAAAGAAGAATGTTTTCAAAGAGAGTACTCACCAGAAATCATTCGTAACATTGACGCTAGGAGAGACATCGCATTCACTAGGTCTTCAATCATTTTGTCGACGAAAATCTATTTCAGCTTCCACGATCATCAGGAAGACCGGAAGAAATGGAAAACGCATTTTCAAGAAGCAATCTCACTTTGCAAAGATGGAAAAGTTAGAATCATTTCTTTTGGAGAGACACTTTGAAATTAGTGTTTTCTGACATTAAAACCTGTCATGGGGTATGATAGATTGATTTGTTGAAAATATAAACAGGATGTTCATAAAATCAGATGTGGAATCATCTGCGACTGAAAGATAAACTTTAGTCACTATCTTCCATCGTCAAGATAAGCTCTTGTGGGTATTCATGTTGAAAAGGAAACATTCTCAATTGAATATTGATAGAAAGATTTTTCTGTGAATTGAAAAATCCACGATTAAAATGAAGTTATTTTTGTGAATGTCTAACAGAAAACAACTACTTCCGGCTAAACCACGCTGGACATTGAACTACATCTAATAGATATTCTGAAAAGGACCTAACTCAAAGAAAAATCTGAAATTGAAAATTTGCATTTTCATTCAGATAGTTATTTGATTTTCTATTCCAGTCTTAATTAAGAACTCATAAAGATGAATGAGGCAAAGAAGAATGTTTTCCAAAGAGAGTACTCACCAGAAATCATTCGTAACATTGACGAGGAGAGACATCGCATTCACTAGGTCTTCAATACATTTTGTCGACGAAAATCTATTTCAGCTTCCACGATCATCAGGAAGACGAAGAAATGGAAAACACATTTTCAGAAGCAATCTCACTTTGCAAAGATGGAAAAAGTTAGAATCATTTCTTTTGGAGAGACACTTTGAAATTAGTGTTTTCTGACATTAAAACCTGTCATGGGGTATGATAGATTGATTTGTTGAAAATATAAACAGGATGTTCATAAAATCAGATGTGGAATCATCTGCGACTGAAAGATAAACTTAATCACTATCTTCCATCGTCAAGATAAGCTCTTGTGGGGTATTCATGTTGAAAAGGGAAACAGAATATCTATTAGATGTAGTTCAATGTCCAGCGTGGCTTTAGCCGGGGAAGTAGTTGTTTTCTGTTAGACATTCACAAAAAATAACTTCATTTTAATCGTGGATTTTTCAATTCACAGAAAAATCTTTCTATCAATATTCAATTGAGAATGTTCCTTTCAAATGATACAAGGCTTATCGTGAAGATGTGAAATTACTTTCGATCGAGATGATTCACTCTGATTTATGAACATCCTGTTTATTAACAAATCAATCTTCATACATGACGGCTAATGCGAAAACACAATTTCAAAGTGTCTCTCAAAGAATGATTCTATTTCACAATGTTAAATGTTCCATTCTTCAGTCTTCCATGATCGTGAAGCGTGAAATGATTTTCGTCTACAAATATTGAGACCAGAATGCGATGTCCCCTGCGTCAATGTTCGAATGATTTCTGTGAGTATCTCTTTTGGAAAACATTCCTTTGCCTCATTCATCTTTATGAGTTCTTAATTAAGACTGGAATAGAAAATCAAATAACTATCTGAATGAAAATGCAATTCCAATTTCAATTTCTTGGTTAGGTCTTCAGAAGACTATTAGAAATGGAAGTCATTCAAGAGCATTCATTTGCAAAGTAGTTGATTTCTTTGAAGACACTTGAAACTTCATTTTAATCGTGATTTAATCGCAGATCTTTCTAATATTCGTTGAAATATAAGTTCCTTTAAAATCAACTGGAATATTTTGCGACGAAAGATATTATAGTTTATCTTCATCGCAAGAAGTTCCTTGATTTATGAACATCGAAATTTTCAACTAACATATTATAAACATTTCTGTAATGATAAACAGAAAAACTAATTCAAGTTTTCTGCAAATGAATAAATAACTTCATCTTTAAAGTAGTGACATTGAATTCATTCATGTTTCTGAATGATAACTCAAAGAGATGAATGATTTTAAATTGATTAATTATGAGACTTAGTTGATTCTTCTCTACTTAAGACTCTAATGATTTGAGTGCAGAAAATTTTTCGAAAACAGTTCTTCCCATTATCTTCTAATTCTTAATAGACTGGAAGAAAATCAAATACTATCTAATGAATCAAATTTTCAATTTCGAATTTTCTTGTTAGGTCCTTTCAGAAGATCATTAGTGAAAGTTCAAGCACTTTTAGACGCAATCTACTTTTGTAAGATGAAAATTAAAATTTCTTTTGAACTTGATTTTTTCGAACAATTTACATATCATGAGTTGATAGATTGATTTTTGAAATAAACACAGCTAAATCATTGATGGAAATGATGACAAAGTAATTATCTTCTGTCATCCCAAGATCTTTAGATCCGTTTATATTTCAACAAACAATAATCCTATGAAGGTTTTAATGTCCACTGGTTTAGAATCGAAGTAGTTGTTTCTTTATCATTCAAAAAAAACTTCATTTTAATCGTGATTTTAATTCACGAAATCTTCTATCAATATTCAATTGAGAATGTTTCCTTTTCAACATAAATACCAAGAGCTTACTTGACGATGGAAGATAGTGACTAAAGTTACATTTCAGTGAGATGATTCCACATCTGATTTTATACATCCTTTTATTTTTCAACAAATCAATCTATCATACCCCATGACAGATTTAATAATGTCAGAAAACACTAATTTCAAAGTGTCTCTCAAAAGAAATGATTCTAACTTTTCCATCTTTGCAAAGTGAGATTGCTTCTTGAAAATGTGTTTTCCATTTCTTCCGGTCTTCCTGATGATCGGAAGCGTGAAATAGATTTTCGTCGACAAAAATGTATTGAAGACCTAGTGAATGCGATGTTCTCCTGTCAATGTTACGAATGATTTCTGGTGAGTACTCTCTTTGGAAAACATTCTTCTTTGCCTCATTCATCTTTATGAGTTCTTAATTAAGACTGGAATAGAAAATCAAATAACTATCTGAATGAAAATGCAAATTTTCAATTTCAGATTTTTCTTTGAGTTAGGTCCTTTTCAGAATATCTATTAGATGTAGTTCAATGTCCAGCGTGGCTTTAGCCGGGAAGTAGTTGTTTTCTGTTAGACATTCACAAAAATAACTTCATTTTAATCGTGGATTTTTCAATTCACAGAAAAATCTTTCTATCAATATTCAATTGAGAATGTTTCCTTTCAACATGAATACCCCACAAGGCTTATCTTGACGATGGAAGATAGTGACTAAAGTTTATCTTTCAGTCGCAGATGATTCCACATCTGATTTTATGAACATCCTGTTTATATTTTCAACAAATCAATCTATCATACCCCATGACAGGTTTTAATGTCAGAAAACACTAATTTCAAAGTGTCTCTCCAAAAGAAATGATTCTAACTTTTTCCATCTTTGCAAAGTGAGATTGCTTCTTGAAAATGTGTTTTCCATTTCTTCCGGTCTTCCTGATGATCGTGGAAGCGTGAAATAGATTTCGTCGACAAAATGTATTGAAGACCTAGTGAATGCGATGTCTCTCCAGCCAATGTTACGAATGATTTCTGGTGAGTACTCTCTTTGGAAAACATTCTTCTTGCCTCATTCATCTTTATGAGTTCTTAATTAAGACTGGAATAGAAAATCAAATAACTATCTGAATGAAAATGCAAATTTTCAATTTCAGATTTTTTCTTTTGAGTTAGGTCCTTTTCAGAATATCTATTAGATGTAGTTCAATGTCCAGCGTGGCTTTAGCCGGGGAAGTAGTTGTTTTCTGTTAGACATTCACAAAAAATAACTTCATTTTAATCGTGGATTTTTCAATTCACAAAAAAATCTTTCTATCAATATTCAATTGAGAATGTTTCCCTTTTCAACATAACATAAACGTTACACTAATTTCTTCGCCGTGCATACATTTTCAATCACGATCCATACGCAAAATCTAGCAAGCAATTGTTTATCAATTTGTCAAATATTAGTGTTCATTTTTCATGAAATAAGCATCTCAAAAGAATATTTCGAAGAAAACGTGTGCTGTCACCAGGAAATTTCAAATATTCTATAATTCATTGCATTTCCTGAAATGTTTTCAAGATGTTAATTATAAGTTTACTGAATAAACAAAAATAGACCGATAAAGTGTTGCCATAACGACTTTATCGGCCTAGTCCAGTAAAGTGGTATTTTGCAGACTATTTTCAGTATCCAAAGTAGGCATTTTGTGGAGCATATACAAAAAAATAATTGTAGACTGAACTGAATCCCAAATATTTTAAATATATTCGAGGACTGAAAAGGATATTGTAATACTTAAACTATAATGAAATACTGAGAATGATATTTTGGTAATGAAAACAATATTAAAACTAACAAATATTTTAAATATATTGTAGATATTTTGATAGTGAAAACATTTTTTAAAGTATGGAGTGGTTATGTTTGGAATAAAAGTAATATTTAAAGTATGAAGTGGTATTTGTTGATACTGAATTACTGAAACTGATATTGAAATAATTTAAATATATTTAAGATATTTTGGTACTAAAAGTCGTATTGAAATATTTAATTTTCTGTATGTACACCTATTTAAAGAGTTGTTTCCCCCTCGTGCTATGTGTTGAGGCTTAAATGGCTGCACAATCTCTCTCTCTCTCTTCAATCAAGGATGACCAAGTGATTGGGGTTAAACCAGGATTACCAATTTTGTTTCAGTTGTTTATGAAATAAAACTAGAACAATGGTTTAAGTTAATCTGACGAATTCGGGGGTTTAACACGTTGAGGTCCACTGTACAAAAAAAAAAACAATACACTCAGCCGGCAATTTAATTTTTTTAATTTTTCTGGTCACTTATTCAAATATGACCCTTTATATTCATAAAGTTTTTGATAATACTGCCCCAAGAAGAAAGAGACCGTATTTAGAGAACCATTTGGAAGAATGGACAGAAAAAGAATTTTTGAATCGATTTCTCTTGCCAAAAGAAATAGTCCGCAACTAACAGAAATACAAAAAATTACCCCTTGAATGACTACAAAAACAAAATCGTAACAAAAAATAAACTTCCAAATTAAAATCTAATCTTGATACCAAATCATTTTAATTGCAAAATGAAAAACTACATGATCTTTTCTCAAGAATCTCTAACAAATGTTGATTTACTACTGTTGAATGATGAATTATGTTTCAAATGTAATGTTTGTTTATAAATCTCAATCATATGAGTTTTCTCTAGATTCTCCCTCCTCCCTCTGTAGTTCCAAGAAAAGTTGGTGTTTTTCTCTCATGTGTATCGATTCCAACTTGTGTTCTTCTTCAAATGATCGTTTTTTGTAAATCTAGATCTGCTTTGGACAGAGCCCAAGTAGAAATTTTGTCTTTTACTGTTGAGGTGATATTCCTTTTTTTTAGACCACTGCAGATGGTATTGTATTCATTACTTATTATAACCCACGTCTTCAATTTTTGAGAATTAGTAATGGCGTCTGTTTTTTTACATTCTACAATATTTTGGTATTTTTTTACCAGTGAAATGAGAATGTTTTCCTTACCTTCATTGAAATTATGACCTTTTTTTTCTTAAGAAATGCCTTTTAATTTATAGAATACACTTTTGACAAAACTATGAATTCTTAGGTTAAGTTTGATTCAATGTTTATGTTTCTGAACGGTCCTAATGATGGTACAAGCGAAAAAATATGTTGCTCCCATATGAAAACAATAAATTAAGGAATCCAGGATTAGTTTTTCAATGAAAAATGCATAACGTTCTAATCCATAGTTAATTAATACGAGTTTAGATAATCAATGGTTTGAACAAGCATTGAACAACCGGCCCTAGCAGTTCACAGGCGCGCTGAGGAATGCATATATTTTTAGTTTGCAGCCATTGTATGATTTCATCCTTGGTCGACTGGGAATTTGGATTTTTTCCAGAAGTCTTGATTGATAACTTGCATTATCCATGATAATCAATTATGCTTTCTGAAGTCTCAGTAATAATTGTTCTGCCATCCACTTTTCAAATAATTCCGAATTCATATTATCATGGTAATCAGCACTTTTGTTTTTAGATTAAAATATAAGACCGGCACCATCAATAAATCCATCTTTATTTCCAGCATGTACAATTATTTATCGTCTGCCTTCTGAGCTACTTTTGTTCCAAACAGATTTTACATCATTGTCATGCCAGGTTTGAAATGTATTTTTTTTTTTTGGGATGTAAAAATAAATTATAGGCAGAGTGTGGGACTTGCTCTGAGTTTCCGGGATCCTATTGTCCCCGTTTCTCCGGGTTACCCACTAAAAATCTCACCCAGTAGGCTCGTCTGGTTCGTACCTCCGAACGACACTTGTGCCTTTTGGCCCATTGTAACTGGCCTGCTTATTTGCAATGTATTACTTCCATATTGAAAAATCCACGTTTCATCAAGGAAAACCACATCTAAGGGACTATCACATGCAGCATTATTCACATATTCACTCTAAAAACTTTACCAGTTTTGATGCATTCTCTGGTTTTTCCATTAGAAAATAGAGACAAATCGCCAACTTTTCTACGGTGTTCCAGACAAGTGAGCGAGTTTGTAAGCGAGGCATCACCGACGAGACGAATTGCCCTTTTTTGGACAGAATCCAATAGCCTCAGGATATGTTTAGGTGCCGCACTCCAAATATGGGAACAGTATTCCAGGACAGGTCGGATCTGTGCCTTATAGATCATAAGCAGCTGACTGGGGGTGAAATAGCTCTTGGCACGAAACAAAACCAAGTTTTGGGATGCACTTTTGGCAATGGACCTCACGTGATTTTCCCAGGAAAGGTTATTGCTGATAGTAATACCAAGCATCGATATGGATGACTTCAGTGGTATGGTTACTCCTGACAAAGTTATGTTAGGCACAGTGAGATCGGCTTTTCTAGAGAAAAGACATGCTTGTGTTTTGTTTGCATTGAATTCTACCAAGTTATTAGATCCCCATTCGAGAATTGTTGCCAAGTCCATATTTATATTATTAACATTTCTTCCTCGTTCATTTCTGATTTCACGGGCTGATATAGGGGCCCTGGAAGAGAAAGCGGTATGGAGGGTACTATCATCGGCAAAGCTGTGTACTGGACATGAAGTTGCTTTCAACAGGTCGTTGATGTGAAGTAGAAATAGTGTTGGTGCGAGAATAGATCCTTGCGGAACACCAGCATTTATGAGTAGAGTGTCAGATGAAACTCCATCGACCACTACATGGAGAGACCTGTTTGAGAGAAAACTAGCAAGCAGAGAACACAGCTGAGGGGCAAGCCATAAGACGGAAGCTTGGCGAGGAGTCCCTGATGCCAAACTCGATCGAACGCTTGAGATATCTAATGCCACAGCTAAAGTTTCTCCATATTTTCAATAGATAGCTGCCATATATGTGAGACGTAGTTAGCAGGTCACCAGTTGATCTCTGATGGCGGAAGCCATATTGCCTATCGCTGACAATTCCTGAGTCTTCCAGATATTTCATGAGCTCGATGTTGATGGCTTTTTCCATGACCTTTGAAATAATAGATAGCAGTGCGATAGGTCTGTAGTTGCTAGGTAGGGCCTTTTGCCTTTTAGGGACTGGCTGTACTCTTGCAATTTTCCAATTGGACGGAAATACCCCAAATTGTAAGAGTGGTTGAACAACTTGCAAAGAACAGGTGTTAGTTCGGGGCACATTTCTTGAGAACAATCGGCGGGATTCCGTCAGATCCACAGGCTTTGTTGGTGTTGAGACCCAGCAAAATCTTTCTGATAGTACGCTGGCGAAAGGTGATCTCGGCATGTGACTGTCAATAGGTGTAATGTTCGAGGGTTGTTTTCCCGATGAATCCAGAGTGGAATTTCCAGCAAATAGGTGCGCAAAGATATTGGCTTTTTCCTGGGCAGTCGTTGCTAGTGTTCCATCTTCTTTGGTTAGAGGAGGAAATGAGCTGGAAGTGAAGTTTCTTCCCACAGCTTTGGCGAAAGACCAAAATGAACGGGATCCGTTAGGACATTCAACAAGTTTTGATCTTATTTTGGCATTGTGGGCGTCTTTTGAGCATTCTATTGTCTCTTTGCATATGCCTCTAGCCTCGACATATGCTGCTCTGGTCTCGGGGCCCGGATTTTTTAGCCATCGATGGTATGCTGCCTGTTTGGAAGCCACAGCTCTAGAGCAGTTTCTGTTAAACCAGGTCTTATCGGATGATGTTCTTCTTTCGGTATTCGGTATGTAAGTTTGCATCCCCAACATGATGATTTCAGAAATTGTCTCAGCACATCGTGTTGGATCTACTGAAGAGAAACAAACTCTCCTCCATGGAAACGCTGAGAAAAACATACGAAGACCTTCCCAGTCGGCCGAATTGTAATGCCACATGAGACGGGGTGGTATTGTGCAGCTCGATGGTAAATGGAAAGAGCATGTTGTGGAGATGAGGGTGTGATCAAAGTTTCCAAGTGGGGCACAAACTTCTATTCTATACGGGTCAGGATTGGTGGTGAGGAAAAGATCTAGTGTATTGGCAGACTGGTTGTTGACATCAGGGTGCTATATTTTAGAATTTTATTGCCTCAGCTGCACAATTAATAACAGAAATATTATCAGTGGAAGTTTCTTTTTGTTTTTGGGAAATACTCCAAAACATTTAACACAAGTTTGCTATTTCAAAACTTCACGATGAGCCATTTTAAATTTTCATTAAAACTGTATCACAAACTCATCACAATAGAAGAAGCAACACAACATACCAGAAGGATCAACACAACATTCCAGAAGGATCAACACATTCAAAATTAGTTCATTTCCAGGATAATTTCGAGTCCCCCCTCTGTTAACCCTTTCCGTACGGCAGCTACACGAATTTTTTTTTCCGTACAGACGGGACTTTTGAGCGTGCCGAACAGACGGCTGTCGACTATGTGTGACACTATACAGACCGTGCCGAACAGACGGCTGTCGACTATGTGCAACACTATACTTTGATACTATACTTCAGCCTCAGATAATCCACAGTGGCTATCGTGTTTTTTTTTTGTCTTTTTGCCCGCGACGAGATCCCCGAGGGACCAGCAGCATTCTCCGACGACATTTCAAGGCATACTGGCGCGAAAAAACAAAAACACTTCACTCGACTTAGCACTGGCCATGCCAGGTTGCCGGATGTCGCATATGATCGACGGTGTCGACCATATGCGTCAACCGCCTGAGCGGTTAGCATGCAGTGAACGCAAACGTTGCGACAGCAGTCTGTATGCCAAATCTAAAAATTTTATGCGTGCATCCCAACCGGCAGTCGTCCAGGAGACAGTATACATGTCGTCGACCATATGCGACAGCCGTCTGTGCGGCACATATCCTCGGTGTCGCATATGCTGCGTCAGCCGTACGGAAAGGGTTAAACCATGTGTTGTTGATAGGAAGTACGTCTTATTGGCCATCCTTCTCTAGTGTAAGTAATTTTTCCGTAATGTTAGTCGTATCTTATTCATGGGCATATCTGGACATGCTTTAAGTATATCTCAAACAAGTGGAAAGGGCTTAGGTCTCACCATATTCGCCATCCGGAAACGTTTTAACTTTAACTGAAAGTTTAGTTTTCTATGGGATAATGTTATAAAATCAAGTGATTCACAATTAGCCTACCAACTTTTTAGTGATAAACTTAATGAACACATCGCCAAATCTACTAAAGTGAAAACATTTAAAAACAAAAAGAGCAAAAAAATTAAACCTTGGATCACTCTTGGTCTTATTACATCCATCGAGCATAGAGATCGACTGAAAAAAAAACCGATTAGGAATTTCTTAAGCGAAACTGAAAGTGAATACAAGGACTATAGGAACAAACTTAACACCCTAATAAAAAAAACAAAAAATGAATTTTACCAAAATCGAAAAAACATAAAAAATAAAAAAATATGGAAAAAAGTAATAAAAAACAAATGAACAAATGAAAACACTCCAATAATCAATAAAGCGGGAAATTAAAAAAAAAAAAAAAAGCAAACATATTAAATGAGTTCTTTACCAACATAGGTATAAAAATGTCTGAAAAAATACAGAAAACAAATCAACAACAAAACTTCCTGAAAAGTGATAAAAACGACTCCACCATCTTCTTAGAACCTGTGTCAGAACATGAAATAATTATTCATATATCAAATCTCAAAAACAAATGTTCCCCAGGCCCAGATAAAATTACAGTAAAAACCATCAAAACTATACACGAATATATCACAGGCCCGTTAACCCATATAATTAACTTATGCTTAACAAGTGGAAAAATACCAGGGCAATGGAAAGAATCAAACATTACTCCAATTTTTAAGTCAGGTAATCGCTATCAACCAATAAACTACAGGCCAATATTGATTATTAATAATCTAGCAAAAATATTTGAGCAAGTAATCAAAAAAGGCTAACAGGATTTTTCCATAAACATAAGATAATTACAGACAGGCAATATGGTTTCATCCAGAACACAAATACTGAAAATGCAGTTGTGGATTTACTAGAGCAAACAGTCAAGGCCTTGAACGAGTCATCTAAATGCTTAGCAGTCTTTCTAGACCTCGCCAAGGCCTTCGACACAGTATCACACAAAATTTTACTCAACAAGCTCTGCCATTATGGAATTCGCGGACTCCCTCTTGACCTTATGTCAAACTACCTAACGAATAGATTGCAGAGAGTAAAAATTGGAAATGAAGTCAGCTATGAATCAATGGTAAAAATAGGGGTACCCCAAGGAACAGTGCTGGGTCCAATCCTCTTCCTTGTATACATAAATAATATTACGAAAATAGTTGGTTTAGAAGGTCACCTTATCTGCTATGCTGACGATACAGCATTAGTATTCACGGGAGAGAATTGGGAGAAGGTTAAGAATATCGCCGAAATAAACCTACAAAAGATACATACCTGGTTAAATTTCAATAAACTCACCCTGAACATTGAAAAAACTAAATTTATAGCTTTCACACCAACGATCGTTAAACAACCAAATGTCTCATCAATAAAAATACATTCCAGTAACTGTCACAAGAACTTATGTGCTTGCCCATCTATAGAAAAAGTTTCCTCTGTAAAATATCTAGGCGTAGTCATCGACCAACACATACGATGGTCCGACCATATTACGCATGTAAACAAACGCCTTAGAACACTAATACACATCTTCTATAACTTAAGGGATATTTTATCCAAAAACAATCTCATAATGCTCTACAACTCATTAGCTGAATCCATCCTATCCTACTGCATCACAGTATGGGGCGCAGCCTTCAAAAACAAAATTACCATACTACAAACAACACAAAATACATTGCTGATAATTATCCTAAAAAAGAACAGACGTTTCTCTACTGAAAAACGATACCTAGAATCCAAAGTTCTCAACTTAAAACTACTCTATGCTCACCAATCTTTGAAAAAAATGTATAAAAACCAAGACAAATCCACTTCGAGCATGAATGTCGACATGAAACAGTTTAAAAAAACATTAACACAAAGAACATTCTTTTTTTTTTGGTCCTAAATTTTTCAACGCGCTCCCACCTGACATAAAACAAATATCTAACCAGAAAAAGTATAAAACAGAAACAAAATCATATATTATAAATTTCCCACAAACATTTTACGATATTCTAAATTCAATATCAACCTAAACGTACTCAAAAACAAATATTCCACCACCATTTGTTATCCAGTCCCCGGTATATAACCCTCACGTAAGACACGAAAGTAATGAAACTTAATATAATATCACATATGTATTACAATCTACCTAGTATGATGATCATGTACATATTTCTTTGAAAATTTTTCAGACTGCAGGCATAGCAAAACAGGCAATCCTGCCTAGGCTACTGCGCCGGATCTGAAATTTTCATCATGAAATGAAATTGTGAATATCATTGTAAATTCTATGTACCTTATTAAGCGAGAATAAATTGAATTGAATATTTACATTATTTTCTTAACAAAAACTCTGTGCTGGCTATAATGTAATTTTTTTCAGTTCTGTTAGCCCGTTCCCTATCTATATTAAAACAAACAGTAAAATCCTTCAAAATTAAACTGACCAATAAGGAAACTCCTTGTTTAACAACAGAAATGGAATTGGTGAGTATTCAAAAATCGAACATCAGAGAATAACTTCAACGTTTTTTTAGATGGCCGGAGAAATCATAAGTAGACAAGTCGTTCATGATATACCAGTTGAAGTAATCTCAAGAAAACATTGGTCTGATTATGAAGAACCCAGATTCAATGATTTTCATGTAAATATATGGTTTGTTGAATACAATAGCTTGCTCAAACTTGTAACTTGGTTCATCTTTTTTTAAACTTGTTTCTTTTCAGTATACTAGCTGATTTCTCCATTTTACAGGTATCAATTCAAATGCCAAACCTGAAAGCTTTGAAAAATATCGTAGAGCGAATGAAGAATATGAGTCACAGTCTGATAGTCAGTGCCAATAAAAATGGAAGACTCACATTCCAAATCAAAACAAATGTTGTTAGTTTATCGTCTCACTTTACAGATTTGAGTGTTCAGAGTTTTGCTGGTGAGCATTATTTCGCCTTTGCATAATTTTCATGGTTTGTTCACTGTTGAAACATTTTTCAATTAACCAAATTCTGAAAATCACCAGTTGGTTTTTCATTGAATACCGAATTTATTGATAAGCCTTTTTTGAATCACTTGTCAATGATCTTTTGTTACAGTTGGTCAAATTCCCGATTTCATTGATGGTGGAGATGATGATGCGCATGTTATTAGTTCAACAGTGGATATAAAAAAATTTCTGATGTTTCTTTCTGGTCTTCAAATCAATAACTGCAGTACTTTGTGTAGTATAGTGAATGGAAAAATGGTAAAGTTATATATGGAACAGCCTGGTGCACTCTCCATACAAATATTTCTAACTGAATTGAGTGTATAAATAAACAAAATGTATTTTATTTTTCATTTTATTATTTTTATTGTTCCTTCCTAAATAAATATGACAAGAAAAACACTTATTTCAATCTATTATGTTACGTTGTACAAACACTTGAAAAAAATTAACAGAATTTGTTGTAAGAAAAAAAAAATCACTTTGTTGATCACAGTAAACATGTAATAAGTATAATGAATAATATCAAAATTGTGAATGGAATCCAGGTTTTGATGAAGCCTATGAAAGAAACATATCTGCCATGTAAAATCATTAGGAATGCTAATTTTACCATGTTCCAATGTGTACTACCATTATACCTCATTAAATTCAGAGCTGTAGCAACATGTGAATGACAATTGTCACAACATAGGTTGTGCATGCGCCCCTTGTATATCTCTGAAGCTTCTGTTACTGCCGCATCCCAACCGCTGGAAAAAAGTGCTTTTGAAAATATGTTCAATAAACTAAAGGTAAAAATGCAGTTTAGGGAGAATTCGCCTAGCACTAAAATTGTTGGTTTTTGTGATAGTTTATTACTTTAGAAGCTTGAAAATAAAAAAAATTCTTGGCAGTCAGATAATTTGAAGAAATTATTTAATTTTAAAGTCATTCCTACTTTTAAATTTGAAGAAAAAACTCATAAAATCTGCAATTCTCCACTTGACCGCCCTGTATCTCGAAAACTGGTCACAGGGTCGGATGTAAAATTCCTGCCTTATTAAAATTATTACATTTGACGGGGGAAATTTTAGAATGATTTTTGTACTTTTCTTAAAATTGAATACCTACCGACAAATAAACCACCTTGTATATTTTGAAGCTTAGAGACACACATGTTAGTGGGATTAGCTTTCCCAAAAATCAATCCATAAGTACAGGGTTTTGAATAAATCTATAAAAAAATATGTTGTGGTTCTCTCTACGAAACACCCTGTATAAGATATGTGTACTGTATAATATTTTCTCGTCAAAATAATATATTGAGGATTACCTTTTGAAAACATACTTCACTGACGTAACAGTAGAAAAAGTGAGATTTTGCAAAATACATTTGCGAATCACCCTGTAAATATACATATATATTTAATTGTATGTACTGTGGAAGAAGAACAGCCAATCATGAGGTTTCAATAATAATAATAATAATCTTTATTTATCCTTTAAGATCATACATGATATAGGACAAGTCATAAAATGTATATACACAGACATACATAGGTACACATATACATATATATATATATATATATATACAGTAAACAAATAACTATATTACTTTAAACTTATCGTCCATACAAACAAGCAAATAATCAAATTTAAAAAAAAATTATGAATTAGCAAAATATTCACTAATGTCATAAAAGCAGGATTCCACTAAATATTTTTTCAATCTTATTTTGAATTTATTAATATTTTTTTCGTTTTTGATATCACTGGGGAGGTGATTGAAAAATCGTATTCCTTTATACTTCGGACTGCTTTCATAAAGTGAAGTAAGGTGCTTTGTACTTCTAAATAAATCACCATGCCTCGTAGCATAGTCATGAGAGTCAGAATTTTTTGAGAAGCTCTTGATGTTGAGTTTAACATATGTTACAGTTTTATAAATGTAAATCGATGGTACCCAGTAAGTTATACTTTTAAAATGATTCCTACAGATCGTGTAATCTAAGTCAAAGATTAGGCAATTAGTCTTTTGACTGATAAAACTCTCTGAGCATTGGCCGTACTTCTCCAAAGGACAATGTTAGAAGAAATATGTAGAATATGAGAGAGCACAGTACACATTTATTAATTGCCCTAGTGTGAATATATTTTTCAGCTGCAAAATTGCATAATAACTACTATAGAGACTCGTACACACCTGATCAACATGTGTATTCCACTTCAAATTTGCATCTAAATATATGCCCAGAAATTTTATTGAGTCCGAAAAATATATTTTTGTTGTTTACGTT
The DNA here is from genome assembly GCA_018342105.1 of Gonioctena quinquepunctata. Taxonomy (NCBI): domain Eukaryota; kingdom Metazoa; phylum Arthropoda; class Insecta; order Coleoptera; family Chrysomelidae; genus Gonioctena; species Gonioctena quinquepunctata. Next base: position 150,870 of record JAFIRS010000213.1, read on the forward strand.
GAACAAAATAATCATTTGAGATTTTTGTACGAGAATAAAACTGTAGACATACTGTTTTGTCAGGATTGACAATTAAGGAGTTGTTACTACACCAATCAGTAAATTCTTTCGACAAATTATTCATTTTTGCACAAGTTCTTCTGGGGTTTCAGCATCAGTGGCGTTATCGTATCATCTGCATACAAAAAATGTGTTCAGTGCTCAAATAATTTGGTAAATCATTGACGCACAGAAGGAAAATCAAGGGACCTAAAACTGATCCTTGAGGAACTCCTAAATCAACATCAAAAAGTTGAGATCTACAATCATCCACTTTTACCAAATTTTCCGATACTCAAGATAAGATCGAGCCTCGACAAAAATATGCCCGAAACCCAGTCCAGATAATTTGCCCAGAGCAACATTAATATTGATAGAGTCAAATGCTTTAGAAAGGTCAAAGAAGAGTACCCAACAAACCTTCAGCGGTCCAACGCAGTATGGACGTATCGAGAAAACCACCGAGGCACTCTCCCTCGATCTTCCAGGGCGAAATCCATGTTGATGCCTGCTTATAACATTATGTTTATCGAGAAAACCAAGCATCCTGGTATGTATACATCTCTCAAAAATCTTACATATGACAGTTGGTACAGTAATCGGCCTAAAATTTTCTAACAATGTTCGTCTGCCTTTTTTATATAATGGAGTGACAATACCAGTCTTTAAATCCATAGGAAATTCGCCATATTCAACACTCAAGTTAATCAAATCTGAAAGAGGACTTGCAATAATGAGTCCTATAGTTTTTATAATTTTTGTTGAGAGACAGTCAATGCCCACAGATGTAACGTTATTTAAAGAACGAATCACATCTGACACTTCATGACCATCCACAGGGGCAAAGTAAAATGTATTATTAATGTTCATAGAAGTAAAGTTATTAAAATAAGTGCTGTTAAAATGCGAGATTATGGCATATTTTTGCTGCAGATGAAAAAAATTCAGCAAATGCGTCAGTTATATTCTGCTTATTGTTAATAATATTTCCTTGAACTTCAATCTCATTTATCGATCTAATTTTCGTTTTAACTGTTTTTTCTCCGACTGTTCTCCAAATATATTTCTGTTTTTGTTGAAAATTTTTATTCTCAAGATTATTTTGATAATAAGTTTTTTTCGCTTCAGCTATTCTGCCTATATAATTTTTCTTTAAACTTTTATACTTCACGAAAAGTTCATCTTGCAATGAATTGTTCTTTAACCAGAACAGATTTTTCAGTTCAACTCCCATCTTGATAATGTCATTACTGATCCATCCCGGGGTGGATACATTATTTAGTTTTTTCTTTGTTAGAGGACAAGTCAAATCTACATAATATATTATAGTACCAATAAACAGTAGGTTCAAAGTTTTGACATTTCAACCCAAAACTATCCATGAAGTTAGTTAATGGAGATTTATCACTTGAGTCGGTTAAAAAATCAATATTGAGATCGCCACTAAGAATAACATAGTCAAAACGATTTGTGCAATAGTTCATTATTGTAAACAATTTCTTCATAAATAACTTTAAATCGCCATTAGGTGATCTATACATATTTAAAAGACAATATTTATTTTGTTGTGATACAAACAAAATACAACAGCACTCAAAATGTAGTTCATCATTTAATCCATTCACGAAGGATAGAATCTTAAAATCCATGGTATTCTTAACAAGAATCATCACTCCTCCATGAATCTTAATAGATCTATTGAAACAAGAAGCGATTTTGTAGCCATCAAAACAAATAGCACCAATACTGGATTCGTTACACCAAGTTTCAGACAAGCATAAAATGTCCGGATTTTTATATTTGAGTATCAATTCAATACGGTTCGTCTTGGTTTGTTATCGATTGAGTGTTAACTATCATGATCCTAGTACCTATTGAAGAATCTGTTATTGCTAAATTGCCCTCTGAAATTCCAGGTATTTGACGGTCCCCTATTGAATCATTTATTATATTGTTTGTATTGTATTAGTTGGTGTAAGTGTTATCTATTGGTCGATGTCTGTGATGTAGAGTGTACTTGCATCTAGCGACTGATTGTCACTATTGTGCCTCAATAATAATTCGGAAAAACCTGTTACCAAGTGCTTGTGAGCGAAGCGAAGCATTATATGAAAAAGTTGATTGGCTGGCCATCAACTTGGATAGCAGGGTTAGGTTGTGTTCCCTTCTTTAACGTAAGATATTGACAGGGTTCGTTTCGTTTCAAAAACATTAACGCCGAAGGCGTGTCTTGCGCTGTAGACTAGAAATGGGGGGTCAACAAAATGCAACTATCGACTATTTGACCATCGAGTTAAGGCAATCAACATCGTAAATAAATATAAAAGTTACTATGCTTCTGGTGAGTAAATGTAAGAATCGTGGTATATATTTACTTTCTGAAAAAAAAGGGTATTTTAGAAAACGCCAGTTTTTCATACAAAAAGTACCAAAAACATGTGGGTGTTTTTGTTAAAAAAAGGACGAATAGTGAGTGTTTTCAGTGGCCGAAAAGAGCGCTGAAAATAATTGATTAAAAAAATTATTTTCTTTTTTTATGACTGATTTTTTGGGGTTAGGGAGGCTTGTTTATTTACAAAAAATGCATTATACAAATCTATGGATTCTCCCTAAACTGCATTTTTTCCAATATGTTCAACAAACTACAGGAAACCAGTTTCGAATACCTGACATCTCCTCGTGCTAAAGCTGGTTGAAGTTCCCAATATTTCGTTGGCCACCCAAAAGCCATGTTATCTTCAGACACATAGTATGGCCCTGCAAAATCCCTTATGACTCCGGAGGATAATGTAATGCCCATATGACCAATAACCGGCAATAACCAGGTTAATATGGGTATGGGAGTCCATACAATACAAAAGGGGAATCTATGTTTTGACGAGTCAATCGAAAGAGTCTGCATGTCTTCGATTGATTGGATGTGGATCATATTAAATGCGAAAATATTTCATAATTTAGACTATCAGTATAGAACTCTTGTCTATGATTTAGACATTTTTGGTATTGTTCCCAGATTTTCAAATACTAATGATTTTCAAAGGTGAAGTGTCAATGCAAATGACACTCGGATTCTTCTTCTGTTTCAAAATGAAATTAACTTCGGAACAGGATTGCCACCGCCATATGAAGAAAAATGCCGACCAAAGACTCGAGAATTTCCGAAAAAATCCCGAAACTAATATATGATTGTTTTTTTCCCAGCAAATTCAAACGAGCGAAGAGACATACAATTATTTACAAAATATATGGGTATGCACCATAGAATTGTAATTATAATATACTGACTAAAACGCGCTTAGTCTACTGCGCACCCGAATTTCGTGGCACCCTTATGCGATAGGCAGGGAGGACACCAAACAATGAAGAAAAGTATGACTTCATAAGCATATTCGTGCGTGCGACAAAGATAATCAACTGAACGTATGACGTTAGTATTTATATCATCTATTTGTAAACATAACGGCGTTGTCGGTGGGCACTTATAAGCGTTGCCAACTCATTCAATTTTTCTTTAATTTCTTTGTGTTCGGTTTGGATGTGTCTTTGTACTTTGTTGTCTTTTTTGTTATAGTGATCATAGTGGATAAATTAAAAACTGTTATATATAATGAAGTGTTACATTAGTTTGTAGTAGTAGGTAATGATATATCGCCTTTTCAGTGTGTCCATAAAGTAACGCATACATTCATTATTAGCTAAATGAACAATATCATTAAAAATTCCCGAAACAGGTCGATTTTTTATTTTAATTTACTGTTTTTTTAAATGATAATCCAATATACAGGGTGATCTACCTTCGAGTGATGACGTCATCAGCGGTTTTATTGAATGAACACCCTCATCTAACTTGCTGAGCTAATTCCAAAAATATATCACAAGCTGCGTCAAATTGGTAGAGGGTGGGCAACAATACAAAAGGCGTTTTCAAAATTTTATTAGAAAGTTATACGATACTGTATTAGTATTAATTAGTATATGAAATTACGTAGTTATGCAGCTACTGGATACACTACCAAAGTTGCATCAAAATGTTGCGGTGCGCCTTTTGCGGTCTAAATTATTGGCTATTTGAATATCAGAAAAAAGCTGGGTCAAATCAGGAATTAATGTATTTTGTAAGAAATCCAGATGCCGAAAAAATTACGTTTCGTCTTGTTGATTATTTTTATTAATTGTAGGTCTACCTTGGTTTGGTGCATCCCTCACGTGTCCTAATTCTCTGTATTTTCGCTCTATTCTGCTTACAGTAGATTGTGGAATAGGTTCACTATCTGGGTGCATTTCAGGGAATAATCTGCATACATCTTGTTGAGTCCGCATCATATCGCAAACACCAATCATAATTAAAATTTAAATCCTTTCCCTTTCAGATAAAGGCATTTTCAAAAAACAGTTTTAATATGATACATTTTGAAGCGTCAACAATACATAATTAAACAAATGGCAAAAAATATTCTTAAACAATGAAAATATACGGTATAGTCGAGAGGCCAAAATCACTAATATAAAAACTTTTTAACAAAAAATTAAACCGACGAAAAACGGAACTGAAAAGCAAAAACTGAAATAAACCTCCTTGGTCCTAATAACTAAGCTCCTAAACTAATGTAAGTAACTAATTTTGAGTCGGCGCCAAACGAACAAGCTAGGTAAAGCGTGAAATGATGGCATCGAGATGTACGGTGACATTCTGATAATTTTTTTGAAGTAATTTAATGATCTTCGTTGATTATTCGTTTGGCGTCGACTCGAAATTAGTTACTTACATTAGTTTAGGAGCTTAGTTATCAAGACTAAGGAAGTTTATTTTATTTTTTGATTTTCAGTTCCGTTTTTCGTCGGTTCAATTTTTTGTTAAATATTTTTTATTTATCAATTTTTTGTGGCTGAAATATACTAATTACTACCTACTTAACTTTTGATTAATTCCAAAATACTTACTTACCCACCTTACTTCAACTAATAACAGTTAAGTAATACGATGATCTACCTCAACTATTTATTGTTATATAATATAAATTATTTTTGATAGTTCTGGTAAGTTCACTTCATCACTTTGTATATAATTCCATCCTTCCATAGAATGTTATTATTGTGACGGATGTAGGAGAACAAAAATAATGACAATATCGATCTGTCAATGTCAACTACATATGTGTGCCAATGTTCACAAGTGAAAAATCAATCATCCCCTATTTTTTACCCATAGGGGTGGATTAATTCATTCCGAACCCAAATATGATCAACTATGAGGTATACCCTAGGTAATAAAAAAATCATCCAAATCGGAAAACCCAGTACAAAGTTATGCCTGATAGAATCGGTTAACGGATCAAAATTCAGAGGGTAAACCATAAATATTTTCCATTTTGCTACCCTTAGGAGTGGATTTTTTTTCAAATTCAAATGGGACCAACTTTGGAGTAGGCCCTATCCAATGAAAAAATAATCATCGGAATCGGACTCCTCTGTAAAAAGTTATGCGTGGTCATACATAAAAAATTGATAAATACAATGTTAAAAATATACCTCAGAGGGCAGTGTCCAGTGAGAGTCCCGTTACCAATTTCAAGTATTTCTTGTACAGCTCGAGAAGCTGTTTAACTTTCTTTGGCGATAGGCTCACTAGCCTTTTCGCTTATTGTCTTTATCCTGGCACATTATTCCAATGAGATTTCATTTCATGTTTCCCAGCCTCGAAACTCTTCTCTCTTATGGACTTAAGAGATTCCACAGAAGGTTTCTGAGTCAGGAAATTGTGTGTTTGTTATTCTTTGGCGAAGCAAACTGTTTCTTTGTTATCTCTGAACCCCCTATGATCTGGCACCCACATCAAATGTGACCTTATAACTTACTCATTTTTCAAATATTGATGTAATGGTGCAATAAAAAATCTTGATAGAAATACTTATTCAATTATAAGGATATGTGAAACATGTCTCATATATCTTCATATAATAGATGGGTGGAAGAGTAAACATTTTTTACATAGGTATATAACATTTATATTCACAATTCTATGTACCTTTGATGCATCATTTATTAAAAAAACGTTTTATTATGATATACCCTATTTTCCATTACAAGCAATGCCACTGGAATTGTTCCGCTACTGCGAGGAGGACATAAACAACAATGGCGGCCACCATGCATGGGACATTTCGCGCAGCTTGAAACGCATTCTAGTCAGTATATTATAATTACAATTCTATGGTATGCACTCATAATTTGGCAATTAAACATTGACAGGAAACAGAAATGACGTAACAAGTGACAGTTGACAACCATCAAATGTTATGCCTAGTTCACATAGCAGCTTTTCGCGTTTCAGCTCAAGACGTCCTGTTTTCTGATTGACTGCTCAATATAAAGAACTTAGGGTTCATATTCAACGTGGTGTGTTACGAATAAAACGAAAGTTACGAATAGTAATGAAATTCCCGTTTTTTCCTACAATTGTAAAAATCTCGACACACGTTGAAATTCCCGATTTTCGGAAAAAATCCCGGTAATTGGCAACGCTGCTTCGGAACTACCGTCGCCGCCAGAGAGCGTTATATAATCAGAAAAAGTTGTTGATGGTCTTGACGATCTACAAAATGATATTGGAGAGTTATTGCAACTTACAAATAAGCACTGACTTTATTAAAAGATCCGCTACTAGAGTAATCTCTACCGCGATTTCGAAAGGATGTTATTGCAACAAACTTCTTCCAAGCTTTATTTTGACAAGTACGTTAAATTATGTGAAACAACTTCACGTAATAAAATTATATCGTCCTCGAATGAATGTGAATCTCAATTTTTTCCCCTTTTCTTCAGTCATTGTTTCAGCAGAAAAATAAACTTATGAAATGAATCACACTATTGTTCGTTAGTTAGAGCATAAGTGACACTTGGACGAATTAATTCTTCAGAATATTGTTGGGGTAGAAAATATACCACCACCAAATGAACCTGTTTTATTTGATTTTGAAAATATATAGACGAGCAGGGCTTAACAAACTTTAGATTTTCAACTGGCTACAGATATATGACAGAAAAAAAACCAAATCTGTCAAAATAAAGGAAATCTTAATAAAAGGTTCTTGGCCTTTATTTGAATAAAGTAAGGGATGCCTGTATTTTAGATTGAGGATATACTCAAAGTCGGACACAATGCGCATGCACATATGTCAAAATAAAAGAAACTTTATTGAAAGAACTATTAAACGGACGTTGCAATAACTCTCTAGTAACTCTCTAATATATTTTGAAAACTCTCATTAATATACTTGGGGATATGGGAGCTTCGTCCAAGTTGCCAACCTAGATTTTTTACGAGAATCATTTGTCCCTTCAATAGGGGAGTCTCGCACAAATAACCAACTTAAAGAAAACTTCAAAAGTTCTGCCCCTCCAATGGCAATTGTCTGCCTTTGGTTTTATGGAAAATCACCAATTTGATATACCAGTTCAATTACTTTTGGTCATGAAGCGCTTAGATATTTCTTACATCAAATGTGTCATTCATAGAGTCTAAAAATGTGAACAGTTGATAGCGTAAAACATATTTTGTGAAAAAAAGATTGAGAAAGAGAATACACTATACAATTGATAACAACGGAAGTCAAGCAACAAGAGAGAGAAGGGAGTTCTTCTGCGTTTAGATTCAAATCAAAGAGAGTAAACGTTATTTGAATAGGAGGTACTAATCTTTAACCAATCAGAATCTTGTAGCATTACCGTGTCATAGTGACGTATATGGAAATGAGTACAGGTCGCCCGCGTAACATACGGAGTGGTCCAATATACAATCAAGAGCCCGTAACTCTCAGATACCAGAGTGCGGAGTCTGCTAGTCCGCCACTGTCCAGAGAGAATGGTGACCATGACATGTCCATGTACGTCACTATATATTTCATCTCTTTCTATTACTGTCACCATTGTCTTATTGGGAATAGACTCTCCTACTAAGATAACGTTTACTCTCTTTGAGTCATAGCCACTAATTTATTTCAGACAAATACAGTATTGTATCGCTAGCCACTCTGTATTGTACAACTAACTGTAACTATTCATCTGCCCTCTTCCGTGCGGCACTATTTATACGCGTACAAATTTCTTTCCAGAATTCTCTCGAATTTCTAGATTGGCCGGTCGCTGTTCGAATAGGTGGCGCTGGACTATTCTGGAACTGCATGCTGGCATTCCGATATACTTGAGTGGTGACGTCATCGTTGTTTGTGAATGCCGGTGCGGTGATGCTGAATTATGCAAATGAGGCGACAGGTCCGGCCTAAGTTCGTTTTACTACAAAACATGAGTTCGTTCGTTTTTCGCAGATTTATCAAATATTTGAAATGTTGTCAAATACCTACTGACTAAGGGCGGGCTTATCACCTCTGGTCTTCCTTGATTCTGCTAACTGCAGGTTCTCTCTCTTGTTATAGTCATGATCTAGAAAGAGAGAAAACGTGTAGTTAACCGTTACCAAAGGATGACCAATTGGGTTACAACTCGCTCTAAAGAAGCGAACAAACCTACAAGTTTTTGTTATTTATATGCCAACCCTGTAAATGTATGAATTATAAATGAGGGAAAAAATCTGTCCAGCGGAACTTGTATCATTGATGTCTAACTAATTGGTCCCATTGCCAAGTGATAGGGCTAGACAATATGCAAATCAGAGTTTCCTAGTTTTCACGCGAATAATCGAGGTTGGCAATTTTGAGAGAAGTCTCCCATTTCACGTTGGCATTACTGAGAGTGTTTTCATACCACCGATCACCGATCTTATCTTGTAAAATGACGGGTCCGGTAATGTTATAATCAAAATTTTAAGCCAATCATCACATCTCGATTCTTTGATAATCTGTTATGATTGGTTTAAAAATTTGGTTTCCGCACTCCGTATTCCGCATAGTCTTATTGTATATATTATGGCCGCAAGGGTATAGTTGGATTCTACATACCGTTTACATTATTACACAATAAACGTTTTTCAGAACTCTCAATTCTGTTTAATTCAGTGACCAATCAGATAACAATACAACAATGTTTTATTCCGTAGAATGGCCATACCGTTTGCATTTTGGTTTTGAAACACAGCCTTCAGGGTACCCATTTTATTCATTGGCATTGGTTGTTTCCTGTTGTTTCGGAGGAGTTGGGGTCAGCGAAAAATCAGGTGTTTCGTGCTTTGGTGAAAAAAACTCAATCGGTAATCAATCCAAACCAAATTCAATTAACCATTCTTCCAACAGGACACTTCGAACTCTTTTTGAAACTAGAATCAATTGTTTTTACTCCCGATACGCATTTGGGATTTGGATATTTGACGAATATTGAATGCGCATGCTCAATCGACTCCACCTTATTTGCCTTATTAAGGTTATGTAAATCTAACCTCTAAGAGAAGTCAAGTTGGAGTTGATGTTTTATTTACTGTTTATTGTATGCTTTCTGTAATTTACTAGTAGAGTTGATACAATATTAATCAAGGGATTGAAACTTAGCTAGCGGATAAACATGTCATATAAACGAAAACAAGACTCACAAGTTCCAGCGGAGGAGAGTGATCAGTTAATAATCAGACCTTTGTGAGTATCAATATGAGGCTTTCATTACTTTCTTATCAATGATATATTGAAAATTACCCTCAATAAATTTGGAATCCATAATAAAGAACGAAATATTAACGAAAATGTTTCGGAAATTTTGGTCATTTTAATTATTTTAAATTACTTTCACTAAGGCATTCTATCATATACTCATACTGTATTAATAATTTTTTGCAGAGGTGCTGGTCAGGAGGTTGGCAGATCCTGTATAATGATAGAATTCAAAGGAAAGAAGATTATGGTACATTATTTCTTTTTGAATTAAACATCAATGATATATATTTTTTGTAGCTCGACTGTGGTATTCACCCTGGATTATCAGGAATGGATGCGCTACCATTTGTAGATTTAATTGAAGCAGATGAAATCGACTTACTTCTCATATCTCAGTAAGAACAACAAAGTTGAAAGTTCAGTAAAGCTCCGCTAATCCTAGCTCCAATAATCCGGATTCTCCAGTAATCTGGACGAAATATAAATTTAGTTATTTACATTATGTACTAGCTGACCCAACAGACATCCTCTCCAAATTTCTATATTCCCCAAATTTTTTTTCCTGAAAACTCGCATGCATGTAGAATTTATTTTTTTCTGTTTTTTTTTATGTTGTTCCATCTAGGTTATGCCTTTGACTCTGCCTGCATCTCGGTTTCCATTTACCCCTTTTTTTATTATCCCGTTATCCAGTTTTCCCGTTTTTCTGTTATCCAGTTGTACCGAAAAAAATTAGCCAAATCGGACCAGCCGTTCTCAAGTTTCGAGCTTACCAACACAAACAGACATTCATTTTTATTATATAGTATATATTCCTGAAAACTTTTCCAGGACAATGAAATTTTTAATAATTTTTCTAAAAATCCTTTTTTTTCCTAAAAACCTTATTTGGAGTATTACGAACATAAACAATTAGCCAAATCCGTTCACCCGTTGTTTTTATAAAATAAAAAAATATTTATCCTGACCGGGTTTATTCCTGAGACCTCCTGCTTGGTAAGCGACAGTGTAACGACAGATGAGGAACACCTTACAACTACTACATACAGTGAGTATCTCCTCAAAAAATTCTGCCAATAAAGAAGTCTATAAAAAATTCAAACGCAACTATGAAACAGCAATTATCCTGGCTAAAAGGGAATCATATGATAATTTCGTAGAAAATTCCAAAAACAAATCAAAAGATATTTGGACGTTAGTGAATTACGAACGAAATTCTGCTCAGTATCAGCCCTGATGAATTTAACATATTTTTTTCCAATATAGCAGAGGATATAATCAGAACCTTACCATCCTGTGATATCAACATGGCAGATTGCTACTCAAACCTTCCTACACCTCGAGACTCTTTTTTTATGATACCTGTGACTCATGAAGATGTAGCACGCTCCATTACAAAACTTAAAAACTCCACCTCCTATGACATATATCATCAAAGAAACTCTCAATTATCTCATCGAACCGTTAACTATTCTTATAAACGATTGTTTTCTTGAAGGGGTTTTTCCAGACATTAAAATTAAGCAAAGTTATACCTATCTTCAAAAAAGGAGATCCAAATTCACCTGACAATTACAGACCTATTTCTATTATACCCATTTTGGGAAAAATAATAGAGATCATAGTTAAAGAATGTCTGATGAATTTTATGAACAAATATAGTATACTCCACAAACATCAATATGGCTTCATGAAAAACAGATCTACAACTGATGCAGTGATGGAAATAATACAAAATGCAATTAACAATGTGGAATGTGGCGAACACACCTCTTTAACGTTGTGGGATCTGAGCAAAGCATTCGATTGTGTCAATCACAATCTCCTTATAAAAAAACTTGAATACTACGGAATCCGAGGAACATCTTTAAATTTCTTTCGATCTTACCTCTCTTCAAGGAAACAAGTGATTTGTGTGAATGGTACTCTATCAGATACAGAAATTATGTCTCATGGCATCCCTCAGGGATCTGTTTTGGGACCTACGTTATTTGTTATCTATATAAATCACATTTTCGATTATCTGCTTCCCAAAACAATAATTTGCTTTGCGGATGATACGACGATGCTAAATGAAAGTTCTGATGTTGATATAATATTAAAAACCAACCAAGAACTTGAAGAAAAAGCAGAAAAATGGTTCTCACGAAACAAGTTGCAACTAAATAGGAATAAAACCCAAAATATTATTATTTCATCAAATAACCGGTTAACAAGTTAAAACCATGTTAAACTGCTTGTCATAACTATCGACGATTCACTCAAATGGAAAAATCATATTGAAATGTTGTGTAAAAAATTGTCCAGCCAACTTTATCTACTTCGTAGGCTGAAGAAAGTTCTGAGCACCGAAACACTAATAAGCTCCTATCATTCACTATTCCACACTCACTTGACATATGGAGTACTCCTTTGGGGTAGGTCTTCCCATGCTCTCAGAGCATTTCGTGTGCAAAAAAAGGACTCAGGATTATAGCAGGAGTCCCATTCAATGAACATTGCCAACCACTTTTAAAAAAATTTAAAATCATGCCATTGCCTTGTATTTACATCTACCACACACTGCTTCAGATTCACAAAAATAAAAGTGTATATTCTTCCCACTCAGACTACCACAATTACGAGACCAGAAATGCACAAAAACTAAGACAACCCCGGGTTAAGCTAGAAATGTCAGTGCGTAATTCACTGGATATCAAACTCTACAATAATTTGCCTTCCCATCTAGCATTATTGAGCATGAATGTATTCAAGAGGAGGGTAAAAGAATATCTTTTAAAAAATTGTTTTTATAATTTACAAGATTACATGAACTGTACATATTCAGAATGATTTCTAGCTTTTTATGTTTTAGATGTTTTAAATGTTACTTAGTGTTCTACTGTCACAATTGATATTACTATTTTTTTTTATATACACAACTTAGTACCCATCTTTTTCTGACTTGACATAAATGTAATTTACATAACATGTTCAAATAAATCTATCTATCTATCTAACCGTTGAGCTATTTCCTCTTCGGCGACAAATGACTCTGATAGTATTTTTCTTCGCCAAATTTCCTATATACCTGAATTTTCCAATTTCCGTGCAACTTTCCTAATTTTTTTTCTGTATCAACCATCCTCAGTCCAGCTGTTCTCACGTTTTGCGCTTACCAAGAATCGAGATTAATTTTTATTATATAGATTATATAATCCAGATTTCTTGTGATTCCGTAATCCAGATCAAATGTTGCAAGGTGGTTCGCCATGTACGTCACGCTGTAACCTCGTGTAAGTCGGTGATTCCCCCCTAATTTTGTCTATCTGTTTGTATTTTGTTTTAATAAATCCCTACAGTACATATGTATTTAGCGTATTTTTGTGATTTTTAAAAAGGTTTCAATAATCCAGATGTTTCACTAATTCGGATTGCCTCGGTTTTAATTGATCCGCATTAGCGGAGCTTTACCGTATTTTTAATACTAAGATTTACAATTTTTTGTAAATCATATTCAGATAATTTGTATTTGAGACGAAATACTATTTGTAGAGTTCTTTGACTTCAAACAATTGAATGCTCTATTACACGAGCTCAAAAAGGTTATTTAGTCTAGATTATAGCTGAATTATTATATTTTTCACCTCATGTCTTATCTTTATAAGAAGATTTATCATTCAACGTGCTTTGACTTCAAACAAGATAATGAGTGGTCTGGAGATTGAATTGGACTTGAAAATAGATTTCTTCTAAAATATAGACAGAGACTTCTTTATATGAAAGAACGTACAAACGTTCTTATGATATTGATGCATACATTGTATTTATTTCTAAAGTAATCTACAAAATTTTAGTTCAATTTTGAATTATATTTCTAATGCTGTATTTGAAGATAAACAGACCTACAGAAAAAAGGTTGAATCGACAGGGCTTAGATTAGATTCAGTTGTCTTTCCTAACCCAGTAGTTAGGATGAAAATAGGCTCACCTAGGATTAAAATGATCCAGTAATCATCTCATACTGAACAATCTGCCATTCACTTCATCATCCGAAATAATTCTCTGAATCAGAATAACTGCAATAATATTTTTATTTTCAAACTCAGTTACTAATATTCATTTCAATTTTCTAGCTTTCACTTAGATCATTGCGGAGCTTTACCGTGGTTTTTACAGAAAACAAGTTTCAAAGGACGCTGTTTCATGACACATGCCACAAAAGCTATCTACAGGTGGTTGCTCTCAGATTACATAAAAGTTAGGTAAGTGGTAAAACACTGTGAATATGGTTAAACAACACTTTTTTTCTCTGATTTTCAACAGTTTGGCACACTAACTCTTTGAAATTGAGACACACATATATCTTCATTGTTCCCATTCATTATCACCTAGTACTTATTTTCATGTTCTACATCTCCTTGTCTTTCTGTTACATTTTTTTATATATTTTGAATGAATTCTAGACTACTTGGAATTTTTTCGAATTGTTTATAGTCTCCCATGGCTCCAATATGACACAATACAGTTGTCAACTATGAGGTGGCCTTTGAAAGAGGATAAATTTAAATATACTGAGACATTCATATAAATAACCTCATTATTTTTCTTATGTATGACTTTCAAATACTTTTAACATCAGTTCCTAATCTTTTATTCAGGGGGATAAATAATTTTTTGTCATGTTTTTTCCATATGAATACTCTTTGTGTTTACACTTATACGCCAGCCCACACACCAAGTTTAAACCTTGCTATTTCAGTGTATTTTCAATTTATACAAAACTTTTAATGCCCCTTCAATGTTGACATTATGATACTCTTTTGAAACAATTTTTTAGTTTTTTAACACTACTCAGATCTGGCCAAACTCTCTTTTTCTATATCTCCCCCTCCCGTTTAAAAACAATTCTTATAGCTTTTTTATGAATGATACATTTTTGGCTCTTCTAAAGTAAACTTTTATGTAATGACTTTTTTTCGGAAATAAATTTGGGACTTCCATCAAATTCTGTGCAAACATTCAACTACCTAGGATCAGATTTCAGAAGACTGTTATAAAAAAATATATTTCCAATAATAGCAATAAAAATATAATTTATAATTTGTAATATTTTGTTTATTTCAGTAACATTGCCACAGAGCAAATGCTCTACACTGAAGCTGACTTGGAAGCCAGTATGGACAAAATCGAAACGATAAACTTTCATGAAGAAAAGGACGTTTTGGGGATTAAATTTTGGGCTTATAATGCAGGTCATGTATTGGGTGCTGCCATGTTCATGTTAGAAATAGCTGGGGTGAAGGTGAGTTGGTATTATGATCTAAAAATCAAATTGAACGGTATAGGATTTCATAGACACTTTCTAACACTTTTCGTCATTGTTCCGATTTGACGGTCTTTTATACAATGTGATTTACCATAACATTCGGAAAATTATCTAGTAGGTGGTCCCCACCAGAAGCAGTAAGAAAATGGATAAACAATCAAATATGACCAAACAAATTATTTTTAAATGAGCGGTCTGTGGTCACCTCAACTAATCTGACACGATGAACTGATAACACTGTTACTTATTATAACTTCAGTATCTTCAATCGGTTGGTTTGGACGTCTTCATCAACTGCATGCATTTACTGGCATGTTAAAAAATACTCATTGTCTCTGAACTGCATACAAAATTGTTCTTTCAATTTAATACAGCATATGTGATAATTATATCAGAGTATCCCTGCGACATACATAGTAACTCCTGGTATCAATCATTTAAAATAGTTCAATACACCAGTGGCGTATCTAGGAATTTTGTTTGGGGGGGGGGGTAATAACAAAAAGTTATATACCTCTATTTATAGGTACAAAAAACATAAGTGTTTTTTTCATTCAATTTCAAATAAAAATACAAAATGTAATAAAATAAAAAAATATATACATATACTTATAATAGGTACAAAAACAAAGATTTCTTTCGTTAAAATAAAAATAAAAAACAAAATGAAATCCAGTCTCCTGTATTTCTTATTTGCAAACATTTGAAATATCTATAGAGCTAATCCAACCAACCGCTCCTTTTGATCGCAGCCAAGCTTTCAATCGGGCAATTTATTTAAAATATGAAGACACTTTTTTATCAAGGGAAATATGTTAGCACAAGATTTAAAAATTCAAAAAATGATAGTATCAGCTGAACACTTGAAAGAATGTAATTTCGTTGGAAAATAATTTTTTTATTGAAATTTGATAAAGATAATTGTTAATCAAGTAATTTTTTTGGTAACCCCGATTTGATTAAAAACCGAATAATTGTTCACAGAATGACTCCATAATTGTTTTGCTGTCTGGGGCACATTTTACATGTGTACTCAATAATATCACGCTATAAAACTGTTTAAAAGTTGTTTACTTTGTTGATTATAAATTTCTGAAGTTAACAAAATATAAGAAATCGAGTAAATATTGTCAATATTTTTATATTGATATTTCACATTATTATTAGTTTTATGTCTGACAAAGGATTTTACAACAATTTAAAAAAATACGCATTATGTTTATAAAATATTTACAAACAAATGCATAAGTTGAATATGTTTATAATAGATTTTTTTATTATTTAAATAATATATTAAGAATTTTTTTCTTTAAAATTAGTTATTGGTTATTCTCTACAGAATAAAAAAATATTTTATTAATAATGTAATTGTTTATTTTAATAACAATTAAACAAACTATGATTGGCATTAACTTTTTTTTGAGTTGAACAAAAACAACCATATACGACAAAACGACAAAAATTCTATAAAAATTACAAACAACATTTTTGGCTCAGTTTGTCGTATCTGGTTGTTTTTTTTTTATTTTTTGTTCCATTAAAAAAATATAATGCAAATCAAAGTTTGTTTAATTGTTAAAAAAATAAACAATTACATTATTCAAAAAAAAATATTCTTATTAGGTAGAGAAGAACCAATTATTAATTTTAATGAAAAATAATTCTTAATATATTTTTTAAATAATAAAAAAATTACAAAACTATTATAAACAATAAAAACAAACAATATTTTTTTTTTCAATTATTATAAACTAATGCAAAATATTTTTTTTAAATATATTTTTAATGTAAAATGCCTATGCCGACATAAAACGAAATTACATTCTTTCAAGTATTCAGATGATACTATAATTTTTATAATTATTATTATGTTGAAATGAAGATGTATACCGAGTGCTATGTCATTATTTTTTCGGCCTGCTCACATTGTAAAGGAATATTATAAATAACGCTTGCATTCTGGCGCGGTTTTCGCGGTGTTCAAACAGGAGCATTTCTTTAGGAATTTTTTTGGAAAAACTACTTCGAAAAACAAAATTAAAAAAACATTTAAGCACTTTTCTGATAGTTCTGGACATTGTGGTATTTTTTCCAAAAATTAGTGATCTCGCCTATTCCGTCATTCGAAAACAAAAATTTTCCTTATGTTATGTTAATATATAGAGCGATTGAATGAAAAAAATATCACAAAATTGGGATAAATCTTGCAATAAAAACTCACACACCTACAAATTTTTGTTATTTAAAAAAATTACACTCACCTACAAACATGATATACAATCGATTTCTATGAAAATCTTGATTTATTTGTATACGATTACAATCTTTTTTCTCTCCTGAATAGTTCTACCTACTGAAAATATATCACAAATTTTCCTTATCTTATCTACTTTATCATATTTTTTTTCTGTTCCAATAATAAAAAGTGCTGTTAGTTATCAAGTTCTCAAACTTCTAATTTGAAAATCTGAAATTTGGTAGAGTGACTGGTCACTCTATAGATTATTTGTTGCCGATTCAGCTGCATATATCTAGTTAGAAAGAAGGTGAAGAAAGAAGTGAACTGTTAACAAAAAAGTTTTCAAGGCTGTTTTACACAAACGAAAAACTTTATATTACACCGATTTTTACGTCATTTCTTTTTTCACTACACTTATAATAATCATCTTTCCATATTGTTTCATTTAATAGATGATACAAGAAAAACTTTTACTTGCTTTTATTTATAGTGCCCAATATATAGCAAATACTTATCATTGTTTTATTTTGTAGATATTATACACAGGAGACTTTTCACGCCAAGAAGATAGACATTTGATGGCTGCAGAAATTCCCACTGTTCGTCCAGATGTCTTGATAACAGTAAGATATTTCACATTTCTATACTTTCTATCACTACCAAGTTTGAGTTTTTATATTGATATGTTGTTTCCTAGTGGGTTGTATTGACCAATAGCAACACATGTTGAATGGACCAATGAATGAAATGGGAAGCTTTATGTTATCAATATGATTATTCCATTTGTATCCCGATAAAAATTCACTGAAAGGTTATCTTTGTTTATAATTTGATTAGTTTTTGAATTTTATCAGTAATTTTCAGAACATACTGCAGTTTATCATAAATGTCAAACCGAAGATATGTATCTATATATTCATTATTTTTTATTAGGGATTGCGTCTGATAATATCTATGTTTTGAAAAGATTACAGACATGACAGAACCGTGTTCTTAGAAATGTTTAGGGATTTTTTTTGAGCCTCGGTCTTATATCTAAAATATATAAAAAGCTAAATTTGGATCTACTGTCACTGTTTTCTCAGATACGTTATTTTGAAGTCAAATCCTTGGAGTTACTAAGATATATAATGAAAATTTTTCGTGTGCATATTTCTCAGATATTGTTTTGGACCTGCTCAAGTACATTTAGATTATTATAACTTTATGGTTCCACAAAAATATAACAATACCTTAACATCTTATATATGTGTTGATATTCTGGTACAACATCATGATTATGACATGAAAAATTTATTACAATAATGCATAGTTTTCGTATTTTTTTATTAAAAGTATGTCAATGGCAACTATTGAGAAAAACATCATACTTCCAAGATCATATTTTTTCTGTATACAAAGTGAACACAATTTAACAAAACACATTCTGATATTGAACTATCTCCAACATCTTCCCACCTTGAGTTGACTGAATTCTACTATATACCATATCTCGTTGTGATCAAGTGTTTTTCAATACTTCCAGAACTTCCCTCTTCTCTTTCATTATCAGTTTCCTCTTTCTGAGTCATGTTTTCAGTATGTTTCATTATAGATATAAAGCAAACAAAAGGCACTCACTTCACTAAACTGGGTTTACGAAACCATGACACGTGTTTTGCTATACAATAGCTTTTTCAATTAATACTAACTCATCAATCAAGATGTATCATGACGTGTAAGGTCTTTTGTACATTACCCTTCATCTATTCAAGACCCTGGGATTCCGAGACTCCTTGCGAAGCATATCAGTTTCCTGGGAGCCAAGTTCCTGATGTCTGAGGCAGTTAGTTAAACCCCTTCGAGGAACTTAAGCCTTTTGCAAAACAGCGCTTGGCAGTTGCGAAGCAGGTGTTCCGCAGTTTCTGAGAAGTTCTCGCAGTAACGGCACAGTTTACTGTCTGATCTATCCATTTTTTTGGGTTATACCTTTTGTCAATTCATTGGTGCAATTCAGTTCTAAAGGGTATATAGAGGTCTTAGTATGGAACCTTTCGCAGTTTCAATTTCACCAGTCTTATTTTATAATCCTGACCACAAACGCTAGAGGCCAATCTAGTTGATTTGAATTATCAGTTCCTATCAGAACAATATCACCAACTTTGATTTCTTTTCTGATAATTTGAGTTATCCCAAGCAATCATTCCTAAACCTTCTACGAATATCTTCTTTCAATTTCAAACTGTATTGCATTTCGAGCTGCCTAAAACAGGAATTATTTTGCCTTGAGCAGAAAAACTTTATCATTTTCATGATAACATTTTCAGGAATCAACTTATGGAACCCACATTCACGAAAAACGAGAAGATCGTGAGAGCAGATTCACCAGCTTAGTTAATGAAATTGTCAATAGAGGCGGAAGATGTCTTATACCAGTGTTTGCTCTTGGTAGAGCACAAGAACTTTTACTGATATTAGGTAAGATGCACTTTCCCTTCTCAACCATATCCAGTCAAAGTGATGTTGGTAATACTTCAAATATTGTCCAGTTAGTTGCTCTGTGTATCTGTAGAGGTGTTGAACCTTTAGAATACTCCATTGACAAATAAAACTATTGACAGTTACACAGGATGGCCAACTCTCAAATATTGAATGTGCTACCAATATGATCTCTAAATGACCAATTCAAAATACTCTTTTATCCATGTATGTTACTTGTTGTTCCTTTTTTAGATGAATATTGGGGACTACATCCCGAACTTCATGATATTCCAATATATTATGCTTCATCTTTAGCAAAGAAATGTATGGCTGTGTATCAAACCTATATCAATGCAATGAATGACAAGATCAAGAGACAAATTGCAATTAATAATCCATTTGTTTTCAAGCATATTTCAAATCTGAAGGTAATTTATATTTGTTTTTTTAACATTAACAAGAGTTTTTGATAAAAAATAATGCAAGTTTGTTAATAAACCCCCTACATATAAATGGTTTTCACCTAGCCAGTTCGTATTGTGGATCTTCTTAGAAGGGGGGTGGAGTAGCTATTTGAGCCAAGAATATTATTGATACAAAAATTATAAAGTTATAGTTTGTTTCAGTCAAACAACATGCTGGGCTATGTGCTATTCCAGGCACAATTAATGACTCAACAATAATTCTGATTACTGTTATATCTCACCTTGTGGCAACATTTTTTTTTAGATAATAGTTAGTCTGAGTATCTTGAACCAAAATTATTTTATGTGGTTATTTTAATACATACTCATGCTACAAAAGATTATCAGAAATTAACCAATATTCTGGAATGCTTTAATTTGAAGCCAATATATTCTGGCCAACACGAGTCACAAGAACATCACTTCCATATCTAAAACTAACCGTATATATGTAAATTTTTGATAATTAAGTTTCTGATCATCAAACCATCTTGACTAATCTAAATTTGTTTTCTTTCTAATAATTCAACAATCAAACATCTATTAAGGATCTTAAGGGTCTCTTTGGGCTAACAAAAAGTCTACCCGAGTTGAAAGAATATTATAATACAAAGAAAAAACACCTTATTCAACCACAAAAAATAAAAATAAATTTCACAATAAATTAACTCTATTCATATGGCCTGGATGGCTATTTCTCCATTATGTAAGGAAACTAAGAAAAATAATATTGTTACCACTAAGGATGAGTGGGGTGTTGATGATCCACAAAATATTGCTTCATTATTCATCGATGGTACAAGTTCACATTAAAAAAGTGTGTAATAAACGTATTTTGCAGCAGTGAATCCTAATTTAGTTCTTAAAACATAACAACCAGATGCCATTTTTGTATTCAAGTTTCTTACTTGTCCTTAAGATTTTTGTCCAAGTAGATTCCTAAAAAAACTTTTTAACAAAAAATTAAACCGACGAAAAAATCAACTGAATAGCAAAAAATAAAATAAACCTTCTTAGTCTTGATGATAATTGAGCTCCTAAACTAATGTGAGTAACTAATTTTGATTCGGCGCCAAATAAACAATTATCGAAGATTATATTACTTTGAAGAAGTAATCAAAACGCCGCTATGCATCTCCCTGTCATCATTTTACGCTTTACCTAATTCAATTGCTAGTTTGTTTGGCGCCGACTCAAAATTAGTACTCACATTAGTTTAGGAGCTCAATTATCATTAAGACTAAGAAGGTTTATTTCATTTTTTGCTTTTCAGTTGATTTTTTCGTCGGTTTAATTTTTTGTTAAAAAAGTTTTTATTTTTCAATTTTTTGTGGCTGAAATCTACTGATTACTACCTACTTAATTTTTGATTACTTCCAAAATATTACTTACCTAGCTTACTTCAAATATTAATTATTAAATAATATGATTATCTACTTTAACTATTTATTGTTATATAATATGAATTATTTTAGAAAGTTCTGGTTTGTTGATTCCATCCCTATGTATATAATTCCATCCTTTTACAGAATGTAATTATTGTGACGGATGTAGGAGGATCTGTCAATGTCAACTATATATGTGTGCCAATGTTCACAAGTGAAAAATAAATCATCCCCTATTTTTCTACCCATAGGGGTGGATTATTTCATTCCAAATTGAATATGATCAACTATGAGGTATACCCTATCTAATAAAAAAGAATCTCCAAATCGGAAAACCCACTACAAAGTTATGCCTGATAGAATCGGTTAACGGACCAAAATTCAGAGGGTGAAGATCAATATCCTCCATTTTGCTACCCTTAGGGATGGATTTTTTTGTTCAAATTCAAATGGGGCCAACTTCAAAGTACAATAAAAAAAGAATCATCGAAATCGGACTCTTCTGTGAAAAGTTACGCGTGGTCATACATAAAAAAAATAAAAATATACGTGTCGAATAGAAAACCTCCTCCTTTTTGGTTTCGTCGGTTAAAAATGTTGCTGTGTCCTTGTTTTCTAAACTTTGTCTAGCTAGATTCACATCTGATATCACACATTTGAAAGAAATGGCCCTTGTCCTTCTAGTACTTAGAGAAAGTAAATTAGCATTCTCTTCAGCCTTTGATTAAGACAATGTCGGTACACATTATTTCCCGAGATTGGTAGCATTCTAAAATCATTTATATATATATATATATATATATATATATATATATATATAATAGAAGAAATAAAATTGGATCTAGTACAGAGCCCTGGGGTACTCCAGACCCTATGCCAATTGTATCTGAGGCGGTAGATGATTTTACATACTGCTTTCTATCAGAGAGATAAGACTTGGACCAATTCAGAGTGATTCCTCTAAATCCATATTGATGAGGCTCCCGCAGCGAAATGTCATGATTTATACAACCGAATGCTTTTGATAGATCACAAAGCAACTGCTTCATTTCCCTTAATATTTCTCTAAATCATTGACCTTAATCTATGGATGGCATCATTTGTGGTTTTTGTATTCCCTTATCATTTGGGTTTAAAAATTTTCAATGCACTTGTACAATGAATAATTTTTTACTTCAAAATCGTTTATTTGTTTACATAAGTTTTTCAACAGAGTGTCTTTATATCAATTTTCTAGTAGTTGTACAGATCAAGTTCTAAATGTATGTTTTTTGACTCTTGCTATACAGTTATGTTTCTATCAAAGAAGGAAATAAAGCTTGTATATTCTTTTGTAATATAAATTGTGTCTATGAAAAACTCCGTGAATTGTTGTGTTTTTATGTCGTTGCGGAGACAAATTATAGCCTTTTTATATCATAGATTTTCACTAAAGCTTACTTGAGGTTTTCATCAGCAAACAGCTGGCAGTTCCTCTTACATTGTCATTTATGTGAAGAATAAATAGGGTGGGGATCCTAGGGCCTTGTGGAACACCAAAATATTGGAAATATTTCATAAGTATTTTATTTATCATGCGTCTTTTCAGGGAATAGATCATTTTGATGATATAGGACCTTGTGTAGTCATGGCTTCTCCTGGAATGATGCAAAGTGGATTATCACGTGAATTGTTTGAAACTTGGTGCACAGATCCCAAAAATGGAGTTATAATTGCAGGTTTATATTGAGCCAAGCTCCTATGTTCGAAAGATATTTCTTCAAATTAAAAGTGATTTATTTTAGGTTACTGTGTGGAAGGAACTCTAGCAAAAACCATTTTGTCAGAACCAGAAGAAATAACAACGATGGTGGGACAGAAGTTACCTCTGAAAATGTCTGTCGATTATATATCTTTCTCGGCCCATACAGACTATCAACAAACGAGTGAATTTATAAGGTTGTTGAAACCACCACATGTGGTAAGTTTTTCCTTTTGACATGATAAAACTAACTTTTTCACAGCTCTAGGCACGTGAAACATGTTGTACATAGCTTTCTTTCGTCTGGGACAGGATTTGTTTCTACTAATTTTGACCAAATGAAAAACTTTTTTATATGTGGTTGCACCTTGGAAAATTTCATGTCATTTTAAAGAGGAATGAAAACCGGTACTTTTTTGCTGGAAAAAGTTTTTCTCGAAAACCTACCACAACGGAGATACAGGGTGTTGAAAAACCCCCTGTGAAAACTCCAGTTTTCCAAATTTCCCGTAAGCAGGTCATCGGATTCTATTTCTGTACTGCGTTGAAGTATATTAGAATACTTTTTTTTTATATATCATTCATCGAGATCGGATGTACTTATGATATGGCAGTTATGTACATTTTAAGTTTGTTTATTTTAGTTTATCTTTGAGTGAGAAATTTTTTCAATGTATGCAGAATTTGATTTGATTCGGGATATTATTTGTGAGAAAATCAGATTTCTTCAAATGGAAAAATTTCGGAGATGGATTGGTTTAAATAAAATTATGGGACATTGGCTATTTGATTTTTGAACGGAGAATGAAGTTTTCATTGCACAAATCAGATTGAGAATCTAAGAAAACTCTTCGGAATGAAATTAAATACAATTTTGTATAGAAATGCCCATACCAATCCATGAAGTTGAATTCAGCTTATTTTATGAATACTGATGTCTTTTTAAATTTTCGAGACGTAAACCATAACAGCAGCTGCCGTATATATATATATATATATATATATATGTCATAACGGATTCGTGTCGAGTGAGTTGCTAGAGATATGCGTTCGCTGGACCAATCAGATTTTTAGTTTAGGCAGATTTTTTTCCATTTTTCATTCTTGATGTACGGAGAATCGCCAGAGAGTACGGCAGTGGATTTTGAACTCTCACCAGGAGAGTGTCGAAATAGCACGTGTTCCACAACGTACCGTGTCCGAAGACACCTCGTTGAGGCTTCTACGTTTGAAGATAACAGGATTAATCTTTTGCTACACTTAATTTTCGGGTATTATGACTGAAATGGGCAAGAAGTGTCAGAGCAAGAGGATTAGTTTCCGAATGTCTACGGCGGTGGGATCTTAGGGGAAGAAAGAACATTTCCACACCTTTACACGTTTAACGGAATTTTCACCATAGCCATTGGATATATGAGGGCCATCAGAAAGTTCTTCAAATATATTTTTCACATCTTTATCGTCTAGGAAGCCAAAAAGTTCATTAATAACTCTATGGTTGCCTATAGTTATGTTATCATAGTTGACTTTGGAAGTCAAGATACTTGGTTTCATCTATGTTGAAGCAGAGCAAGTTAGAATGACATTATAATTCAAACTTGTTCATAGTCAGTTATTATTATATTTTCTTTACATAATTTTCGTGCCACGTTATGGTAGTGTCATCTGCAAACAGTAAATTTTTCATTAATATTGATTAACCAATTTTTTTATAGTTTTTCGAGTTTGTCAAACAATGATTTTTGTTCTCACTTATTTCATATTGTTGTCATGATTTCGTTCACTTTCATTCGATATACCAAACCGTGAATAGTTGCCTATAATTTGTTTAAATTTATCACAGTTTTCAATAATTATTTTTATTTATACCATATATGAATGAGTTCTATATGACATTATTTATAATTTGATACCTCAACTTGGCAGCACAAAACATTTGTTGACGGCCCAATTTTCCCTCATAAAATTCAATCATATTTTTCAACCCGGAAAAGTTAGGGGTCGTCAACCTCTAATTATCTCAAATTACTATTTTATATGTTGAATAGTTTATAGATTTTGGAAGAACGTAACAGACAATCGGAAGAACAGTTTCCATCTTTGGTATGGAACCATCAAAATAAATCACTCTGCTTTGAGTACAATAGAATATGCTTTTATTGAGTACATAAAATGCATTGTGGAAACTTTGTGAAAATAAATAAATTGACTATATCTCAAAAACTCATATTTCAATCCAACAACTAATCTAATGTTATGATCTACAAGTATACCATTTAAAATAAAAAACTTGATAACTGCTTTATCTGTTCCATTTGGAAAAATAATCAGTTGCGATTCAATTCCAGATGTTCCAAGAGCAAAAAACTGATGTAATAAAGTATATATATATATGGTTTTATTAAGTCAGGATTTTTAACTACACAGATTTGATTTTCCAGTGCACATTTTGTTTCTGCTCATGAGAATAATCTGCATGACCATGAGTACCAATTTGGATGTTTACAGGTGTTGGTACATGGGGAACAGAATGAGATGGGGCGTTTGAAAGCCGCTCTACAGCGTGAATATGAAGATGATCCAAATACTTCGATTAATTTATACAATCCCAGGAACACCCATTCTGTGGAACTGTATTTCAGGGGTGAAAAAACAGCTAAAGTCATGGGGCAGCTTGCGATTGACGAGCCGCAACCCGGGAAAACTATGAATGGTATTCTAGTCAAGAGAAATTTTAATTATCATATATTATCGGCTGATGATTTGTCTAGTAAGTATCCGTTTTTTTTCTTTCAAATAAGATGTGAGTTGAGTTTGTTTTCCTAAATATCAAGATAGAATTTTGTTCAAAATATTTTCTTGTAATTTTTCTGGGTTATTTATTATTTCAATGTTAGTTCTCTCTGGACTGTAATGAAAGGGTGATTTAATATATTTCTCCTGATACTTAACAACAAATCCATTAGTAATGGGTAATATTTTCCTGTATAGTTTACAACAAAATATCTCGGCCAACCATTCACTACATTGAAAACGATTTTACTTGAACTTGTGAAAATGTATGTATTATTGAAATAAAATAATTTATCTAAATAAAATGAAATATTTTCTCATGGTATACTGAAATACAAGTCCTTTACATTATTGGAAACAATTCTGTTCTATAGACTTTTCAAAATCAATTTTTCTGCTTAATTTTTTGTAATGTGCAATTTATGTAACTGGATTTTTTTGAATATGTATAACAAAGATGATTCCTAGCATAAATAATATTTACAATTCATGACATTGTTCATAAAAACACTGACAAATTCTCCATAATTCTGAATTCCATAGGTCTAAAAAATTAGAAGTATCTCTCAGAACATTGACAAAATATATACAGGGTGACTCTGTCGTGAAATTTGACACATCCATACAATTCTTGAAAGAATATGTTTCAACAATGTAAAATTTTTGAGAAAAGGCTTATAAATGCTCGAATAAGTCACCACTATGTTACACACAAGCTGCTAGTCCTCTAGTAAATGAGCCCCGTACTCTTGCAATCATTGCTTCAACAGTTGAACTGAATTTAAGGCTTCCGTGATCCAGTTTTTCATATCATCTGCAGTTCTTGGACAATCTCTGAAAACTCTCTCCTTCACGTACCCCCAATGAAAGAAATCTATAGGACTAAGGTCTGGGGATCCCGTGGGCCAAGGAATAGTACCTCCTCTGCCTATCCAACGATTAGGATAGGATTGATCTAAAAATGATCGCACTACCCTATGGTTATGCAACCACATGGTCCTTCTGGTTTTCAAATTCACTTCTTCTAACATTCTGGGAAGATGTAAATACTTTTCACCATTCAGCTCATTGTCGAAAAATTAGGGTCCAATAATGTGATTTCCAATCATTCGTCCCCAAACATTAAGCGACCATCGCTTTTGATCATCAATAGTCCTCAATCAGTGAGGATTTTTTGCGTATCATGTCTGTTGACCGAATCCGTTGTTCTTAAATGTTGCTTCATCGGATAACAGAATTTTGTTTAACTTATTATCATCCTCGGCAATCATGCCATTCATTTTGATATAAAACGCAACTCTATTTGCAAAATCATTATAATACAACCTTGATGTAGGTTCAGATGATAAGGGTTGAACTTATGTGTCAATATTATTCTGTTCACACTACTTTCATCAATAAAACTTGCAACTCATTTTCCTCATTACTGCCAACAATTCACTTTTTGGTATAAGACACACTACCAGTGAGCTCAAACCGATCTCTTAACTTTTGGAATGAAGACACCCATGGAGTTCTTGCTTCTGGATATGTTTGATGGTAGATTTTGCTAGCTAATGAAGAATTTCTATCAGCTTCGCCAATACCGTAGACCATTTTCACTAATTCTTCGCGAGTGAAGATCTAATATCAGAAATTATAGACAGACAATCGCGAGCAGCCAATATTATCATTTATAATGTGAATGAACCTCAGGGAAACCTCCAAACTGAAAGATCAGCACAAGAAAGAGAAACCATAAATAATATACTGCAGGACTTCAACGTCAAGAAGGAAGAAATTAAACATTTTAGATTGGGAAAACCAACAACTAACAGAAATCGACCCATCAAGGTTATTTTTAAATCGCAGGATGATGCCAGACATATACTGAAGAATAAACAATTAATAAAAGTGCCAAGTGTGAAAATATCTAATGACCAAACTCCAAAACAAAGGGACTATTTCCGTAAAGTGAAATCAGAATTGGATGAAATGATTGCAGCAGGGGATAACAATAGTTTCATCAAATATATAAACGGAAAACCCACAATTGTGAGAAACAAAAATCTTAGTCAAGTAAGAAAAAACCAATAAATAACCCTGATATACAGTTGAACAGTGATATCATATACCTCAATGCACAAAGTCTACTGAAACATAAAGATGAAATACAAGAAAGTATTGTTTGTTATGATCCAAAAGTAATCTTATTGAGTGAAACCAGAACAACTGAGGATATTGAGGATGTTGAACTGAAAATTGACAATTACGCTTGTATCCGTTGTGATTCAAAAAATAGACATACTGGTGGCATTGTCATGTACATTAATAAAAAATTCGAATTTTCTATTTTTAAGAAATTCATACTGGAATCGAACTACTGGTGTAAAATTGTTAAAATTAACTTTAAATCTTCAATATGGTTGATTGGATGCTTATATCATTCACCTTCTAGTTCTCATGCAACTTTTTTGGAAGATTTTGTGGATATTTGTGACAGGCTTATATCATCTAACAATCGTTTTATTCTGGTAGGTGATTTCAATTTAAACTTACTAGATGAAAGTTTTTATACTAAAAAAATCAAGAGTATTTTTTACAACTTATGGTATAAATCAAACTTTAACTGAGCCTACTAGAAAGACATTAGATACACAATCATTAATTGACTTGGTTTTGACTAATAACGATAATATAATTTCAAATGTTCATTTAACCCCAAAAATTACTGACCACTCAATTATTTCAGTCAATTTCCTCGTTGGTCAATCTAATAAAAAAAGCTCAATAAGAAAATACAGAAATCTTTGTGATAATAATTTGAGTATAATTAAGAATGAGCTCATTTCATGTAATTGGTCTTTAAACTCTGTAGATGTAAATTTACTCTATGAAGAACTTCACGAAACATGTTCGAATATTATCAATAGTATTTCTCCTATACAAATGAGCGAGTACAAAAACAATATTCCTTGGTTTGACAATGAAGTTTTCATGAAAATTAAGAAACGGGATGAAGCATATAAAATATTTGTTAATACGGTGGGAGATGAAAATCTAAAAACAACTAGATGGGAAAATTTTAAAAACTTTGAGAAATGATGTGGTTAACTCATTGAAAATAAAGAAAGCTCAGTATTATTATAACAAAATAGACATATACAAGAATAATTCTCATTTAATGTGGAAAACCTTAAAAACCCTTGTTAATAGTAATGATCGTACATTTCCAAACCTAATCCAATTTGAAGAGGAAGGGGTAGTAAGTATTAAAAAGGGTGAGCATGACATAGCTGAAACTTTCAACCAATACTTTGTAAACAGCATCCAACATATAGTCCAGGGTATTGAGAATTCTGAACCATGGTTCAATTTGGATAACAATTTATATTTGCCCCTTAGCACTTTTAGACTGATTACTTCAAGCGACTTGAAGGATATAATTGGGTCATTAGATAATAAATGTAATATCCATGAAACCTTGAATTCTAAAATGTTAAAACAAGTTTTTGAAACAGCTGGTCATGCAATTCTCAATTTAATCAATACATCGCTTCAGAATGGTCAATTGCCAGAATTATTGCAAATAAGTACTATCATACCTACCAAATTAAAAAAATTTCGCCAATAGAGAAGGTTCTAGAAATAGCAGTATACAATCAATTACTAGAGTTTATTGACGAAAATCAAATTATGTTTATCAATCAATCTGGTTTTAGAAAGAAACATTCTTGTGAAACATCGCTACAATTATCACTAACTAAATTTACTAATGAAACAGATAAAGGTAAATATGTTGTAGCTGTTTTTTTAGATTTAAAAAGGGCATTTGAAACGATTGATAGAAGTATACTGCTTCGGAAGCTGAGAAGGTATGGGATTGAGGGGAGGGTTTATGAATGGTTAAGTAATTATTTATCAAATAGGAAACAGAGAGTACGTGTCAATGATTATGTCTCACCATATATAATGAATCATACAGGAGTACCACAAGGTAGTGTACTTGGCCCCCTCTTATTCATTTTATATCTGAATGATATTCAATTATTTACAGATTGTGAGTTCATAAACTTGTTTGCAGATGATACATTATTGGCATGTACTGGAGTAAATTTAGAAGAAACTGTCCTCAGAATGAATACAGTGTTAGCAATGGTCGAAAAATACCTGAAGATCAATAAAATGAAACTTAACGTTGGAAAAACTAAAGCAATGATAATTACTACTAAATTCAAATATAATCAAATAAATACAAACAACATAAATATAAAAATGGAAAATGAACGTATAGAAATAGTAACATCAGTGAAATATTTGGGGTTTCAACTTGATAATTGTTTAACTTTTGACGACCACTTTAAGTATATTGAAAGAAAGATCGCAAAAAAATTATATTTTTTCTCGAGAATCTCCTGTAACTTATCAACAGATACAAAAATGTTGGTATTTAAATCAATAATCCAACCCCATTTTGACTACTGTGCATCTATTTTATTCTCTTTTAATTTGAACAAAGTGCAACAAAAGCAAAAACTACAAAATCGGGGAATGAGAATAATTTTAAAGTGTAACAGGTATACACCAATTTCTACCATGTTATCTGCTCTACAATGGCTCTCAGTATCCCAAAGATTACTCTATTGTTCTATGGTGTTCATCTATAAAATATTAAATAAAATGACCCCACCTTACTTGTTATCATTAATAACTTTCAATAAAGACATTCATCACCATTCAACCAGACACAACAGTCACATTCATATAAATAGAACTAATGCAAGAAGTAGTATGTGCATTTTTTCTTAAGGTTAATAATTTTTAAGAATAACTTTTGAAACATATCCAGGAACGATATTGAATATTTCTTTTTCCAGTTTAAACACTTTATGTATATAGATATTGATATTTGTATTATTAGTATAAATTTAGTTTATTGTACTATATGTAAGTTAGCTAACCTGTATATTAGGGAATCCTATTTCAAATAAAATTCTATTCTATTCTTCCATTATTAACCAGAACCAGAATGTCCAGAACAATAAGAAAAATAGTTGGATATTTAAAAAAAAAAATTCAAAATAGTTTTTCAAAAAAAAATTCCCAAAGAAATGCTTCTGTTTGAACACTGCAAAAACCGTGCCAGGATGTGACGTAACAAGTTCATATCCAAGATAATTACGAGTTGCCCAGCGTTATTCATAATATTTCTTTACAATGTGAGCAGGCCGAAAAAATAATGACATAGCACTCGGTATACATACATATTATTCAAGAATAACTAAATCAAGAGCAGCTATCAAATTAGGGGTCTTCATTTTAATATTACACATGCTGACACAAGTTCTGTTTCATTCATAGGATGAAACAGAATAACATTTCCTCAGAAGTTCCGAAAATAGTGACACTGGCAACTCGCGGAGACTCCCAGGAATTACATCATTTCCAAGTGTTATTCATAATATTTCTTTACAATGAGAGCTGTCCGAAAAAATAATGACAGTATTGCACTTGGTATACATACATACTATTCAAGAATAACTAAATCAAGGACAGCTATCAAATACAAAGTCTTCATTTCAATATAACACATGCTGACATAATTTCTGATTTATTCATAGGATGAAAGAGAATAACTTTCCTCAGAAGTTCCGCAAAATAGTGACACTGGCAACTCAGGATAACATATATTAAAATAAAAAACAAGCAGCAAAGGGGTTTTTTAAGCTGACACAAGTTCTGTTTCTTTCATAGGATGAAACAGAATAACATTTCCTCAGAAGTTCCGAAAATAGTGACACTGGCAACTCGCCGATCGCGGAGACTGCCAGGAATTACATTGTTGCCAAGCGTTATTCATAATATTTCTTTACAAAGAGATCAGTCCGAAAAAATAATGACATAGTACTCGGTATACATACATACTATTCAAGAATAACTAAATCAAGGACAGCTATCAAACACAAAGTCTTAATTTCAATATAACACATGCTGACATAATTTCTGATTTATTCATTGGATGAAAGAGTATAACGTTTCCTCAGAAGTTCCGCAAAATAGTGACACTGGCAACTCAGGAAAATGCCAAATCAATGGACTTATGACGTCAAAAGAAGCGGCAATAACGCTGTGTTTGAATGTCTCACTGAATTTGAGGGTTTTAGAGCAGCTTTTATTTGAATATTACACAATATCTTCTAGGAAAAACTTTGCATATATAATATTTTATCACTATATTTCAACTTCAAGCACATATGAAGCAAATTTGTGAATTTGTGATCTTGCCTACTAGGCATGTACAATTATTGAAAGTACACAGATGTGTCAAATTTTACAACAGACACATACTGATTCCTTTTTTTTTCTTTTCGAAAAAACCATCAAAATTTAATTATTTTGCAACAAATTTTGCAAACTTCACAAACCCCACTCTATATCGACAAAAAGCTCTTGAAAAATGCCATGCAATGACAATAAAATATTGAGTGTTGCATTTGGAAAAGTCGAGTTATTGCCATTTGTAATTTGTCATTTTCAAAAAATTATAGCAGGCGATAAAACATGCGCTAAACCCTTAGGAATCGATTGGAAAATAGTTGGTTAAGTTATCTTGAATGATTCCGAAGTTATGAATTTTTCTGTGGGTCCATGCACGACACTATTTTGACTCATAAATTGACATAAGTCAAAAACTATTGCGAATAATTCTAAGAAACCTGGATGCGTTATATCGACAATTTAGTGGCAAATCCAAAAATGTAACAATAAGGGGGGTTGCTGTTTAAAAAAACAACTCAGTTGTGTATCTTATTTTGGGACATCCTGCACATAAATAGAAATATTTTTAGACTGCCTGGTGTCGGATCTATTGTTAAAAAAAATCGATAGCTTGGATAGAAAAAAAGTTACGTATCTGTATATTATTATCAATTAAATTATCGATATTTTTTATTCTAAAAATGTGTTGAGGTATATGCCCTTTCAGAATAGAGGAGACTAATAATTCTCACTTCCAAAGAAGAAAAATACAACAAAAAATATACAGAAATGTGCTATTAGCTTCAAAAAACATTTATACAGTTATACAGTATTCACTACATTATTAACTTCATTTAGTTGTTAACTTGAACAACAATTATCAAACAAATGCTCAAACATTTGTAAAAATGTATGGTGTCATACAAAACTTGTAATTTGTTTCCATAAAGAAGCAAGATCTGTTCCTTGAATTGACTTTTTTTTAATCTCCAAGGGAAAAACTTTGTATTTACTTTTATTTGCAGAATATACTGATCTCAGTATGAGCCAAATAATGCAGAGACAAAGTCTCCATTACTCCGGCAACATTGGTGTTCTGAGGTATCTCATTTCACAAGTGGCGGGTTTACTTGAATCCATCGATGGCGATAAAAAGATGAGGGCATTCAATGCAGTGGACATTACAATTGATCAGAAAATTGTTACATTAGAGGTAGGTGAATAATCGATCATTAGTTCATGTTGAAAAAAATGGAATCATGCATTTCATGATGATTGCATTTTGTAAAGTTAATTGGTAAGTTAGGGATTTCAAATAAAAAATTTACACCTCTTTTTCGTTTGCAATTAAATGCAGGTAATTCAAAACTTTATCAATCACATAAGTCAATTAAAAACATCAATACAAATATTTAAATTTCATCCATACTGCTTTGAAAAGTGTGTAAAAAATACAATTCTATCTAGCTGCTAGCTAGAGCTAGATTTTTATGGCTTTATAAATTTCACATTGAACATACTGATAAGAAAGGAGTGAAGTGATTAAAATCAAAGAGAACCACTCTAACACAGGTAAAAGTTCAGTGGGAGTACCACAAGGGTCAGTTTTGGGTCCTATACAATTTCTTTTATTCATATAATATTTCTTTTATTCATATAATATTCAGATCTTATTCAAAGAAAATTCATCTTCTTTGCGGATGACACCACTATATTATGGAGTGGTAGGGACATGAAACATTAGTTTTTAAGTGTGGTTATAGATAAAAAAATTAATGAGCCTGTAACAACCTAAATAAAAAGTTGCTCTCTAAAAAAGTATATCCAACAAACTCAATATAGCCGCATATAGGATTCTGCACTTCTTGGTTGAATCTCTTTTTAGGTAAGGCATTACATTTTGAGATTGTGCAGTGAGATTTTTTTTTCATTCAAAAAGAAGAAATATTTATTGAAATAGGTTTCCCTAATATATGCGAATTTTTTGTATTTGATAATTTTACCCTTGTTACATAGATGTTCAAATTCCGGTTGAAATGATGGTGAATCTCACGTTGGAAATCAACATATTTAAGAAAATAAGAAGGTGCTTCATTATGTACTATTTTGTAAATTAATATCATCATTAGGAAGAAAAGTCGTGAAACTGAAAGCCATTGTAATGTATTCAACATTATTGAGATAGGAGTATAGCGATAACAGCTTAATATGATCCTCATGCTTCTATTTTGTAGCTGTTCCATTTTATTTAAATTGAGTTGGTATAATAATGTTGCAAAATAGTCAAAATGAAGTAGTAAAATCGACCTATACACTGTTGAACCATATAAACAAACATCTGGGGGCTCACAAATTTGAATACACCCAAAATAAGAACCACCCTAATGTTAAGTAAACAAAAAACACCTTAAAAAACCCAATTTGGTGAAAATTATATAATGAAGTGTTTTTTGTTTTCTTTGATATATACTAATACATTTAATTTTTGGAAATAATTGGAGCCCTTTCATAATATAGAGACAATGAACAATATCAAGAAATACAACACTCAAAACAAAAAGAAAAATGTGGATATTTTTGTACTTAAATACATTTTTGTTAAAATTCTTTTTTATTTAAATATATTGGACTCTAAAAATTTGGTACAATTTTTTTAATCTGCGTGACATGCTTATAGGAAAAAGAAAAAAATGCAGAAATAACTCATAAAATTTACACTTTATACACATACTTTAAAGGATTACTATTTTACAAATTTTATTTTCATAGCCGTTCTTAGTTTTTGTAATGTCCCTGACTAGGGACATCATGTCTGGGAGTAGTAAAAAAATAAATAAAAATACTATGAAAATTGTTATTTTTCAAAAATAAAACTAAGAAAATATACAATTATTAAAACTACTAAACAAAATTTAAGATAAGTAAAAATATTTCAAACAAAAAAGAAATATTTTAAATGAATTAATTTTGAAAAACAATGTATTCCTTTCATCAAAGACAGATGGACTTCGCACTTAGAACTCCAGATATGGGTCTTATTTTTACATGTTTCTAATTTGCATCCATAATTTTCTTCTTTTTTTTTCATCTACGTTTGGAATGTGATTGTACTTACCTAATTTAAAAATGGCCTAGGTACAAAAATAAATTCAGAAGAACCAAAGCATGAAAACGGCTAAAAATTTCTGAGAATTAGATTAAAAAAACGAATGCAGTAATACTTCAAAATATGTAAAAATAACAAAAAAAAGGCCCAAATTTTTTTTGCAGTCCTTGCTGAGGGACATCAAAAGTAACCCCTCCTATATATCTCCAAACTAGCATAGCCACATAAATATTGATAACAATAGCAAAACTAACTCTTATACTTACCAACTTGCAAAAATAACAATTATTTCTTGATAAAAAACACTTTATAACACTAACAAAACTAAATCCATGAGCATTCGCAAATTTTTTAAATTGCTAAAAAATGATGTCCCTTGGAAGGTACGAAATGTGTTTAGTGCTAAAAATACGAAATCCTTTCGTTTAATACTGTGAAAAATTGTGTCCCTGGGAAGGTACAGATCTACTACAGTGGTTCTTTTTTTTTAATGAAAGTGGAACTGAAAGGGTTAAATAGTCCACATGCTGCAGGGTTTTTTCTTCTCAATTATGAATATTTGTCTGCTTATTAGGTCGTTAACTAGCTTCTCAATAACTACAAAAGCATTTTTGTTCAATGTTAGAAACCTTATTCAATGAAGATAGACATAGTTCCAAAAAATATTTAATTTCTTTTGGAAACGCAATAATTTAGTCAGTTAGTCGGAACTAATGAAGGCTTTGAAACCAATGAATATGTCCATGTACAATTCTTAGACCTAAGTAAGGCTTTTGACTGTGTACCGCACAATATTTAATTGATAAATTGAAATTTTATAACTTTTCCTAAAGTAGTCAATAAATTATTAGGTCCTATTTGACGGACAGAACTCAATTCGTTTATTTTAAGGACGTTAGCTCTAAATCAATTAACATCAAATATGGGGTATCGAAAGACTCTGTTCTGTCCGGTCCTATTTATGTTAAAAACTTGCCATATAGTGCTCCATCAGCAAATTTCACCCCTTTTGCTGACGACACCACATTAGCCCATTCAAATATTTATTTTAACATGCTGCTAACTGAAGGAAAAGTATTGAAATTCACAAGAAGAACCGTCATAAGACAGGTAAAATAACATAAAATACAGTCACAGGATGATAAATACTAATATGAGTCTAAGTAGTGTTAGTTGAAACTAATCATTAACAAAATATATGCTTATAAAAATTAAATGTTACACATATGAATATATACAATGAGATACACACTAGCAACACTGTTTGTATATTTCCTGAATGTAGCGAATAAAAAAAAAGTAAAAAATGTATTTCATAAGGTGTATAGGAAACCAGATATGTTAAGTATGTATAATAAATATTTAATATTAGAATACATCTGCAAGATAATCCTAAACCGAGTAGTAGGCTTTTTCAATCATTAGTTTTTTCACGCTCTTTCTGAATTTATTTGAGTTAGTGATATCTTTTATATGATTAGGAAGGTGGTTGTAAAGTTTTTTTCCCATGTAAAATATAGATTTAAGAGTTAGAGTTGAGGTTGGTAATGGTAGTTGGATATTCTCTGACTGTCTGGTATTATGTAGTTTAGTATTCCATCTACACCTGTGTTTGTGTAGGAGTGACGTTGTTTCCAAAATAAATAAACTTGGTAACGTCAAGATCCTATGTTGAATGAAGAGAGGTTTGCATGAAATTGTTCTAGGTGTGTTAGTTATGAATCTGACTGCTATTTTTTGAAGTATAAATGCTGAATTGAAGTTGGTTAGGTTGCAAGTGCCCCAGAAGGGTAGTGCATATCTGAGATGTGATTCACAAAGGGAGTAATACACATCTTTGGCTGTTTTAAGGCCAAGTTCTCTAGATGCTACCCTTACAGCAAAGCACCCAGATGCTAGTCTTTTGCAAAGTTTAATTGTGTGGGCTTCAAACTTGAGCTGGTGGTCTATGTGCAGTCCTAGTAATGTAGAGCATGATTTTTTTTGTATCTCAGTGTTACCTACGCTAATGTTACTTATTTCGCATTTGAAGTTAATGAGTGCTGTTTTTGTGGTGTTGAGGGACAGGTAATTAAAGTTGCACCAGTAATTTATTAGTGCCAGATCGCGATTTATAATACCTGTAGTTCATTTGGGTCTTTGTTCCAGTAGAGTGTTGTATCATCTGCAAATATTGTTATACTGCAGTTTGTTTTTATTTGTGTTATGTCGTTGATATACAGTAGGAATAGAGTGGGTCCCACAACCGAACCATGGGGGACTCCAGTTGTTACAGTAGAGCAGTCTGAGTATGCGTCAGTAATTTTGACCATTTGCTTACGATCAGTTAGATAGGATTTAATCCAGTTTAGAGATACTCCTCTGAAGCCATATTGGTAGAGTTTTCTTAACAGGAGACTGTGATTGACACGGTCAAATGCTTTGGTTAGATCACAGAGCACTGCTGCAGATGATTCTTCTCTATTTATGGATGTATAGATGGATTCTAGTAGGTTTAGCATTGAGTCATTTGTATTTTTGTTGGGTTGAAATCCATACTGTTCTTTTGCTATTATTTTATGTTTATTTAAGAAAGACATTACCCTTTTCTTAGCTATCTTTTCTAATATTTTGGAGAGTGTAGGTAAATGAGATATTGGGCGATAGTTACCAGGTTCGTCTTCCGCTCCCCCTTTGTGCACTGGGACTACAACAGAAGTTTTCAGACAGGCAGGAAAAGTTCCGCTTTCGAAAGATATGTTTATGATATCAACCAATTTGTTGAGTGCCCTTTGCGGTAGGTTTCTGAAGATTTCTATTGAAAGTCCATCTATACCATTGGCATGTTTTTTTTAATTTCGGCCATTATTTCTTTCAATTCATAGATGTCAGTGGGATGGAGAAAAAATGTTTCGGGTATGATTGTATCATTTAGATGAATTATAGGGTCTATATCTGGGTTGTTTTTATGAGAATTTTTTTGTCCTATGGAGCAGTAGTAGAGATTGAGGTCGTCCGGCTGAATTTGTAAATTTGTTGCATGTGGGCTGTTCATATTAGCCCCCCTCAACTCATTTATTATAGCCCAGGATTCTTTAATTTTATTGGTGGACTCGGTCATTCTGTTGTTGTAAAATTGTGTTTTTGCTAGCCTAATCACCTACCTATATATACCTCGGTATTTGTTGAAATAAGAATTAAATTGCGGGGTTGTATTGAATTTTCTTAAGAAGTGCAGTGAGCGCAGATTTTTCCTTGATATCTTTATACCTTTTGAAATCTATGCTTTTTTGCTTTGAATTTGATCTTTTATAAGGGAAATGCAATTTCAAAATTTGTCATTACTGTAGTTTGAAACTGTTGAATTTGGTCAGAGTGGGTGATAGAGTCCCAATTTATATCATTACATAATTTAGCAAACCTACTATAGTTTTTCTTAGAGTATATTCTGCCTAGTCTAGTTTTATGTTTAGAGATTTTTGCACTAAGAGAGATTGTGCTATGAAGTGCTTCATGGTCTGAGAGTCTCAAATTCACAATTGAGCAAGATACTTGATCGTCATTCAGGTTAGAGCAAACATAGTCAATAATGCTGCTTGAGTATTGGGAGATTCTTGTATGGGATCTTGCATGCATAGTCAGGTTGTGACAAGATAATAGTTGTATCAGAGATTGGGTGGGATGTGAGTGTGTATCGCTATAATTTATATTAAAGTCACCAGTTAATATAATATGCTTATTTAGAGGCAATTGTAGTAATAGTGTCCAGTCTTTTTAGGAATACTTCCATGTTTGAACTGGGGGTTCTATAGATGCATATAACAAACATGTTTAAGGTGTTACTGAGTATAATCGAGAATTCGAAGGTCTTATCCTCGATTAGGTGGTTGTATTTTACAACGTCCTTAAAATGGGTCAGTGTGTTGAAACGTTCTTTAACAAGGATGAGTGTGCCCCCATGAGGGGATGACTTGCGATCACATCTACTTAATATGGAGTAATTGGGAAGGTTAATGGGTTGATCAGTTATCAAGCGGTTCCTGGTAGATAATGCTTTCTATGATTTTGATACGTTCTTGTCAACCGATTTTTCACAATTGACCCGTTAACTCGTAAGTCATAACTTATTTGTTGTTTTGTTAATTTTATAGTGTAAGAGTCATTTACAATTTTATGTTTTTTTATTTATCTTCTTACTGTATATAATGACAAATATTGTTATTGTATTTATATATACATATATTTTTTTGTTTTTTACTGACTTGTCAAAGCACAATTGTGTATATATGACCAATAAATAGATCTATCTATCTATCTAAATCACCCACTATCGAAGTTTCTTTGTTTCACAGTGGGTCGCCAATCCCGTAAATGACATGTATGCTGATGCAATTGTGGCAGCTATTTTGCAGGCAGATTTGCTTGATACACCGGTTAAGAATATGACTACATCAGTAAAGGTGGACAGAATGCATTTCAAGGTAAATCATCCGAAAAAAATTGCAAACAGTGACCTTTTGAATAATCCGTAGATGATTTTTATGATATAACTGACCAAAAAAGCCCCTATTTTTATTTTCATTGAATTCTATTTTTTTGATCTGCAATTATCCAGTAGATCAACTCGTCAGTTATGTCATGGAGTTCTAATTTTGTATCTGCAATAGGCGAGATCACAAACTCACAAATTTGCTTCATATGTGCTTGAAGTTGAAATATAGTGATATGTAAAATATTATATAGGCATAGTTTTTCCTAGAAGATATTGTGTAATATTCGAATAAACGCTGCTCTAAAACCCTAAAATTCAGTGAGACATTAAAACACAGCGTTATTGCCGCTTCTTGTGACGTCATAAGTCCATTGATTTGGCATTTTCCTGAGTTGCCAGTGTCACTATTTTGCGGAACTTCTGGGGAAACGTTATTCTCTTTCATCCTATGAATAAATCAGAAATTATGCCAGCATGTGTTATATTGAAATGAAGACTTTGTATTTGATAGCTGTCCTTGATTTAGTTATTCTT
The DNA here is from genome assembly GCA_018342105.1 of Gonioctena quinquepunctata. Lineage (NCBI taxonomy): Eukaryota > Metazoa > Arthropoda > Insecta > Coleoptera > Chrysomelidae > Gonioctena > Gonioctena quinquepunctata. Next base: position 191,243 of record JAFIRS010000213.1, read on the forward strand.
GAATAGTATGTTTATATACCGAGTGCTATGTCAATATTTTTTCGGACTGCTCTCATTGTAAAGAAATATTATGAATAACGCTTGGCAACGATGTAATTTCTGGCACTCTTCGCGATCAGCAAGTTGCCAGTGTCACTATTTTGCAGAACTTCTGAGGAAATGTTATTCTGTTTCATCCTATGAATGAAACAGAACTTGTGTCAGCATGTGTTGTATTAGAATGAAGGCTCCTCATTCGATAGCTGCTCTTGATTTAGTTATTCTTGAATGATATGTATGTATACCGAGTGCTATGTCATTATTTTTTCGGCCTGCTCACATTGTAAAGAAATATGAATAACGCTGGGCAACTCTGTAATTATCTTGGATCTGAACTTGTTAAGTCACATCCTGGCGTGGTTTTCGCAGTGTTCAAATAGGAGCATTTCTTTAAACTACTTAATTATTATTTTTTTAAATCCAATCACTTTTCTCAACTTTCTGGACATTGTGGTATTTTTTCAGAAATTAGTGAACTCGCCTATTATCCAGTTGATCATTTGTCGGCAAATGTTCAGTGGAAGTTTTGAGGAATATCAATTACCCAACCAATAATCTAGCAATTACTAAAATAAAGACAAATGTTGGACAAAAATCAATTTATTACAATGGAATAACATTTTACAATAATCTACCAGACCATTTGAAAACATACATCAATAAACTTGACTGGTTAAAAATGCACAACAGAAGAGAACTTCAGTAAAATAAAGTCCATTTATTATTATTATTATTATTATATGGCAAATTACGATTCAAAATTCATTTAAATACCTTTTTCATTAATAATTTTTTTTTGACTCATTTATATTATTCTTCTATACTCTCCGGAGTAATATAGTGTTCCACTTTCTTGTTGTTTAGTATTTATATTTTCCCTTCCATAAAAAAAATAACATATAATTCAACCAAAATTATGGATTACAGGAATGCCTGATTGAAATGCTTCAAGATATGTTTGGTGAAGATTCAGTGCCCAAAATATTCAAAGGTGAAAAGTTGTATGTTACCGTCAATGAGAAACGTGCCGATATCGACCTTACAAATTTGGTATGTTACTTTTTTTCGCATGAAGTGAACCCAATGAATGTATCGTTGATTTTCAGGAAGTCAAGTGCCCTAGCGATGAAACCTTTCAACAAATCGTCCAAACTGCTGTTACGAAATTATATCATTCCCTAGCTCCACCTCAAGTTGAAACATAGGATAAGCAGAACAAATGTTTATAGACAAAATTATATTCCATGAATATACATATTTTTTTCATTTGAGATCTGATGTAATATCACTTGATAGATAATTAAAAAAACAACTCACACACTTCGTCGAATCATTATCAGTATTGATAATATCTTGATGCATTGCTCTAGAATTCAATTGATATATTAAACTCTCAATATTGATTAGTGATAATATTTATTTAAATGAAAATATATTTTACAATGCTTCAACCATAATAGCGATTCCTTGACCACCTCCAATGCATGCGGATCCAATGCCGAATTTAGCTTCCCTCCTCCTAGAAATGGTCAAAGTTAAGTCAATAAATTATCGAAATGTTAAATGATGAAAAAATGTTCTTGATTGTAAAGACTATTCCCCACTACCTATACAATAGGTCAAATATCCATTAGAAAATATCTAATACCGCATCGAGGCATTAGAAAAGTGGTTGTTTTCTTGTGGATATTTGACTCGCCATACACCTACTGTACAGGATAGAAGTAGTTAGTTGTCTTGAGAATAAACACCCAGTAAACACATAATGTGTATGAAACGTTTCAACGGAACCCTAAATCGAATCATTTGAAACATTCTGATCGCACGTTTCAGAAATCATAAATCAATATCATAAATATTTAACATTTCACATTTACAAGTGAATGTGTCTAAAATGTTTCAAATGTACAGATAAAACCTACCACCATAACCTTCAAGTTTTGAATGATAAATGCAATTTACTCATTGTACGCGCATGCGCTGATGTTTTGCGGGCGACTGTCGTTAATGATAATTACAGATCACAGCACCAGCACAGTGGTATTTGGTATTTGTTGTTATGGTGTGGACCATCTTCAAATATTTCTTTGCCATCGTCGTCGGTTATACACTTAAGGTAGTACCGCCACAAGACAGTTGAATTAGGAAATTATTAAAGTTTGGCATACGTATTGTTTAACAACACCTCTATGAAATTTTAACAAGTTTCACCATCCCCAACCCGAGATATATATAATTGAAATTGACTCAATTAACACGTAACATATGGACCATGCATAGGCAAACATCACATTATTAATTCTACCGTTAGTACTAAAATTAAGGAATTTATGAAAAACGAGGAGGAGCTAGAACAGGATATCACAGATATCAAAGTGATTGACCATCTAGTTTGACAGATATAATCAAAACTACTCTCGTTATTCAAAATAGTCCACGGGGAAGCGCACATTATTCATTCTACCGTTAGTACTAAAATTAAGAAGTTTATGAAAAACGAGGAGGAGCTAGAACAGGATATCACAGATATTGTGAAAAAAAATCGAAGTGATTGACCATCTAGTTTGACAGATATAATCAAAACTACTCTCGTTATTCAAAATAGTCCACGGGGAAGCGCACAGCCTAAAGGGGGGGTCGTAGAGAAATGCGGATTGTGCCAGGAGACTTTTTAAAGAAGGACGGGGGACCATTTAAAGGCCTTTACGCGAAAAAAAAACTGCTAGTTGACCCCATCGATTTTAACGATACCCCCCTTTCCCCCTCAAAAAAAAAGTTCAAAAAGAGTACTACAAAAAAGTCCATTGAAGTTTTATCGAAAAACGATAATTTTTTCCCATGACGTATGATTTCTAGTGAGGGGGGAGGGTCTGAAAAGGGGGGAGGGGTGTTAAAGCTGGGGAGAGTTGGGGAAGTAAATACCCCACATCTGACCAGCCAATGTTAAAGTCCGGACTATACAGGGTGTTATGACTTAACACACCACACCTGTAATACCAGACATTATTCGTTAGATTGGGAAAAACATTATCAAAAGCATCGACTATCTGAAGATGCTCGAACTGAAACTAATCTATGGAGCAGTCGACATAGACCAATTTCCTTTCTTTCAATACCGGAACGTGGGTTGTTTATCCAGGAAGTACTACCGTTCAGGAGAGATTCAAAAAAACAATAATTAAACAGGAGATAATGATGCACTCATAAAATGTTGAGAATGTACATATATATATATAGTTAGTAAACGTTGATAGAATAATTTCATTCGTTCTATAGACGAATAATATGAAACAATATTCATACAACGAAAACGAGTGTAACTTATTGGCAGTTAATGTTACAGTTGGCTACAAAATCGAAATAGATTTACTAAAAAAAAACAATCTTGACATCAATTGCCACAAACGGCTAGAAATAATTCTCTTTTGAGATCTTTGTTAACTTGAAACTATGGAGATACTTTTACAGACACATGCACATTAAAAAAAAAAGGTTGGGTTTGCCACAAACATTGGACTCACCCTGTTTCACACTTATTCACTCGAGTAGGTTTTTAAACGACAATTAGTTTTATTATTATTTCGAGTAATCTCGCGTCAATTGTTTATTTTATTTTAGTCGCCCGGTATATTAGTATAGCGCGATATGGCTATGGTTTTTCTAAGAGATCATGAACTATTGAATTGCGGCCTTCCGTTGATTTATCTCGGTTCGGGAAGTGTTGACAAAAATAGGCAATTTTTTTGAAAAAAAAAAAAACTACTGTTCACTCGTGCTTTTACTTGGAGCTTCAGTACTTGATTTGACTTGGTTTGCAGTGGCTTAGTTTAATGGTTTCTGAAGTTCACTATATGGACGATTTTACTGGTACGCTTCTCTTCATTATTTTACGATACTGTGATTCGACGGACTTCTTAACCTCAAATTTGAGAGGAGCATATTACCGGAGTAACGACTATGATGTAACTAACTTGGCTACTGTTCTAAGACTGATTGACTTATAACCTCATTTCTGAACGTACTTGCTTGACTTCTGAACACCGAATGAATGTTTTGATATGAAAACTCGCGCTTTTTATACTATTCCACTCTAGCTCGCGTTATGCGTTAATTTCATTCCCACGCTCGTTATCTCTAACTTGTCCGCAGCTCAATAATTAATATCTTTGTTTTTGTCATCAAAAAATTATATAAAACATAATTTTATGCTTTTTCGAGGAAGAGTTATATTTAATGGCTGTCATACTCGGTGAATTTATGGCGCGTTCTGTCGGTACAATTGCAATAAAACCGTTCGATGATAACCCATATCGCGAGGCGATATCAACAAATTAGAATTAATACTCTTGGTTACCATCGTTAATTTTTCCTAGACGAGGGTTATTCTCGATAATTATTTTTAAGTGCATTTAATTGTCTTCCAATAACAACGTATGGTTTAACGAGCGTATGCTTATCAGTTCTTTCAGTCAAGCATGTGAAACCTATTTGAACTTGTTTTGTAGGGAAGAAAGTTTTCCTGTAATTACAGGGCGTAACAGGGGGTCTGAAATTTTTTTTGCTGCGCTTTTCGGAAACATCAATTTTTTGAGTCGCCGACTTTCTGTAACGAAGAAATTTTCTCAAGTCGATTGGGGCAAGTGCAATCAGAAAATTTTTTTTTTCGCGTTTCAAATCGAAATGTCCTTTGAAATTTTCCGATTCCGTTGAAAATAATTTCCTAATTCAACTGTCTCGTGGCGGAACTACCTTAATCAAGGGAGAGTTAAATGTGTAATAATTAAAATTACAATGAATCGCCAATATCAGGTACGTAAAACTGTTTATTTTAGGCAACTCATTTTGGAGGTTAAGTTATGACGTCTTTACTATTTTGCTAGTTTTTTTAAGAGTTTTTCTTATCTGTCTGGTTCAAGCATAATTACTTTCGAAAACAGATCTTGTCTATCGGATCTACACGATTTAATGCTGAATTCATGAAATAATAATTTACATTTGGTGAGTTGTTGATTTGGTGCATGCTGCCTGCATGCATGCTAATTGTCTTCAACATTGTATCATAGAAAATACTGAATTCAATGGAAAACAGACAGATCGGAAGAACTGCAACGCGGACATTTCAAATAATTTTTTATGTATTTAAAACATTGCTTTTCAGCTTTATGTATGTATACTGCTTATTTTTCTATTACAGATTTCAACTTGGATTTTCAAAAATATTAATCACAAGACATGTATTGAATTTAAAGCTACAAACTAGCTTTTCAGTCTTTGGTGATTTTTCAATTGTTATGATTACTCACCTTAATTCATGTACAAGATGACCCATTATTCTTGCTCCAGAAGCTGCCAAAGGGTGACCCATTGCAATAGCCCCCCCGTTAATATTCAGTCTGTTGAAGTCCAACTTCAAATCGAAGGCACATGCCAAAGCTTGAGCCCCAAAAGCTTCATTGATCTGAAAAAGTTTTGTTGAGATGGAAAATGTTGACTAACAAATGATAACAGTAGTGCATATAGTGAGAAACTGTTTGTATTCTGTTGTTAAGGATCACCACTTATTTCATTCATTATTACTATGTACAGAATTTAAACTCTACCAAGAGTCTATTTGATCTTTCAAATGTTAACAACTAATAATATCTTTGAAACGTCCAAAAACCTAAATATCTGTTATGTTAATATACAGATAGTTTGCATAGTCAAATTATTACAAAATTTAGGAAGATCTTTATGTAAACTTGTCCGACTATTTTAATTTAAATAAAATAACTAATAAAAAACCTTTTTAAAGACAAGCTTTTATTTAAGCCGTGTACTAAAATGTATAAAATAAGTTTAAGTCATCGCTAATTTTTTGTTGAATTATTTGGTTTCAAAAAGCTTGTCGCGCAAAGTGTTCATAAAAGTAGATACCAATTAAATTGATTGGGCAGTGATTGGTTGGTAAGTAAGAACCTGTCAAAGTATTTAATTTTTACAAAATATTCATAAAAATAAATACCAATTAATTTCATTGGGCAATATTGGTTGGTAAGTAACAACTTGTTAAAGTATTAATTTTTTGACAATTCGCGCGACAAGCTTTTTGAAACCAAATAATTAAATCATTGTCTTGTCTTTAAAAAGGTTTTTTATTAGTTATTTTATTTTTTGCTTTTTAGTTAGTTCGCCTTAATCTGTTCATTTCTAATAGAGCATCGTTATTACAAGGTCTCTTCCCTGAAAGTTTTGAGCTGAAAGAAATCATGATCTCCGACCCCAAAAACAATTTTGAAAAGAATCTGACCATAATCACAAAACTCGTCCGCCATCTTGAATTTATAGATTTTGACAAAAAATTCATAATCTCCGAACCTGAAAACCCCTACATGCCAATTTTGAATAAAATATGACCATGATCAGAAAACTCGTCCTCCATCTCGGGGCCGCCATCTCAAATTTATAAATTTTGACAAAAAATTCAAAATCTCTGACAGCGAAAACCGCCGCATACCAATTTTGAATCGAATCGGATCATAATCACAAAACTCGTCCTCTATCTTGGGGCCGCCATCTTGAATTTATGAATTTTGACAAAAAATTCATAATTTCCGACCCCGAAAACCACCACATACCAATTTTGAATCATATTGGACCATAATCACAAAACTCTTCCTCCATCTTGGGGCCGCCATCATGAATTTATGATTTTTCATGAAATTCATAATCTCCGACCCCGAAAACCCCCACATACCAATTTTGAATCGAATCGACCATAATCACAAAACTCGTCCGCCATCTTGCAGCCCCGATCACCCCCACATATTAATTTTGAATCAAATCGGACCATAGCTAGAATTCTATTTTGGCTTCTACTTCCAATGGCGTCGTCCCTACCATTGGCATTGGCGTTGTCCCTACCATGGAGAGTTTCTGTAGGTGCGGTTCTAAAAGCTTTTGTGATTGCCAGGAGAAATGGCCTTTCCATTGCTCTAAGGTGTCTTTTGATTCTGGTGTCATTTGCTCTTATCCCTATATCTCTGCGCTATATAGAATCAGTGGTTTGACCACCAGAAAAATTCATAATCTTCGATCCCGAAATCCCCGGCATACTAATTTTGAATCGAATTGGACCATAATCACAAAACTCGTCCTCCATCTTGGGACCGCCATCTCAAATTTATGAATTTTGACAAAAATTATCAAGAACACGTGCAAAATTTCAAATTAATCGGACAAATAGAAGTCGTTCAACATTCACTTGCAATATTTGACCCAAATGAACGAACAAACTAACTAACAAGTGAAACTAAATAAAAGCTTGTAAAATAGATTGATGACTTGATATGAATTTTAAGTAAGAATACATTGAATTTTTTCATCCAAGTCAGTATGGTTTTCGTAGATCTTACGATACAGACAGTGCCGCATTAGATATGATTTATAACGTTCAGTTAGAATTAGGTAAGGATAAAAAGTGTGGACTCTTGCCTATGAATCTATGCAATGCATTTGATACTGTTAATCATGCAATTTTGTTTAAAAAAATATTTTATTAAAAAACAAATTGAATTTGAATTGTAATGACTTTTGTGTTGGCTTAATGAACATAAATTAACAAAATTTGAAAAAATCGTCATATATCTTCATTGACAAATATTTGGATATTCCACAAAACCAATATTGGTAGGTAATGAACAATTTCACAACAGTACCAAATTTTTTGGATTAATGTATATAGATAATAAACTTTCAGGGACAAGAATAGCATAAATTATAGGAGTTTTATATAAAATGAGACATTTCATATCTTTGAAATATTTGAAATTGATATACTTTTTACAAACTTTTATTTAACTTGCAATGCTTGTATATATGTATGTTCGGGTCAAATTTTACAAGTGAATTTTGACCGACTTCTAGTTATACGATTAATTTGAAATTTGGCAGGTATTCATAATTCCGGTGCATTATGAAATTTTTGTTAGAGAAAAAAACAAAATGGCGGACGAGATTTGTAATTATGGTCCGATTCGATTCAAAATTGGTACATGGGAGTTTTTTTTCTTCAAAATTCATAAAATGAAAATGGCCGGGCTCCAAGATGGCCGATGAACACCGTGTTTATGGTCCTATTTTTTAAATTTTGATGGGGTTTTCGGGGTCGTTTGAATTTTAATGTTTTATAAAAAAATTAAGAAGATTATGAATTTAGTCGAATATTATTGATTTTTAGTTGAAATTCATAAATTGAAGATGGCAACTCCAAGATGGCGGATGAGTTAATCTTTAGATAGTCTCCTCATTGATGGAGTAGATAGCTCAAAACTTACAGGAAATAGGCCTCATAATAACGATGCTTTAACAAAAATGCATAGATTAAGGCGTACTTAAGTACTAGAAAGCACAAAATAAAATAATCAATAAAAAACCTTTTTAAAGACAAGCATTTATTCAAATGCACTAAAAGTAAAAAATCATTGCTTTGGATGTGTGACGTAGGTTATTCCGTGAGTTATAGATTCAAAAGCTTGTCGCTTTTATATTCGAACTGAAAATTTTGCGCGACAAGCTTTTGAATCCATAACTCACAGAATAACCTACGTCACACATCCAAAGCAATTATTTTTTACTTTTTAGTGCATTTGAATAAAAGCTTGTCTTTTAAAAGGTTTTTTATTGATGATTTTATTACTTATCTATGCGAAATTGAAATATCTTATCAGTATATGGGGATCATCCAGTTCAATTTTGAAATCTCTGAAGTGCTTACAAAACAAAGTGATGGAATGTATTTTTTTTTTCATTTACGTTTTTTAGAATCCACCAAAACAATAGCTTGATATAGATTCAATTAAAAATAAAGGATATGCACTTTTCTACAGTATGTTCTCAATGAGAAAAATCATACTATTTTAAATTTTCCGAAATAGTGTGATGTACACGATCATCAAACTACAACAACCAATTAACTGAAAATTTTAGATCTTCATTCTCTAGGAAGTCAATTTTGTATAAAGGAATCAAATTCAAAATAAATAAAAAACACTATAGATCTGCAAGGACTGGAGAGAGGGGAGATCCCATTGGTGCACCACTTACTTGTTTGTAATATATGCCCAGGGCATGGAGGAATTTGAGACTATGGCCATAGAGTCATTTGACTACAAGCCAACTTGTTGAGTCAGATAGGTCAAAGATATATTTGTTATATGGCCCCATGGTTCGAAAACTCTTCATGGATCTCTGGATCACCTCAATAACATACACATCATAAACTATGGAAATCGAAGCTGACAACTCCCCTTCCTAGATGTCCTCATCACAAAAACCAACGACTCCTTCACCCATACAGTATACAAGAAACCAACCGATATCTACACGCCAATTCTCATCACCATCAGCCCAATCCAATTCCGCCTAAATTCCCTCATCTACAACTCACCGATAATCACAACCACAATTGAACAAGCTAAAAACCGCACTACTTCAAACCTGGAAACCTCTAACCAATTATTATCAATGTCTCATTTTTTTTAATAAAATATTTTCTCCTATGGTCATTTTAAATTGAAAAGGGACGACTCATACAAATATAAATTACTTATAGCAAAGGGCTCACCTCGAAGAGATCAATATCATCTACTGTTTTCCCTGTAATTGCCAATATGTTCTTGATTGCTGGGGATGGTCCAAAACCCATTATGGAAGGCTCAACTCCTACCACAGAGTAAGCTACAATTCTAGCCAAAGGTTTGAGGTGATGGTCTACTAGTGCTTCTGAACTGGCTAGTACTACGGCTGCTGCACCATCACTGATACCCTGGAAATAAATTGTATTTATCAAACCTGTCTTGACCGTTGAAAAGGGAAACATTCTCAATGGAATATTAAATAGAACATTTTTTCTGTGAATTGAAAAATCCACGACAAAAATGAATCTTGAACGATGGAAGAAAGTTTATCTTTGAGTCGCAGATGATTCCACATCTGATTTTATGAACACCCTGTTTATATTTTCAAACCAATCAATCCGTCTTGACAGACATTGAGATTTTTCGTGTAAATAGCTAAAAGAACATTTCTATTTTTAACCGACGAAACCAAAAAGGAGGAGGTTCTCTAGTCAACACGTATATATTTTTTTTTATGTATGATCACGCCAAATTTTTTACTGAGACATCCGATTCCGATCATTCTTTTTTCATTGAATAGGGTGTACTTCGAAGTTGGTCCCATTTTAATTTAAAAGATAAAATCAACCCCCAAGGGTAGCAAAATGAAGGATATTGATCACTCACCCTCTGAATTCTGGTCCGTTAACCGATTCTATCAGGCATAACTTTGTACTGGGTTCTTCGATTTGGATGATTCTTTTTTCATTAGATAGGGTATACCTCATAGTTGATCATATTTGGATTTTGAATGGAATTATCCACCCTTAAGTGTAGAAAAATAGGGAATAATTGATTTTTCACTTGTGAACATTGGCACACATATGTAGGTGACAATGACAGATCTCTAATGTCATTATTTTTGTTCTCCTACATCCGTCACAATCATTATATTCTATGAGAGGATGGAATGATATACAAAGTAATGAAATAAACTAACCAGAACAACAAAAATAATTTATATTACAACAAATAGTAAAAGTAGATAATCATATTATTTAACTGGTAATAGTTGAAGTAAGTTGGGTAAGTAAGTATTTTGGAAGTAATCAAAAAACAAGTAGCTAGTAATTAGTAAATTTCAGCCACAAAAAATTTAAAAATAAAAACTTTAACAAAAAATTAAACCAACGAAATAAAGAACTGAAAAGTAAAAAATAAAATAAACCTTCTTAGTCTCAAAAACTAAGCTCCTAAACCAATGTTAAGTAACTAATTTTGAGTCGAGGCCAAACGAACAATCAACGAAGATCATTAAATTACTTCAAAAAAATTCTCAGAATGTCACCGCGTAACTCGATGCCATCATTTTATGCCTTATCTAATTCATTTGCTTATTTGGCGCCGACTCAAAATTAGTTACTTACATTAGTTTAGGAGCTTAGTTTTCGAGACTAAGAAGGTTTATTTTATTTTTTACTTTTCAGTTCCGTATTTCGTCGGTTTAATTTTTTGTTAAAAAGTTTTTGAAAATTGTAGTGGTGCCGCAGCGCCCTATTGGACAGCTTTGTAATTAATCCACAACTCCAGATTCCCTTCGATCTGTTTTCACTAGATATTGATGTTCCAATTCATTTAGAAGAGTTTGCCAGTTGAACAGAGGAGTTTTAAGTAGGACATCATGTATATCCCATATCTTATACCTGATGGTTATTCACTCGTAGACTTCCATATTCCTTTTGATCTTGGAACTGCATTTTGGCAAATTGATAGAAGTGAATAGGTTTTGCGAATAAAACTTTATGATGTATATTGCTCTATTTTTTTGGCTAACATTTATAAAGAATATTTATTGCGTATTTATTGAATAGAATGAAATGAGAATCTTTCAATTCTTTTTACAACTTGGTGCTCATTGTAATTTTGTGTGGAGAAAATGATGAACCAATGCCGAACAAGCTTTATTTTCGAGAAAAAAAACTGTGACGGACTGTTGGTCAAGTTTTTTTTTGCAGAGTGATTGAAAATTTACCCTAGTATTATCTGCAAGTTCTTCCATTAACTAATCATCGGAGGCCAAACCCAAAAATTACCTTGATAATAAACTGGGCCGAAGCTTCTTCTTCTGAATATTATGAAAACCAAATTGTGTATCTATTTTGATATAGGTAGTACAGCCACGAGACAGTTGAATTAGGAAATTATTAAAATTTGGCATACGTATTGTTTAACATGTGAACAACACCTCTATAAAATTTTAACAAGTTTCACCATCCCGAACCCGAGATATATATAATTGAAGTTGACTCAATTAACACTTAATATATGAACCATGCATAAGCAAACATCGCATTATTAATTCTACCGTTAGTACTAAAATTAAGAAGTTTATGAAAAACGAGGAGGAGCTAGAGCAGGATATCCCAGATATTGTGAAAAAAAATCAAAGTGATTGACCATCTAGTTTGACAGATATAATCAAAACTACTCTCGTTATTCAAAATAGTCCACGGGGAAGCGCACATTATTAATTCTACCGTTAGTACTAAAATCAAGAAGTTTATGAAAACCGAGGAGGAGCTAGAGCAGGATATCACAGATATTGTGAAAAAAAATCAAAGTGATTGACCATCTAGTTTGACAGATATAATCAAAACTACTCTCGTTATTCAAAATAGTCCACGGGAAGCACATTATTAATTCTACCGTTAGTACTAAAATTGAGAAGTTTATGAAAAACGAGGAGGAGCTAGAGCAGAATATCACAGATATTGTGAAAAAAATCAAAGTGATTGACCATCTAGTTTGACAGAATAATCAAAACTATTATTCAAAATAGTCCACGGGGAAGCGCACAGCCTAAAGGGGGGTCGTAGAGATATGCGGCTTGTGTGACCTTTTAAAGAAGGACAGGGGACCATTTGAGGGTCTGAACGCGAAAAAAAAACTCCTCCTAGTTGACCCGATTTTAATGATAAAAGAGTACCTACTACAAAAAAGTCCATTGAAGTTTTATCGAAAAACGATAATTTTTTCCCATGACGTATGATTTCTAGTGAGGGGGGGGGGCCCGGGTCTGAAAATTGTTTTTTGCTGCCCTTTTCGGGGACATCAATTTTTTGAGTCGCCGACTTTCTATAACGAAGAAATTTTCTAGAGTCGAAATAATTTCCTAATTCAACTGTCTCGTGGCGGAACTACCTTAATGATCTGTATTCATCTCTGTCTTCAACTGAATGTAGAGCGTTGTTGAACTAAGCATTCAAAATAGAAGGAATACTTACTGATGCATTACCGGCTGTTACAAGTCCATTCTCCTTGAAAATTGTTGGTAATTTTTTCAACATTTCCAGGTTAGTCCACGGTCTAGGGTGTTCATCAACTTCAAAACTGACTGTTTCTTTTTTCTCTTTGACTGGAACAGGTACTATTTCCTCTTTGAATCTCCCCGCATCTTGAGCTGAAAGAAAAAATAATCTTATTGATTGGAATTTTCTCCCGTGCATCATTTTTTCAAAGAATACCATGAGGTCAAAAGACCACGGGTGAGAGGTCGAAAATCCGACGAACCGGCAACCCCGGTCAGTGCATGGGGGGCTGACTACTCCCAAATAACTACTGGGGACAAGTCTTTGCAGCTGGTCATCAGCCGAGAAGACCTAGCCGACGCTGGCTTCAATGAGGTCCAGCTGCTGGATAAACTTTGTTTTATTCCTTGATGTTAGATGAATATGTTCAACATCATTGAAACCAAAGTCAACAAAGTTTCTCCCTGATGATGGAAATAAACATTTCCGAAAGCTTGGATAAACCTTAAAGAGTTTACTTTTTCATTGCTGCTTACCCCAATATCCCTAGTTTTGTATATATATATATATATATATATATATATATAAAAATATGTATCACATTTTAAATAGAGAATTTGGTATTCAAAGCATGGCCTAAAAATTCAAACTTGTAATTTTTTTAAATTATTTAATTTTTTGAGCATTTTTTTTTCGAAATGAAATTTTAAGATAATTTTTAAATTGCACTCTTTTTTATTTGTAATTTTGAGAGTGATCTGTAAAATTTGAAAATAAAAAAAATGGCAGATTTTCAATTGATTTTAGACAGAATTCTACTTTGATGTAATTTCATATATGTACTATTCCTAAACATATTTTTTTTCACGTTAAAAAACATGACTGCTTGTTAGCTACATTTTCCTTCTTTCAGATAAATTTCTGTTAGCTTAATTTAATCAATTAGGTCAAAAGTTATAACAAATTTAGTGTAAAGTGCTCGTGGCTGCGTGCTCCTCCAGCGCTGCACTTCAGAGTCACCTTGTCTCACATTTCCGCATGTTAGCGAAAAAATTCTGCAGTTTACAGTTTTTACTTTAAAGGAAAATTTCATTAACCTTTTTGATGTAAAATTTTCCATTTTCGTCTGTGGCACCATTATTAAAGATTTTTTTTTAATATTCAATATACAATGTAATTTGGCAACTTATTTGTTCAATAATTAATTAAGCACACACTTTACGGTTGGTACCTTTTGATAAGTTGTTCCCAACATCATCACTAATGTACAGTAAAAATTTACCAGCATCCCCCCAACTTTCTGAAGCTAAAATTTAATATTACTCCACTAGTATAAGTAGAGCGTCAGGTGAGCACTAAACTTACCGATCAACTGTTCTCTCGTGTTCTATCTCTCTCTAACATTCAAAAATTATATTTTCGATCCAATATAAAGTACATATTGGGACTCATTTAAGAAAATGGACATTACGTCAATTTACTAAAAAAACGTAATATTTTCGTATTTGATACAATTTACACTTATATTAACAAAGAAAAAAAAAATTATGCTGCGCATACTTCGTTTGAGGTCGTTATATAAATATATGTTGGTTAGGTAAGCTTTTTTTTTTGTATAAACGTTATCAACGTTTATTTAACAACAAATTTCACAGATTTTGGAGCAAAATTTTTTATATTTTGGTTTTGGTGAAATTTTATTATTGATTTATTTTTTTTATAAAACCAATCAGACCTTAAAGTACAGATTACAAGCTCCAAAGAGTGCCATTGAAAAATTTCAATATTATATTTTTAAGTAGAGTTTTTGGTTTATAAAGCATGGCCTAAGAATTAAAATTTTTAATTTTTTGGAACTATTCAATATTTTGACCACTGTATTTTTTTAAATGAAATTTTAAGATTTTCTTGCATTTCCAAACCTTCTCAGATGTCATTTTGGAAGTGACATGTGAAAATTTCAGATATTTATCTTTAAAATTCAAAGAATGGCAGATCTTCAATTGATTTTATAAAAAATTATACTTTGACGTAACTTCATATATGTACTATTCCTATTAATATTTTTTTTACGTTTGAAAACTTGACATCTCGTTAGCTACTTTCATATTCCATATTGATATAATTTAGTTAATAGTATGTTTCGATCGATAGTCTCAAAGGCTCTTTTAAGATCCAAGAAAACCGCCACCACATATTTACCATCATCTATGTAATTTTTGAACTTAGTTATAAGAGCTGGGTTAGTTATCTTGGCAATTGGAACAATAGTGCTATTTTTTAATAAATCTGTAATTTTTTTATTTGTCGCGTGGTGTATTAATGAGATTTAAGATGACATGTCCAATAGATTCGATATTTTTTTTCAAGATTTTAGCATTCAGGATCTCATTCAAGCTGCATTATCTAGTGAAGAAACAATATTGCTCAGTTCTCTAAGTGTTATAGTTTTGAACTCTGAAAATTCGGGATATATGTTACAATTACGATGTCACCATGATTGGTCATCATCAAGCCCTTCTATGATATTCATTTAAATAATTAGCCATTTCTGAATCATCGTGGACAATCATCATTTCATCCTCATTTTGGAATTGAATATAGTCAGAAAACTCCCTAACATTAGTATCAACTATTTTTGTTAGTGTTTTCCACATTTGTTGACCATTGTTTTTATACCTGTCTATTTTTTCATAATAATATTCGTTTTTTTAATTTTTTAATAACTGAACCACTTCATTTCTTTGTTTTTTAAAGAGTTTCCATATGTTTTCTCTATCACTACCAACACTAATGTTACTTTTTACATATATCACAACGAAACCAGTGTGCCTACTTCTAGAATCACATCTTATACTACTATAATTATTTATCTTGACTTCATTAGGTTCAATATAATTTGTTGTTCTCGTCTCGCTTAATAATATAATTTTGGGATTATAACAAATTAAACGTCCTTCAATCTGATCTTTGTTCATTAACAAACTCTGAATGTTTAAGTAAAGGATGTCAGTGTTCAAGGTAAATCTAATAGTTTTTTGGAGTTTCATTTGATAATTTCTTAACAATTGTTGGTTTATTATTAATAAACTTAATAGTTTTAGTGTTTTCGCCATTTTTTATAATTTCTTGTAGTCGCTGCTTGATTTGTTTTAAGTATTCTCTTTGTGATTTGGTTTGATCACTGTAAATTCTAATACTCCGAGTTTTCACTAAGTGTTTAGTTTTTAGAACATATTTGGCATCGGAAGGAGACTTTAAAACTACCTTTAATGGTCGTACCTTTGTGGGTATGAACTTTCCTAATCTGAAGTGCTTTAGTTTTCCCTTTTCAATGTTGATGTTCTCAAGTATATTCAATATACAATCCTCATCTGAAGCAACCCGTTCGGCTTGAGTAGTCTGTTGGGGCTCTTTCACTTTGAAAATTATATTGTTTGACATGAGTGTTTGTCTTTCCATCATTTCAGAAACTATATTTTCATTATCCATAGGCGGTGTTGATTCCTGAATTGAATTTCTTGATTGTTTTATTCATTCAATTTCCTCTCGCATTTCACTAATTTTATTTATTAATTCCTTTTTCAAAATCTTCACAGAACATCAATTTCCTCTTCTTAAGTGCCAAACATCGAATTTCGGAGGCTGATAATTCCGAGCAATTAGCACAGCTCCAACGTTTCCAACTCTTGCATGGAAACATTTCTTGCTTTCATCAGGTTTATTTACCTTGTATTTAAAACATTCAATTTTGGGAAAAACATTCTTAAAGGACCCCGCACGAAAACATATGGGAAATTGGCTATCGGTCGAATTGACTGAAATTTTATTATGTTATAGTAGGATGGGTCATTAGAAAAAAGTGTGAGTTCAAATGATTTTGTATGTTTAGTTTCTGAGATATAAGCGGCCAAAGTTCGTAAAAACATCTTATTGGGGTAGGATAGAAAAAACTGTTTTTTCAGTCGAAATAAGACAAAGTAAGGATGAAAATGTTTTGATCGGAACTCATAAACATGTTCAATTATAATATTATTGATGATAGTACATTAGGGTGTATATGGGGCATCGTTTTTCCGGATTTTTTTTCCAGCACTATTTCAAAACCAACAAGTTATATTTTGTTAAGATATCATAGTTTCAGTCTATTGTAGGCAAAAAAACGGGTTTTGTTTCTTGATGACTCTCTCTGTTTGAAATATATATTTTTTTAAATTTTCGAGTATAACCCTATACAGATCGTTTTTGGTTACAAAAAAAGGAATTAATTGCTACTGCCCATTGAATAAAAGCTAGGGTAACATACTGATGAACTCAATTGTTCAATATTACCTTTCATTTAGATAAAGGATGCGTTATTTTTTTTTTAGGTTTAATTTTTTTAATAAAAGTTTTAATTCCTTTTTTAAAAAGATATGCATTTTTGAAGTTTAAGGTATTACGATATATGGGGTAACCTATCGATTTAACAAAATTTTATGGAACCTTTCGACACATTCAATTCTATTATAAAACTTTTCGAAATCAATTATTTGAACTATAAACAACACAAACCACACTCAACAACAATTTGGAACTCAACAGTACAGACTCAAAAAAAAAATCGAATTATAAATAACATGAAAAGTCAATTAATATTATGGAAATTATAATATAACAAATCGAAATTGAAACTAATTAGTCATAAACAACATAATCAACAATTTACATAATGGAACTCTCAAAAAACAAACAATAACCAAAACCCAAATTCGAATAAAATTATTAATATTGTTATTGATTGGTCTATTTGCGCAATCTAAAACATTTCTCAATAGTTTATGGTTAGGGTACTTTATTGTTTCTATTTGAAATTGATATATCCTGAACCTGGACTATTACGCTGCCGCATAGCGTCCAGATTTAGGAATGCTATAAAGTATCAACTGTGGATAAATATCCTTTAGTATTATTCCTGATGCACCTGCAAATGAACGTATTCTAGGCTACTACTGTACCTGCAAAAGTGGAGAAGAACAGTGGGATGATGTTCCCATATTTGGAGCGAACTTTGGTACCTAGGATATGCTCGTCATCAAGAAACAATAAAGTACCCTAGCCATGAACTATTAAAAAATATTTTAGATTGTCCAAATAGACCAATAAATAATAATATTATTTGAATTTAGGTTTTGTTTATTGTTTCTTTTTTGAGAGTTCAATTATGTAAATTGTTTATAACTAATTAGTTTCAATTTCGATTTAGAGTTCACTACTACAATACACTATAGGATTTTCACTACTTAAGGGTTCACTAAAGTACGACGTGTGTTTCGCTATACAATAGCTTCATCAGGTTCATTTCGATTTGTTATATTATAATTTCCATAATATTGATTGACTTTTTATGTTAGAAGTCGTTATTTATAATTCGTTTTTTTTTTAGTCTATACTGTTGAGTTCAAAATTCTTGTTGTGTGGTTTGTGTTGTTAATAGTATCAAATAATTGATTTTGAAAAGTTTTATGATAGAATCGAATGTGTCAAAAGGTTCCATAAAATTTTGTGAAATCGATAGCTTACCCCATATATCGTGATACCATAAACTTAAAAAATGGATATCTTAACTCAGTGTTCCCCTGTGACTCATGTAAACAATGTTTTTGGATTAAATGTGCGGGATTGACAGCGTCGGAGGTTAAATGTTTGCTACTTAAAGGTGGAAGAAAATTAATCTTCCTATGTGATGAATGCGAGGCGGGCTTTTGGAGAGTTCCCGAATTGCAAAAAAAAATGAAAGCGGTCGAGGATAAACTTGAAATACTAACACAAAAGGAGGAAACCAGAAACCAATCGAATCAACCAACAATGGCAACTATAGATCAAAATACCATCAATGAAGAAACAATTGCAGAACTATGGGAGAGACAAAAAAGAGCATCAAACATAATTGTGCTCAATATAAAAGAACCAACACAAAACACAATGGCTTTGAGAGTATCGGAGGATAAAAATAATATCAAACACCTTGTTAAAGATATCGATGTAGATACATCAAATATAAACGTCTTTAGGTTGGGAAAATACGATCCAAATAAAAATCGACCAATCAAAGTGTGTTTTTCAAACCAATATGAAGCACTCACAGTATTGAAACAAAAACAGAAACTAGCTGTCCCTGGTGTGAAGATTTTTTCTGATCAGACCAAGGCACAACAAACCTAGTTTCAGAACCTGAAAAAGCAGCTGCAATAATATCAGAACAGTGGTGAAAATAAAATAATAAAATATATAAACAGTGTTCCTAAAATAGTAGATGGAGACAGACAAGTGCGTTACAATCGAAAAAACATGTAGAAAGTCCTAATTTACTATTTAAAAGTGATATAATATATATGAATGCAGAAAGTCTCCCATCACACAAAGACGAAATAGTGGCTAAATTGTTTTGTTACAACCCTTCCCTAGTGATACTGAGTGAAGCAAGATGTACAGAAGACATAGAAGATAGCGAAATTAACATTGGGGGATACTCACTAGTAAGATGCAATTCTAGCTCACGCCACACAGGTGGAGTAATTATTTACATCAGGCATAATATTGAATATAGGATAAGGCGAAAATTTGTACTAAAAAAGAATTACTGGTGTCAATTTGTAAATGTAATCCTGAGTGGTACTAAATGGCTCATTGGTGGTGTTTACCACTCATCAAATGCATGTCATCAAGCTTTTTTAGAAGATTTTGAGGAATGGTGCGATTATTATTTTTGTACTAGAAATAAATGTATTCTGGTAGGAGATATCAATATAAATTTTTTGGATGAGAATAATTATTACACACGCCGTATCAAAAATATTATTCAATCATATGGTATTGAACAATTTGTCAATAAATGTACCAGGATTACAAACATTAGTGCTACACTAATTGATTACGTACTGTCGAATCAGATTATATCTGTCAATGTGCACGACTGTCCTAAAATTACTGACCATTCTATCGTAACAATTAGCTTACCCATAAAAAATAATAACTATATAGGAAGCTCCTTCCTCACAAGAAAACTCGATGCGAATGCCTATTACCTATTATCATGCGATTGGTTGAATAATTCTATTGACGTTAATGAAATCTACAAGAACTTTGAAACACAATGCAGAACAATTACAAACCGTTTTGCACCACTAGTGGAAATTGTTATTAAAAATAGGCAGGTCCCTTGGTATGATGAAGAAACAAAATCAGCTTCTAGAGAAAGACACACAGCATATAAACAATTAAAAAAAAGTTCTGGTCCTGAAAAAAATGACTTATGGAACCAATACAAACTAAAAAGAAATACCGTGGTTAACCTACTAAAAACCAAGAAATCACAATATTTTGAGAATCACATTGATGAAAATAGGAGTAATGCAGAAGAAATGTGGAAAACACTAAAAAAATTGATAAAAGGTGAAAAAAATAAGTTAAACTACAAATGTATCAATTTTGGCACATACACCTTAGCCCAAAACGAACTTGAAGCAGCTAATATGTTCAAGGAATTCTTTACTGAAAGTATAAAAATTATTTCCGAACAGATTACACCTGAATCTGAATGGAATCATGAAGATTTGCCATTAATAACTAGTAACTTTGTAAAATTTGAAAATGTTAGTCTTACAGAACTAAAAAATATTATTTTTTCTCTTCCGAACAAAGGCAGTGTCGAAGAAGTAGTCAATATAAAATTTTTGAAAGAAACATTTTATACAATAGGATATGCATTTCTCAATCTCATCAATGCTTCACTAACATCAGGAAACTTTCCTGAGAATAAAAAAATGAGCACTATAATTCCTATCCCTAAAATTAACAACGCAACTGAAGTAACAGATTTCAGAGGAATAAACACGTTGCCAAACATCGAAAAAATCTTAGAAATCATCATAAATATCTAGGTTTTATGATAGATGATAGCTTGAGTTTTAAAAGTCACTGCGATTACATCTGTAAAAAAAATATCAAAAAAGTTATTCTTTCTATCTAGAGTATCCCATAACATGTCTCTCTTTTCCAAAATAACCATCTATAGGACAATAATATATACAACCCCACTTTGACTATTGTGCTAGCTTACTGTACCTTTTGGACAAGAACTGTTTAATGACCTTACAAAAACTTCAAAATAGGGGTATGAGAATCATTCTGCAATGCAATAAATATGTTCCAATTGATCAGATGTTACGAACTTTGAACTGGCATAACGTAAACAAACGACTGTTTTTCATGACAATGGTGCTCATTTATAAAATAACAAAAAACTTAGTTCCAGTTATCTTAGTTCATTAATTACGTATAATAATGAGATTCACACTTATTCTACAAGAAACGTGAACAATTTCCAAACAGCTCGAACTCGAAATACAAGCTCAATTAAAACATCATTCTCCGAGGGCTTAAATGATTTCAATAACCTCTCAAATGAAGTGAAAAATTCACCGTCTTCAAACACATTCAAAACTCGTTTAAATGAATTCATTTCACCACTGTACATGTGAAAAGATGAATTATGGAAGGCATGTGTATGAGTGTGTGTGCTATGCTACCCATGTATACTGAGTGAGTATAATATATATTAACTCAATCTCTGATGATTGTGACACTATAGGTGTATTTTTGTATATTTTTTATATTTTTATGTTTTTTTTCTTCTTTATATTTTTTCTTTATATTCTAGTGTTTTCTTTTGTTTAGAATTAAATATTTTTATTACTAATTACAAATATTAAAAATGTATGTAAAGTAGGATGTTTCCTATTTCAAATAAAGATTTAGATTTAGATTTGAAAACGCAACATACAAAGTTGATAAAACTATCGTATATGATAGTCAACATTTTCAAAATATTGTGAGTAAAATATGGTCCAAATTAACGGAATTTTTTTCTAGATATTCAATAAAAATATTGTAAATGACCTACAAAAAAATGTAACGCACCCTTTATCTAAATGAAAGGTAATATGGAACAATTGAGTTCATCAGAATGTTACCCTATCTTTTATTCAATGGGCAGTAGCAATTAATTCCTTTTTTTTGAAATAAATAACGATCTGTCAATAGTTTTTAGTATAGGGGTATACTCGAAAATAAATAAATAAAAATATTTCAAACAGAGAGAGTCATCAAGAAACAAAACACGTTTTTTCGCCTACAATAGACTGAAACTATGATATCTTAACAAAATATAACTTGTTGGTTTTAAAATAGTGCTGAAAAAAAAAATTCGGAAAAATGTTTTTTTTTACTATGCCCCGTTACACCCTAATGTACTATCATCAATAAAATTATAATTGAATTTTAATTTTCATCCTTACTTTTTTATTTCGCTAAAAAAACTTTGTCAATCCTATTTCAATACGACGTTTTTACGAACTTTGGCCGCTTATATCTCAGAAACTAAACATACAAAATCATTTGAACTCACACTTTTTTCTAATGACCCATCCTACTACAACATAATAAAATTTCAGCCAATTCGACCGAGAGCCAATTTCCCATATGTTTTCGTGCGGGGTTCTTTCAGCATACACAATGTTGGGTCCGGTCCTGTTCATTCAAATGAGCATCGGAATTCGTCCGAGTTTTTTGCCTATTTTCCTTTCAAGTTTTTATGAGATACTGATAATTTTATGGTATATCAATGATGAACAGGCAAAAACACTACTGACCCAAAGAAGATTATCAGATAATTTTTTCTCTCACTTTTTTTCTTGCTGATTAGGCACAATCCCATGAATAATTTGTTTGAATTAGTATAGTTTTCCCAATATCAATTGCAGAAGCATAAAAAAGTCTTGCGGCGAAATCGTGTGAGCCAGCAGTGGCGGAGATAACAAATTTTATTTAGATATTTTAAGATTTTAAAAATACTTCATAATGAAAAATGAAAAAAAATTAAAGACAAGCTTTTAATGTTTACAAATACATTAAGAAAGAAAAATAATTTCTTTCATTGTTTGATGTAGGTTACTAGAATATCCTAAAACGTATTTCGTTTGGCACACACCAAGGCCACAGACGCTACTGGTTTTTAATCTTTCAGAGCTATTAAAATACAATTATAACGCGTGATTTATGACCTTCCGGTATAGACACGCCTATACAAGCATCGATGTCCGACGATTGGCCCAGACGAATCGGTTGTACAAAAGCGACAGCTGCCACTCTTGTCCACGTTGACTGCGGCTCTTTTGATGTACCATATGCCGAGGGAAAATGTTTACGAGTAGTACAGATTATTTTTCGTTCAGTTTCCTCGCATATACGCTCGTGTTAGCGAAGTGAGTTTTTATTCGCTCCCTATAGAAACAGCTTCTACAATTGATATTGGATGGACTATACTAAATAAATCACTTTCATTCAATAGTTATTTTTGGAAATACTCTCGATTTCTCTATTGATACTCTTTCAACTTTTTACCACTGATAAAGCTAAGTATTTGTAACATACTGACTGAAGCAGGAAGTATTGTAATAGTAAAAAAATCGAATTCTCTATTTCACAAGTTTTCTCAGACAATTTCATATATATTTATTGACTAAGAATATTAATATTGATAATAAGGATAGCCTATGTAAAACCAAAATAATGGAACATAGATTTTTTTAAATGGGAGATCATGAATGAATGCATGTGCCAAGAGAACACTATCTTTTTTTTATCGAAGAAATTGAGAAACTGATTCATGGTTTCTAGGGCCCCTAGGAAAAAGCTTAGACTAATTTCCTTGACTTCACTTGGTTTACTTTGGGTTTTATGAAGTGTCAGTATATATGAATTTCTTTCCATTATACCTAACTTCAAAATTGAAATAGTTCCTTCTGTGAGTTAAAATATCGATTAAAAAAATGATTTCTTTGAAAATCCCATAGTTATTTTTATAAGCTCAATAAATTTTCTGAAAAAATCTTAGGAAGGGAAGTTTCCGTAAAAAGATGGAAACATAATTGATTTCTAATAAGAATGATTTGACAAAAACCGTTCGCCAACTTGGCACTGCCTATTTTGTAATAACAAATCTCGTCATCAATCATATTGGTGCAGCCATTTTCAGATGTATAACTGAAATATATTATTTGCAACATTGAAAACCTGTTACCTATATCGATTTTTACATGTATCTGACAATAAATAACAAAACTCTTTTGCCATATTGGCCCCGCCATTTTGAATTTCGATAAAATATTGGTTGTCAGCCACCTTGAATTTTTATTCCAATTAAGTGTTGAAGTAATATATGATGAAAAAATCTGACCTAATTTCCAACGCTGCTGGGAGTTTAATGCAAACATATCAACTCTATCCTTTGTAAGATTGAATTGTGCTCCCAATTTTTCTGCAGTTAAAGCCATTGGTATACCGCAGTAAGTATCGAAGCTGCTTTTCCAGAAGGAATCTTCTAAAGCGGGACTCGTTCCCAAAGGAATTCCCCCAAATCTGATGTCTCGGACAATATATGGAGATGCCGACATATTCTCAACACCACCTGTCAGGGCGATATCTGCAACTCGGGCGGAGATTTCCTTCGGAAAATTTAAAAATAAATAACAATAAAAATACACGTCAGAAATTCTGATACACACTCTCAGTTTGTTCATTGACCTGAATAGTCCAGAAGTCACTTTTTCATACTTATTACACTAATGTTCATAAACACTAAATTTTTTTTGGTTGGAAATCTTATAATGAAGAATATTATTCAGCATTAGCAGGTATGGGTCAAAGTCAGAAATAAGAGAGATTGAGAAAACCATTGATTATCAACATTTTATTTCTCGACACTAAGGTGAGAAAGTTTGGAAAAATAATTGAAATATAGAAATGACAATTTGGAACTTGATAATTTCGTGATTGAACAGTCTCATTTTCTGACTTTAAAGTTTTCTTTTGGTGAAAAATTGAATATTTTTTGGCTTTACTCACTTGGGTTCCATTGATTATTGCTTGGAATCCTGATCCACACAATCTATTCACTGTAAATGCAGGTGTTTCAATGGGGATTCCACATTTCAATGAAACATGTCTAGCAACGTAGATTCCATCTGCAGCAACAGACTTGAACGAAACAAGTGTTATAATTAGCAATGTGTCCCTAGCAACAAAAATAATTTTATGATATTTAGAAACTCGATATTCGTGTATTTCTCTTTTCCGGTCAATTTACCATAACTGAATGAAAGTATTGAAGAAGGGAACATTCTCAATTTATTATTGGATAGAGATATTTTTCAGTGAATTGCACAAACAATCCACGATAAAAATAAAGTAATTTTTTGTGAATATCCAACAGAAACACTACTTTCCCGGCTAAATTCACGCTGGACATTTGAACTAGGTGTAATAACCAAAACTAAAAAGAAAACATCTGAAAGTGAAAATTTGCATTATCATCCAGATTGTTATTTGATTTAACATTCCTGTCTTAATTAAGAACTCAAATAGATGAAAATGAGTCGCAGATGATTCCACATTCGATTTTATGAACGCCCTGTTCATATTTTCAAACAACTCAATAATGAAAGTAGTTTACAAATTGGGGTGTTACCATACGATTTTAAAATACGCTAGAAGTAGATAATAATGAGGCTAGCTTCAAACGGGCAGGTTATTGAAGAATTCTTGAAAAAAATGTCATTCAAATTGGGTGCAATATGTTTGAAAATAGTATTTTGAGGAAGATTCCAATTTTAAGCGTAGAATTGCACTAAATCACTCAAATTATCCGATCACTCAAATTGTAATTTTAAAAATGCCAAATTTTCGAAAAGTGAACCATTATCAATTGAAAATTGAATAGAAGTACTTTTTTAATTAAAAAATCTACGATAATAATGAAGTTATTTTTCTAACAGAAAACAACTGAACGAAGATTTCACTTTCAGATGTAGTAGGCTTTAGCCGGGAAAGTAGTTGTTTTCTGTTAGATATTACAAAAAATAACTTCAGAATCAGAAATGCTTTATTGTCATATAATATCAACTATGTTGACAAAGCTTGCCTAAAACTAAGATACACAAAAATAGGATAAAATTTAATGCAGTAAATACGTAATGTTAATTCAAAGTTATATATAAAACATCACAGTACAGTTTGTCACAAAGCATAAAACAATTCAGACAACACCTTAAAATAGTTTATAATATACCGGGTGATTCTCTAAGGTGGCTCACCCCTATTACTTTTTTATTATTGAAGATAGAAAAACTAAATTTGGGGGTTGTGTATTATAGTTCAATTTACATTTTTTTACATATTTACTTGCTTTGCCGTACTTCCGGTTTCTAACTTCTACTTCTAACTTTCGATTTTTAAATGGGACATCCTATATGTTTTTACTTATTTCGATCGAGAATGACATTATAAATCCAACAACACCTCACTCGTCAATATTTGACAAATAAAGTCATTTTTATTCCAATTTTTATTTTTCGATCTAGGATGCCATGGATCGTGTAAATCGCTTCATTTTTGATCAAGTAACATGGGAAAAATACGACTTTGAGGCTTATGACTTCACAGTCGTTTAAGAATTATTTAAAAGTCGCAAATATGAATTTTTCCAGTTAACTTGATTTTTTCGAATGGAAAGGGGGTGGCTCGTCGGCTTTTTGTGAAAAAGATCATTTTCTTACGAATAATTTGATACCACACACTTTCACTTTATTTTCACTATGTTTCTGAATAATTGCAAGAAGCGATCATACCTAATAACAAATAATTCATTTGTTGCGTAGTTTATAATTTGATATGGAAAATTATACTAGAAACGAGAAAATTGACATGTTGCTAATTTACGGAGAAGCAAAAAAGAATGCAACTGATGCAGCTCGAATTTATGCTCAGAGATTCCCTAATCGTCGCCATCCCACTCGGCATTATTTTCCAAAACTGGAAAGGAAAATGCGAAATGAACCAGAAGAAAATGCCAATAACTTCATCTTCAGTGAAGAAAAAGAAGTAGACGTGTTGGCCTATGTTGAAGTGAATTGTACGGTACGGAGAATTTGTTCATAATGTATTATTTCTTCTTCATATTCTAGATCACCAGATCTTACTCCGCTAGATTTTTTTCTCTGGGGTACAGCTACTCGTGAAGAACTGGAACTGGCATTTCAGAACATCAATGTGGTGCGCGTAACAATTGAAAAAGTTGAACTTTGCCGTGATCAAGGCGGAGGTCATTTTGAAAATTTTGAACCTTAATGGACTAATTTGCGACTTTTAAATAATTCTTAAAACGACTGTGAACTCTTAAGCCTCAAAGTCGTATTTTTCCCATGTTACTTGATCAAAAATCAAGCGATTTACACGATCCATGGCATTCTAGATCGAAAAATAAAAATTGGAATAAAAATGACTTTATCTGTCAAATATTGCCAAGTGAGGTATTGTTGGATTTAGAATGTCATTCTCGATCGAAATAAGTAAAAATATACAGGATGTCCCATTTAAAAATCGAAAGTTGGGGTCATTTCCGTTCAAACCGGAAGTACGGCAAAGCAAGTAAATATGTCAGAAAATTTAAATTGAACTATAATACACAACCCCCAAATTTCGATTTTCTATATTCAATAATAAAAAAAGTTATAGGGGGGAGCCACCTTTTGGAGAATCACCCGGTATAATAAAGTTTTCAGTAATTATATTTAGGAGTGAGCAGTGAGGTGTCCATGAAGTATTGATTCAAATCATAATATACTTTTTAAAGCAGCAGTTTTTTCACTTCTTCACGAAATTTATTTTTTTCTATTGGAAGATTGTTGAATAGCTTTTTTCCATTATAGATAATTGAATTCTTAATTTGTGGATAGGAAGACTGATGTTATTAGTAAGGCGGGTTGCATAGACTGACTAAGACATAATGTTCTATAAGTGTTTTTTACGGAATAAACAGACTGATTCTAAGATGAATAGGCATGCCAGGGGCAGAATTCCTTGTGTTTTGAAGAGGTTCTACAGGAATCTCTGACTCCAGCTTGACAAACATATCTGAGAACTCTCTTTTGGAGTGTGAAGATAGGGTTAGTAATATTTTGGGAGCCTCTGTACCCCAGTAACATATACAATTGATGTGATTATCGAATTTTACATTTTTATCAATATGTAGACCTAAAAATTTGTTTACTTGTTTGGACTCAATGATTTGGTTATCAAGAAAAATTGGTTCTATGTTGCATTTGAAAGTTATGTTAATAGGATCCTGTAATGCCAAAGAATGGACGTGTCATCTGCGAAGATTGTGAACTTTCCACCAATAGATATATTCATCTGAAGATAGAAGTCATCCAAAAGAGAAAAAAATGCATCATCATTAGTGCCTTTTGTAGCTCTAAATCCAAACTGTTTGGGATGCAAAATATAATTTTTTTCGAGAAAGCTCAGAATTTTTTTTTCATTAGTTTTTCAATAATTTTTGCTAATGTGGGAAGTAGAGAAATGGGTCTGAAGTTTGCTGGAATGTCAGGATCCCTCCTTTGAAAAACAAGATGGGAAAAAACCATTTAATATAGTTTTGTTAATAATTTCTGCCAAAATATCCAATACATAATCCGGTATTTGAAAAACTATTTTCAATGAAATATCATTCCTGAAAAATTCTTATTTTTCATTTTGGCTGAAATCTCTTTTATTTCATTTGCAGAAGTTGGTGAGTAACTAAATTAAATTGATATAACAATATGATTTAGATAAGTTGTAGGATTTGTTTCCCGCGGCATTTTGTCAGTTAGATTACCAGCCATAGAGCAGTAAAAAGTATTCATTTCTTCAGAGAATAGACTGCTTTTGACCGAAACAGATTTTGTTTTAACTCTGATTTCATTAACAATCTTCCAAGATTCCTTTTGCATATTGTTCGTGTTAGTCAATCGTTCACTAAAATGACTCTTTTTGGCAACTTTAATTATACTCCTATAAGTATTTCTATAACACTTGATGTAATGAATAAAAAAGGCATTTTCCATGAAATATTTTCGGATGTAATGGAGACATCTCATATTTTTAGAATCGATTTTCATTTGATAAATGGTCCCAAGTCGAAACAGAACAAATTTGTTAAAACTTCTTGAAATTGTTTTTACTATAGATTCATATTATTATCGTGGATTTTTCAATTTTCAGAAAAATCCTTCTAATCAATTTTCAATTGAGAATGTTTTCCTTCTCAACATGAATACTCCCCAAGAGGTTATCTTGAACGATGGAAGATACTAAACTAAAGTTTATCTTTCAGTCGCAGATGATTCCACATCTGATTTTATGAACATCCTGTTCATAATTTCGTACAAATCAAGCCAAATTTTCCTTATTGAAAATATCATTGAGATAATGCTTTAGCCTTTACTGAACGACAGAATGAAAACAGAATGATAAATTAAAAAAATGTGACGAACCAAATAAAATTTATAACGATATACTGACCGCGTTTGAAAATTGTTCCCGTCAAAAAATCATAAAAATATGAGAAGACTCAAAACCCTGGTTCAATAAGAATATCTCCAAACTAATTAAAATTCTATTACAAAAAAAAAATATAACCCTACCCAATTTTGTTCATTGATTCGTATGATAATTATAATAAATTAGTTAAATTAAGTGTTAAAGAAGCAAAAAAAGAATATTATAAACGAAAATTCACCAATGCTACTACAAAATCAGTTTGGAACTCATTAAATGAACTGTTATATAATAAATCAAGACGCTATGATGAAATTGCATATATCTCGAAAAATGGAAAAAAGATTAGTAACCAATAAGAAATTTGTGAAGAGTTCAATGATTATTTCATTAATATTGGTCCTGAGTTGTCATCGGATTTCATGGCCAAAAGAGAAATTTCAATTCAATCAAAAATTTCATCATGTTTTTGAAACCCACTGAATCTGAGGAAGTAGAAGAAATAATCAGCGAACTTGATACAAGAAAAGCTCCGGAATTCGATATCACTACAAAAATTGTAAATATGGTGAAATCAGAAATTGCACCAATAATGAGTGAGTTAATAAATTTAACATTCTCAACAGGCTCAGTACTTGACAAATCAAAAATTGCCAAAGTTAAGCCCATTTTCAAAACGGGTGAAAAAGATCAAATGGGGAATTATAGACCAATCTCTATTCTTTCGGTACTTTCAAAAATTATAGAAAAAGCAGTACATTGCATATTATTGGAATATCTCGAAAAATCAAATTTATTGTTTAATGGGCAATATGGTTTTCGAAAATCAAGTGATACTGAATCAGCTGTTCTAGATGTTATCACTGAACTCCAACTAGATATAGATTCAGACAAAAAATGCGGTATATTGTCATTGGATCTTCGAAAAGCATTCGATTCAGTAGATCACAAAATCCTATTGAGTACTTTGAATAGAATAGGTATTAGAGAGCCTGTATAAATGTGGTTTAAAAATTATTTATCAGACAGGCAACAGTTTGTATGTATGAGAGAAAAGTACATTTTATGTGATGTTCCTCAAGGGTCCATTTTGGGACCGGTACTTTTCTTTATATATATATATATATATATATATATATATATATTATCATAAAGGGTAGTTTCTTGGGGATTGGTTCTGTATATAAATAAAAACCAGTATAGATTCTGTGTTTTTTTATAATGTGGTAAGACGACGTTTCTCCTGGATGCCTCCAGGCTTTTTCAAGTCTTCACATTATAAAAAAACAGAATCTATACTGGTTTTTATTTTTATACAGAACCAATCCCCAAGAAACTACCCCCTATGATACATTTACATGGTTCAAGAAAATTCACAAATATATATATATATATATATATATATATATATATACATATATATATATATAGTGATAAGTATATGATATAGTATAGTATAGTGATAAGTATTCGCGGTACTGGTGGTAATATATATATATATATATATATATATATATATATATATATATATATATAAACTCTTTAGCAGAGTTGGATTTGACAGGAAAAATCAAAATGTTTGCTGATGATACAACAATAATATATGTAGTAGCAGAAATTTACATGAGATCAAAAAAATGATAGATGATCTCAAAAAAATATCTTTATGGCTTATTATCAATGAAAAATCATCATTTATGTTCATGACAAAAAGATCCTCGAACATTCATGTGAAAAATCATATTAAATTCAATAATGAAAGTATAAAGTACTCTTCCAGTCTGAAATTCTTGGGACTATAGACAGATGAGAATTTATCGTGGTCCAAACATTGATATATTAAGAAAACGAATTTCCCCTATTATTGGAATTTTTTTCAAAATAAGATTATTTTTACCTATTGAATATCTCAAAACCATTTATTTTACCTTGCTTTACTCCAAATTCCAATATTTAATTTCTGTTTGGGGTTCAGCTAGTCCTTCTTTGCTCAAGCCATTGAAAACACTTCAAAACAAAATCAAGTGTATATTCAAACTTGACTATCAGAACCAACATAATCGTAAACCAAGAAAACTTTTAGATATAAATTCATTATACAAAATGAGACTGTGCACCTTCATTCATTTCGTTAAAAATAATATAAAGCATTTAATTTGGTATTCCAAACTATTAGTGAACAACACAATTACCCAACCAGATTTTCCAATAATCTAGCGATTACTGAAATAAAGACAAATTTTGGACAAAAATATATTTGTTACAATGGAATACAATTTTACATTGATCTACCAGACCATTTGAAAATACATGGCAAATTACGAATCAAAATTGATTTAAAGAAATTCTTCATTATTAATTTTTTTTCTTCTGATTTTATCATTTATATTATTCTTCTATACTCTATGGAGTATATAGTGTTTAACTTTCTTGTTGTTTAGTATTTATATTTTCCCTTCCATAAACTTGTACGTTTCTTGGGAAATAAAATTGTTATTATTTATTATTATAATTATTTAAAAAATCCAGATTCAATACCGTTTTTTGGTGGTATGCATGCCTTTTAATACAAAAAGTGGTGTGTGAAGGATTCCTCTCCAATGTTATTCCTTTTTACACGCTTTATATTAGCTTCACTTGTATGTTTGTTTGTAACCGACTCCTTTGGGCGCGATTTTGACGTCCGAATGATTTGAAATTTGGCAGGTGTACATAATTCCGGTGACAATGCATTAAAAAAAATTGTGTAAAAAAAAAATGGCGGCTCCAATATGGCGTACGAGTTTTGTGATTATGGTCCGATTCGCTTCAAAATTGGTATCTGAGGGTTTTCGTGGTCGGAGATTATGATTCTTTTGTCAGAATTGAAAAATTCAAGATGGCGGCTCCAAAATGGTGGACGAGTTTTGTGATTATGGTCTGATTCTATTCAAAATTGGTATGTGGGGGTTTTTGGGGTCGAATATTATGATTCTTTTGTAAAATTGAAATTCAAGATGGCGGCTTAAAATGGCAGCGAGTTTTGTGATTATGGTCTGATTCTATTCAAAATTGGTATGTGGGGGTTTTTGGGGTCGGAGATTATGATTATGTTGTCAAAATTGAAGGATTCAAGATGGCGGCTATAAAATGGCAGCGAGTTTTGTGATTATGGTCCGATTCCATTCAATATTGGAGAATAATAGTTAAAAAATAATAATAATAATAGTTTGAAAAACTAAAAACACGCGTTAATAGAAAACTAAACTGAGAAGTTGAAAATAAATAATAGTTTAAAAAAACAAAAAACACGCTTTTATAGAAAACCAGACTAAAAAAATAGAAAATAAGAAAAAAATTTATTTTATTTAAAAAAAGCGTGGGGTGCATGGTATCAATAATTATATAGTGCATTACACACCTAAGGCAGTAAGTTAAGAAATGTCTCAGATCACAGGTAATTGTTGGCCAAGACGATACCATGCACCCCACGCTTTTTTTAAATAAAATACATTTTTTTCTTATTTTCTATTTTTTTAGTCTGGTTTTCTATAAAAGCGTGTTTTTTAGTTTTTTAAACTATTATTTATTAATGCTAAATTTTGAATTCGTTCGCTATGCGCGCAAAAACTGCATCAGCGCTGAAAATTTCAATACAAAAATGTTTCAGACATTAATGGCTGCTTTATGAATGGTGAATTCCAATAAAATAAGAAGGAAACGATACTTTTTTAGTAATTTTTTTCATTTCGTTTTAGTGTTGAAAAATATTTTTTTGGATTGACACAAATTACAATAACAAATTGATAGCAGTCAAAAGAGATTATATAATTTTATAAGTTCGCCACACTGGTCATCCCCTCCCAATATAACAACATAATATATATTTATTATAACTATAATAATTCATATATTAGAATGCACATTTTATTCTGAACATTTGTTCCCCAAACCCAAAATCCTGCCCTGCGGGCCCGTATGTTACGCCACTGCACTGATTCAGCAAAAAAACATCGGAAATTAACAATTATATGTTAATTTCATTTTCTATAGGAAAATAGTACCATTATACCATATATTAAATGAAGTGAATAATCTAATAAATGTTACTTACTGCATTGACATTTCCAATAATTACTGTATCTACAAATTTTGGATTAACTTTGGCAGATAATAGGGCTGCTCTGGATGCAATGGTTTGGAGTTCTGTGATGTGTGTCTTGGCCAACTTTCCACCGAAAGTACCAAATGGTGTACGTTTTGCACCGACTATGAAGACACCTGTAAAATAATATTAATTTAGATGAAGATATAATAAATAATTAGGGTTCAATGACCTTTGACTAGGGAAGTCATGATAATTTTTCTGTTAAAGATCACGTCAACACCTCCAAAGAGTCGGAATAGAAAAGAATTGTTTGGAATATTTTCTCAATTAAATAGAGAAAAGTGATAAGCGAGTCCCAGTTTGACCTTTAGAAGATATTGAAATTGTTTTAAAAAACAATGATAACAGTAATTGCAGGACCGGCGCTAAAATTAAAACTTCAAGGACAACCAAATATCAACAGGTGTTTATATAAAATATTTCCCATTGTTCGGATGAGATAGACTTTCATATACAAACATTATTTATAGGCGTCTAAAAATTCATTTTGGGTTATTTTGAAAGAGAGAGTGAAAAGCATGAAGATTTTTTTTATATAAACTTGAACTTATTTCAATTTTTTTTTGTTATTCCTTTTCGACACGCTGAAAATAAGTGGTTGTTTTTAAATATGTTTTATTTCGAAATTACACAAATGTTTCAATGATTTCTAGGATCGAACTATAATTTCATTAATAGTGAATGAAATGTAATATATTTGAAATAGACATCCTAATATACAAATACATACATATATATATATATATATATATTATATATATATATATATATATATAAAATATAGTATTCATACAATATTATTAATTGGAATTGAAAAATTTAGTCTTTAAAGTAGTTAGAATATAACAGGTATTATTAAGGACATTAAACAAGTTAATAGGTTAATGGGTTGGTGATGGACAACTCAGCTGGTTTCATACTGTGTTATTAGATATTTAGCGAGAGATTTTTGAACTGCTGGATATTGTTGCATTTTTTGATTTCATTTGAAGCTTATTGTAGTCCAAGAGCCCTCTGTGAAATAAGGAATTCATAGTCCTTGCAAGGTTTGCTCGTGGTACATATAGGTCATTACTACCTCTTGTAGGGTAGTTATGTATTTGATGCTGGTAGGTAATGAATTCATTGAAATAACACGGTGCTCCTTCATGGAGTATTTTGAAAATAATATATTGAAAAGTAGAAGAGTCTATCTTTTACTGTTAGCCAATTCAGAACTTTGATCATTGATATAATCGGGGTATGTTTGTTGCATTTCAAAGTAATGCTTTCCTCTATTCTGCATTGAAATACAATTTTCGTCTAGCAAAGAAATTAGGGTAGCACAGAGTCAAAATGAGGTTGGATTATATTGATCGGTATACAGTCATGTTTGATTGGAACGTAAGGTTTCTGCTAATTCTTGTGAAAAAGAAATTTTTTTTGGATATTATATATACTGGAAGTGTTTTTTTAAATTCAAGCTGTTATCCACAATAAAACCAACATATTTGAATCTTCCACAATTTCAATGGTTTCATCATATATTTAATATCAATGGAATTTAAATCAATAAGGTTGTATTTATGCGTAGTTGTTAGTATCATTGCTTTTGTTTTTGCTACATTCAACTTTAGTTTATTATATTTAAATTTACATATTTTGTAATATAGCATTAATTTTGCTAACAGCGTTTTCAATATTTACGTCACTTACAGCAAGTAGCGTATCATCAGCGAAAGGTTGATAAATTCGTAGTTTTCAATAAGATTGATATCATTCAAGTATAAAATGAATATTAGAGGACCGAGTACACTCCCCTGTGGGACACCTATACTAATAGGTCTATTACTTGATAGTATGTTATTTACTTTAGTACACTCTGAGATCTATCAGATAAATAACTTCTGAACCATTCAAACACTTTACCGGATATGCCATAGTATTTGAACTTTGCGAGGAGAATTGATATATCCATTGTTTCGAACGCCCTTTTAAAGTCCAGAAATACAGCCACTACAAATTTATTATCATCAATTAACAGTTTCCACTTTGATAAGGTAAGCTGTAGTGCAGTTTCGCATGAATGCCTTGATCTGAAACCTGATTGGTAATCAATCAGCAATTTGTTGCCTTCAATATATGAATAAACTTGATTGTAAACAGTTCTAAAATTTTTCCAGTGGTGGTAAGGTGTTGATTGGACGAAAGTCAATAACTTCATTTGTATTGCTGATCTTGGGCACAGGGACTATTGTACTGACCTTGAGTTCTTTGGGGAATTGACCGTTTTTTAAAGAAGTATTAACAAAGTCGAGTATGATGTGACCCACTACAATGAGGGCACATTTACATTTCATCAGCTCAACTTTCGTATTTCTATTGTTTACAATTGCTTTCAAGGTTAGTTTTTATTGTCATCACGGAAATAGCGTTTTCATAGGGAGAGAGAGGATCTTCAATCATGAATACTTTCATAT
The DNA here is from genome assembly GCA_018342105.1 of Gonioctena quinquepunctata. Classification (NCBI taxonomy): domain Eukaryota; kingdom Metazoa; phylum Arthropoda; class Insecta; order Coleoptera; family Chrysomelidae; genus Gonioctena; species Gonioctena quinquepunctata. The sequence continues at coordinate 227,211 of JAFIRS010000213.1, forward strand.
TGAAGTTTTTGATGGAATTCGATTATCAAATCAAATCAGAATATACTTTATATATTGTTGGAGGACATAAATTCTCATTGACAAAATGTAATACTAATCATATAATAAAAATAAGTAGTAAGTAATATTAAGGTCTTAGGATTAATATGTACATATTTACAAAATCACATATGTACTCAAATGTATACATATGTGTTACACGAAAAAAACACTTTGAAATACTAGCACATCTAAAAAATAAATGTATATACACGTTAACTTAAACAAATTTTAAGGTTCAGTTAAAGCAGTCATACTTAACGTGACCATACGTCCCGCTATTAACCTCAATACGTAAATAAAAAATGTCCCGCTTTGACAAAACAAAAGTGTAACAGCAAGCAAGCCTTATCAAACGCGCTGTGGTTGTAGGGCCGTACTACGCGTGCTCGTGTGCATTGTTTTTAATGGGAATGAGCGGTCGGTGGCGCGATGTGTCTGGAGACGAGACGGGCGGGAGAGGACCCGGCTTGGAGCAGTGGTGTAGGAACAATTATTTATTATTTAGCCGTTTTGCTATACATTCCAATAATACAAATCAATTATAATACTACTGATAATAATTAGAAAGAAAAAAAAGTTCAAATGTTTTCCCCCTACACTCTAAGTGAGTACACACTTGTATTGTGTAGTGAGAAAAAACAAAAAAAAAAACAAAACAGCATAACATGAAAACCGACAATTTAAAGTCAGAAATAGGAAGAAGGAACGGAACAGTATAAACAATATACAAAAATATATACACACACACAATATATACAATACGCGTGCATTATTTTTTACGGGAATGAGCGCTGACGGAAGACAAGACGGGTGGGAGTGTGCTTGAGGATTTCCAATTATATTACAGCTCAGAAATATATACCAGGTGTTTCTCTAAGGTGGCTCACCCCTACAACTTTTTTATTATTGAAGATAGAAAAACGAAATTTGGGGGTTGTGTATTATAGTTCAATTAACATTTTTTGACATATTTACTTGCTTTGCCGTACTTCCGGTTTGACCGGAAATGACCACAACTTTCGATTTTTAAATGGAACATCCTATATATTTTTACTTATTTCGATCGAGAATGACATTCTGAATCCAACAACCCTCACTTGTCAATATTTGACAAATAAAGTCATTTTTATTAAAATTTTTATTTTTAGATCTAGAATGCCATGGATCGTGTAAATCGCTTCAGTCTTGATCAAGAAACATGGGAAAAATACGACTTTGAGGCTTATGACTTCACAGTCGTTTTAAGAATTATTTAAAAGTCGCAAATATTAATTTTTTCAGTTAACTTGATTTTTTCAAATGGAAAGGGGGTTGCTCGTCGGCATTGTGTGAAAGATTATTTTATTACGAAAAATTTGATACAACACACTTTCACTTTATGTTCACTATTTTTCTGAATAATTGCAACCTAATCATACCTAATAACAAATAATACGTATTCGCTTTACTTAAGCACTAAGTCCTGTTATTCAAGTTATCCGTGACAAACAATTGAAGCTGTTGCTAGGACTACCTAAACAAATAGGCTAATGAATATGCTGTCACTTTTAAAAATGTATTTGTTGCGTAGTTTATAATTTGATATGGAAAATTATACTAAAACGAGAAAATTGACATGTTGCTAATTTACGGAGAAGCAAAAATGCAACTCATGCAGCTCAAATTTATGTTCAGAGATTCCCTAATCGTCTCCATCCCACTCGGCATTATTTTCCAAAACTGGAAAGGAAAATGCGAAATGAACCAGAAGAAAATGCCAATAACTTCATCGTGAGTGACGAAAAAGAAGTACACATGTTGGCCTATGTACGGCGTCCATTCGCCAAATTGTGAGTGTGATATAATAAGTTATTCGTCCGTTTGGAAAATTCTCCACAAATATAATTATCGATCATTCAAGTACCAACTACACCAACATCTTTCGATAACGACCACAACCGAAGATTAACTTATTGCAACTGGTTTTTGACTAAATACAGAGAAGATGTACGTTTTCCATTTGAAATTATTTATTCAGATGAAACTCGATTCACCAACTTGGGTCTGTTCAATCGGAATAATAAAAGATACTTGGTCTCAAACAAATTTACATCTGATGCAAGAAGTACATTTTCAAGAGCGATTTGGTTCCAATTGCTGGATGGGTATTATCGGAGGAAAACTTTGGGGGCCAATAATTTTCGACGGACAACTTACTGCGGAAAGATATCTACAGTTCTTTAGAAATCAAATTAATGATTTCATTGAAGATTTGCCACTGGCTAACTAAGTTGATATCTATTTTCAACAAGATGGAGCACCACCTCACAATTCTCAAGTCGTAAGAGAACATCTGAATGACATGCATCTTCCCAGAAAAGTGGATAGACCTATTCAGTGGCCTGCGAGGTACATTCTTAAGCCGTAATTTTTTTTCATAATGTATTATTCCTTTTTCATATTCTAGATCACCAGATCTTACTCCTCTAGATTTTTTTCTCTGGGAAACAATTAAAAATCAGGTGTATAACACAGCATCAGCTACTCGTGAAGAACTGGAGTATAAAGTAAGGATGGCATTCCAGAACATCATTGCGGAACAGCTAATCAATGTAGTGCGCGCAACAATTGAAAAAGTTTAACTTTGCCGTGATCAAGGAGGAGGACATTTTGAAAATTTAGAACCTTAATGGACTAATTTACGACTTTTAAATAATTCTTAAAACGACTGTGAAGTCATAAGCCTCAAAGTCGTATTTTTCCCACGTTGATCAAGAATGAAGCGATTTCACGATCCATGGCATTCTAGATCGAAAAATAAAAATTGGAATAAAAATGACTTCATTAGTCAAATATTGACAAGTGAGGTGTTGTTAGATTTAGAATGTCATTCTCGATCGAAATACGTAAAAATATATAGGATGTCCCATTTAAAAATCGAAAGTTGGGGTCATTTACATATTACATATATACCTATATTGAAATTAAGTCAGTGTATGTCCTAATAAAAGTTTTACAGTAGGTAACAAAAAAATAAAATAAATTAAATACTATTTCTAGACAAAGCTGCTGGATATCCCTATTGGGTAAGGTTACCGAAAAGTGGCCTGAAAGAATTCCTGAACGTTAAAAAGAACTAGATCACAAAGGCTATTCTTCACAGATGATACATCGTTCATACTGTTTAATATTTTTTATGTTCCATGGAGGATGGTTATATATTTTTGCAGCCAGATATATAAATGAATTTTAGAATATATTGGACGAAGGAATAGGTAGTTTCAAGTTACCTCTTTGGCAAGTGATTCCTTCATTGACTTCGTACAAAGATTTATTTTAGAAAACTAAACAAGCTGTTTCAAGGATAAACCCGGATGGAAGAGCTAACAATAATATTTTAAATATTATTATTGTATTAACAATAATATTTTAAACATGCAAATAAAATATGTGCAAATATTAAAAAAATGCGCCCTAAATTTCTGTATACAAGATAAACATGGATATGTAGGTATTTTCATGAAAAATTGGGATTGTATTTTTAATTGAAAAAAACTAACTCGACAAAAATAATAGACACATTAAATAATAAATATACAGAATTTGAACACATCAGAATAAATACTCAATTGTCAATTTGCTTTTGGAGAAATCCATAATAAGAGAATAATTATTATTATACATTGGTAGTGTTGAATGTTGTATATTATAAGGATTATAGTATGAATCAAATCAAAATTGATATTTGGAAAGGAACAACAAATAACATACTTTTACCTACCTATTTGATGAACAATTTCGTATTTAAAGTGAGGATTTAAAAAATCACTAGAAAATCTGGCCAAATTTTCGGCTTATGGTGAAAATTTGTATGAGGGTTCTGTTAGTTTTTAAGTTAGGTTCATAAAAATTGGCATTTGAGGTATTTGTTACAAATTTAGAAGAACATGTTTCAGTGTTTTTAGAATTTCAACCCCTGAAGGGCTGAAATGGAGGGTGAAAGTTTGTATGAGGGTTCTGTTAGTTTTTAAGTTAGGTTCATACAAATTGGTATTTGTGGTCTTTGTTACAAATAAAGATAAATGCCTTTGTGTTTGAAATTCAACCCCAAAAGGAGTGAAATGGGGGATGAACATTTTTATGGGGGTACTGTTAGTTTTTAAGTTAGGGTCATGAACATTGGCGTTTTGGCTCTCTGTTACAAATAAATAAATTTTCATAATTTGAAAATTCCGTCCCTAAAGAAGTGAAAAGGGGTTAGTGAATTTGTAATAGTCGTCAAAAAGCATTCCTTTCGCTGTCAAATCAATTATGCCAGCCAAACGAGAAACCGGATAATGGAAAAAAGGGAAGTAGGCAAAGTAACAGGCATAAGCTAGATGGAACAACACAAAGAGAAAAATACAAATTCTGAGGAATAAAACTCAAAAGGGGAATTATATAATAAATAGAAAAAACATTATTGGGTTGATTTGGGCATGTAAAACGAAAGAAAACCTCAAAACTAATAAGAATAATATTCATAGTAAGAAGTATCAGAAATAAATCAAAAGATAGACCTAGGAACAGATGATAAGAAAAAGCTAACCAAGCACTAGATAGACAAACGTTCAGGGCACGAGATTTCATTATTGAGCAAGCTGAACATGATAATTGAGTATATAATTATAACAACCATTCAAGCAGAAACATGAGAAAATGGAATCATAGACAATTTTTCATTTTCTCCTAGTAAATTTTTAAATAATTGAATTTTCTTGTAATTAGGACACCTTAGACAGTTGCCTGATTTGCCTAGGACCGGCCCTGTGTAAACCTTCCTTGAATGTTTATAAACATGTTTCTGAAGTACATCTTATTATCAAGATTTCAAAATATTTTTTTATCTTTGCTGAACTTCCTAAATATGTTGTGCAAGGATTCATATACATTTTTCCCTCTGAAATTATTGTGGAATTTGCATCCAAAGCTGTCCAAAAAAACTTTTAGGTAGATACTACCTAGGTATTCTATTCACGATTTAAAAAAAATTGGTGTATCTTAACCGATCGTGGTCCACAGAACCCAAAAATACCATCAGTTCGAAAGTTTATATATTTACAGGTAGGGTGAATGTGCTGGTTTTCGACCACTTAAGAGAAATTTAAAGTTCAATGAATCATAAAAATATGTAAAAATGTATTTTATTATTACTTTCTATTTCTTCACAATTTAAGAAATATCTTAAAAATTAAAGATTTTTTTGTTTATAGATTATAGAAAACGCCGAATAAATCTCAAATGAACAAATGCACCATTTGCCATTTCTCGACCACAAGGCATTGATTGTCAACCGCTGCTGCACCGGTTTTCGACCAGTTATTTATTATTAATAATTATCAATTATCCACTCCACAACCTTTTTTTCAACTTGGGCAGTAAGAATGCATTCTGAATCAGTTTTTTTCAATCCCCTTTTTGACCATTGAGACGGTCAATTGTTGTTGTTTTAGGGATACTGAACAGCCTACTCCACTCCCTGATTCCCTGTCGCTTCTCCTTTATTTCTTCCAGTGCCCTCTCTAATTTTCGTTAACTACTCTTTATCGTTTTTTAGTATTTTCTGGATTTGCTTGTTCTTGAACTTTATTCTTTGTAGACGGTAGCTACAAAAAATATATTATACCTCTCTTTATTTTACAAATAGAAACAGGTAGTTAGATAAGGATAGAACTAGTGGTCAACAATAGTCGTTTACTCAAGCCATTACTCGACCACCAAAAATGCCGTATATTTGGAAATGGTTGAGATAAACGGTGGGTGAGATCTGAGCAGACTTTCATAGTAATAATCCAAACTGTTTCATAAAATGAGAGAGAAAATATCAGCATCTTATATGTTAGAAAAGGATGTGTGAAAAACCACTACTTGAATCCTGTTTTCGACCGCCCTGGTCGAGAAATAGTTCATTTTGTTATCCAGTTAGATGACCACTGTGTTTAAAGTAAAATATATAAAAATAGTTTGATCCTATCTAAACAATGTATTTTGGTATCTATTCTTCTTTACTATTTTGCTTTCAACAAAAGAATACCCGTTTATTATAGCAGGTGATTTCAATTTAATCTTAAAAGTAGAATCCAAAGATAAATATGAATTTCTTTCTTCTTATAAACTCTTTTGACGCAGTTCTCACTATAAACGAAGACACTCGCTTTACAAATAGATCAGGAACGTGAATTGATAACATTATTGTTAGGAAGGATCTCAATATACATCGAATGTTATAGACGCATGTCTCTCTGACCATCGAGCCCAATAGGCTTTTTCATTTAATGACAAATGACTAACTTTGTTTACCTGTCGACCCAACGGCATTAACGAAATAAAATATTTCCGAGTTTTTCTATGGATAGTTGACTCAAATTTACATGAAGAAGAAAACTCACCATTAGAAAATATTCGTGTACATTATTTTATCTACGAATGAAAGGTTTTTGGCGATATAAAATAGGTAATAAGTACTTAACCTACAAAGAAAGATACGAACGCCAATGTATGCAGGTGCATTTGTCATGAAGTTGACTGTTGACATAATGTGAAAATACCGCTAATTTTGAACTAAGCCAATCTCAAATTGTTATTTCAAAACTAACCAATGGCTATTCCCAATAGCCAATCAGACTTTGGGTCTCAAAACAAGCGCATGCGCCTTAATAATCATCTAAATGAAAAGGCCTATTAATAGATAGATAGATAGATATTTTATTGGTTCTTTAAGATCATACATTTATGATATAGAACAAGTCATAATAATCCTATAAAATAAACTAGTGTGACACAATAAATTACAAAAAACAGATATACACATATATACTTATACATTAATTCAAAAATTACAGTATTTAAATCAAAATAAAATAAAACTATACATATTTAAAATATTAAAATATAATACCGGTATATCCAGCACACAATCACATGGTATTCAACAAATATATTAAAAAATTAAAACTACATTAAACAGTTTGTTAGTAACAGAATAGAAAAAATAGATAAAAGCATTATATGAAGTTTTTGTCCTCAAAATACTCTTTCAGTATGCCTTTTGTGTCAAAATTACCTTTATCTGTTTCTTAAATTCAGTCAGTGAATACTCTTTGAAGCAATTTGGTAAATGGTTGAATATCGTATAGCCATATACTTTGGACAGTGGTCAGTGCTTTTTAGTTGATGTACAGGCACCTCTAATACATTAGAGTTTCTTGTTTCGTATTGTCCTGTACCCAAGGTTTTGAATGATTTGATCTCTTGTTTAGCATATAGTAGTACATGAAAGATATACAATGAGTACACTGTTAATATTTTCTGTTCTCGAAAAATGTTCCTGCAACTCATCCTTCTTCCGCCTTTAACAATATTTCTTATTGCTCTTTTTTGAAGCTTTAATATTCTATTGGTTTCATGAGATGCACCCCAAGTTATAATACCATATGATATTATTGCTTGAAAGCGAGCATAGTACAATGTAAGCAGGATAGATATATCAACTGTTTTACTTAGTTCGTATAGTAAGTAACATTGTTAGTTTTTTGCAGGTTTCATTAATGTGGTTTGACCATGAACAGTTCTCTGTTATTTGTATGCCAAGGAATGTTGTCGAACTAACTTGATGTATGGAGTTGTAATTACTTGGTTTTATTAGCATACTTCGATCGAAATGTTTCATTGTGTGACTAAAACTAGTGAAGTAGGTTTTCTTTGTATTAAGCACCAATCTATTGAATATCCCATATCAAGCAGTAACTATAATTTTATATGAGACTTTTTTCAGATGAATCTATTGCAGATATTATATCTGAAATCGAAAAAGGAACTTTATGAGGTTTTCGATGAATTTGACATAAATTTGAAATGGAATATATTTTCGAAAAACTTCTGTTTTCCCATAAAAAAACTCAAAAAAAGCCAGTTAATAACAAGAAGTGGATAAATGATGAAGTCAAAAACATGAAAGAAAAAGTTAGCACCCTGCAGACAATGTCCCTTGGAAATGAACTTTAAAAAAGTATATAATGAATATAGGGAATCTTACAGGCTACTTCTGAACAAAACGAATAGTGAATATTTTAAAAATATGATCAAAAAGTGTGACAACAAATCGAAAACTACTTGGAACTTAATAAATTCTCTAAATAACAAGACTACAAACTCGAAAAATGTGATACCTGATAGTCACGGTGATTGGGTAAATCTGGAAAATGATTTCAATGCCTACTTTATCAATTCCGCGCCGGTTGTTGATAACCAAGGTTTGAACGAAAACAATGGCATTATGTCAAATTCGATTTTTCTTTACCCGATTAGTGAAGAGGAAATATTTCAGGCAAGCCTCAAACTTAAAAATGAAATGAGCAGCGGTATAGACAACATACTATCTAAAATTTCAAAAAGATGTGTCAAATACCTTTAATCAGTTTTATGCCACTTGTTCAATTCCTGTTTTGAATCAGATATATCTCCAGACCAAATGAAGCTGGCAATCATAATACCCTTGTACAAAAAAGGAGAACAACATGACTTTACAAATTACAGACCAATAAGTTTACTATCAGCTTTCTCTAAGTTATTTGAAGTGATAATCTCAATGAAAATCATGAATTTTTTTTAAAGCACATAATGTATTGAATGAATTTCAACATGGTTTTCTAAAAAGCAGAAGCACAGAAACAGCTTTATTTGATTTTGTTGATCAGGTTCACAACTTATTGAATTGAAACCCAAATAAGTAAGTACAATTCTATATCCTTGTGTGCTTTTGTTCAATAGCAGAGAGAACTTTTGCATTTTCAGATGTGTTTTTGGTTCGAATGTTCCATTTTATATATAGTTAAATCAAATCGACAGGAACCCAGTTTATGTTGACATCTTTCTTTTGATTTGAGTCAGGTTACATAGAAACATTAGGAAGCCTTTATGGAGGTTTGACTCGTAGATTCCGAGGTTATACATAAACATAGAAATGCTGTTTGTGATTTCCAATGAAAAGCTTGATTATTGGGATGCCAATTTCAGAATCAATAAATAAATTCTGAAATCTACCTTTCCGACTAGCCGCGCCATCGTTTTTTAAAGTCTGCCTATTTCTGCGACTATGGCTAATCACCGACGCCGGTGAGCATACTCCTCCAACCGGAAGTTTCCAACAAGAGGTAGAGTTCTTTAACGAGCTCAACATCCATGAACGCGGGACCGCCTACAAAGGACGGCATATCTCTCTCCATTTCTCATGCTCATTTTGCTGGACATTGGGGCGTAATCTCAGGACGATATTTAAAGTCAGTTGATTGAAAAAAAACCTAGCGGAAGCGAAATGCCATACCAATAGAATGGGGCTAACACCCGCAAAACTCACGGTTCCTTGCCATACTGCTGCAAAAACGTACATTTTCTAAATAATGCAAAACGATTTTTTACACCTATACATTTTTTTACCATACATTTTAATTATTAGAAATAGAAATCTGATTACGCCATGATGGGTCAAATACGTATTACAAATTGTAATATCTTCTGCGGAATTTTTATGATTTTTTACAGTGTCATGACGCATTTTTTTCCTGAAAGATCGAGGTGTAAAAACCGTTAACATGAAATTTCAAACACATATGTAGGGGAAATCTTGTTTTATAACCTATCACAAAAGTAATAGCAGAATATTCTACTAGTCCAGTCAAATTGGGGTTCAATATAAAATATTAACCAACTCACAATTTGGCTTTCAGAAAGCAAAAGGCACAAATGATGCAATTTTTTCCTTTCTGAAACATGTCTACACACATCTCAACAATGGGGAAGGTCTAGCTGCAGTATTCTGCGACTTTTCCAAAGCTTTTGATTGTGTAAGTCATGAACTTCTTTTGCAAAAGATGTACTGCTATGGTTTTAGAGGAGTGTGTAATGACTGGTTTAGGTCTTACATAAGTGATACCCAAGTAGCATTTTAAGTAGACGGAACGTAGCGGCCACGATTCTGGAAAACTTTGAAGTGTTTGGCCACAACCACTGCCACGTAATATACACGGTTCTATCACGCGACGGTTTTATCACCAAAATGGGGAACACATTTTTGGTGGCTGCTACGTTCCTGGATCTCAGATAGCCACATTCCAACCACGTTGTGGTCACCTGGCAAAAACGTGGATATGTAATGGCCGACACTAGACACGTTAAATAACTGACTGCTTTTGTGTAAATAATATGTAGCTCGATCTCTGTTCAGCAACATATTTTTGTGATAAATGTTCCTCATTCTTCCATTTTGCCTGATTCATATCTAACACTTGATCAACTATAAAAATATATAACATATAAACATACAAACGCGTAAGTAAGTATATTGAATTTGGATACTTCTGATCGGGATGAAATTAAAACGATTGAAAGTTTTATGTGAAATATGGGTGATGTAGCTCGATTGTGAGCCCGCGCCATCTGAATACACTTTATTTAAGGAAAACATTATAATTTTGGAAATAACTCGCCTCTGAAATTATGTACTTAAATCCCTCAAATATTGTTTTATCAATCTTGGTTAGTTGAAACAGATACTTACGTAACAAATTACTACTTACCCTTGAAAGGGGCGAACACGTCGGGCTATTATAACCTGCCACTTCAAAGTTTTAATCTCGAAATTGCGGGTAGCAAGTATAGTGGATTTATGCAGCTCCAATCAACAATTAAATCAAGTAACAATGATCAATTAACAAGTAATGAAAATGATGGCATTTATGCAAACAGAATTGACAATTAAAGTATAAATATTAAACAGGAGCACAAGTCAGAGATCCGATCTATTTAAATTAACCTTTTTATACAAAATCAAGAAAAATTGTCTATTGAAAACGCATATTCCATTTTATTTTGAATGAATATCATTCACGTTTCATGTAATAGGTGAAACGAACTTTTTGTAAGCCACAATAAAATAATTTGAGAAAAGTTAGGTTAGTTTTCGTCATCGCACGCATTCAAAATTAAGGAAAATTGACCATTGAAAACGCATAACCCATTTCATATGGAATAAAATCATTCATGTTTCACGTAACACGTTGAACAAACTTTTTGTAAGCCACAATAAAATAATTTGAGAAAACTTAGGTTAGCTTTCGTCATCGCGCGGAATGGTGAATTTTGAAGGTTATTGTAATTTGTAGTGACTTTTATTAAATGCGAACTGTGGTAACCATCACCACATATCACAATCAAGTGCCTGCCACATTGAAGGTTTTATGGAAGTTACCAAAACTATCATACCCTCTTGAAAGTGACTTCTAAATGACATTTAAGTGGTACAGGATGGTTACCGCAACGGTTATTTTCCACTTTTGAGTTTGAAAACCTTTAAAGTGATTTGCTCAGTGGCCATAATGTTTCAGTCACCTCAAATGACACTAATAAGTTATAGAACTGTGGAGTGGCTTCCATAGATGGGAATTACGTGACTACAACCATACATATATACAATTTTAGTTATTCTTACTGTATAGTGGTAGATTTAGTGGTGATTACGTGATAACCACCGAGTTGAAGTATCAGTTTCCGTCACTATAATGCTGCTTGGGTAGAAAACAGCTAGTAAATTCAAACGGAAAACTATCACACACCAAGGATATCTTATGGGGCGTTCCACAAGGATCAGTTCTGGGTCCGATTATTTTCCTTATATATTCAAATGACCTAGCTACTCTCTCGATTCAAGGAATTTTTACGATCTTTGCGGATGACACCACTCTCCTTTGGTATGAAAAAAATACTTATGTAAGAAACGATTACTAGTGATTTGGAAGTTGTAAAAAAATGGTGCGACGCAAATTACTTGTGCTTAAATATCAAAAAAACAAACCTACTCACGTTCAGTTCTGATATTGATCATTTATACTTGAATGGTCTTATTCTTGAAAAAAAAAACAATCCTAATTCCTAGGAATCTCCATCGATAAAAAACTAAAATTTGACCAGCATATTTCAGCATTAACAAAAAAATTGGCTTCAGGATGTTATGCACTCCGAATCATTTCAAATGAACTGAGTTCATCCACAACAAAAATGGTATATCATTCCCTGATAGAATCTCACTTGAGATATGGTGTTGCTTTCTGGGGATTCTGCAGTCAACAACTCTTTCATTCAGTGTTTGTTTTGCAAAAGCGAGCAGTTAGGTACTTATGCAAGGTGGGAGTGCTTGAGTCATGCAGACCATTATTTATAAGAGAAAAAATTCTCAATGCTACTTGTATTTTCATTCTAGAAACTGTCTGTCTGATTTACAAAAAACATAAGATGGTAGAAATTCCGAAACATACAAATTACGTAACCAGGCAAGTAACAGAAAATAAAATACCTCTTCCTGTTCCAAAAACAAGTCTGACAAAAGATTTTTATTCTATGAAAGTAAAAAGTTGTATAACCATTTACCATACGAAATCAGAAAGGAAAAAAGCTATAAAAAGTTCAGAAACATTGTTAAAGAAGCCCTTGAAACAAAAGCGTACTACAATCTTGAGGAATATTACAATGAAACCTTGCTGTGATTAATATTTTTATATTGTTAACAATTACACACCTATATGTTGAAGCTTATCTTATCCGGTAATATCTTATATTTTTACTCTGACATGTGAACTTATGTTCAAATTATGTGATTCTTGTACTTGTGCTTTTTTTCTTTTGTTTAAATTATACAAACATTATTTTTTAATCAAGCTTTGTCAATAAGACAGTTTCTCTTAGACAATAAAGTATATTTCTCTCTCTCTCTCTCTCAACCTCGGAATGAAAGATCTTACCATTTTATTACTATTATAAATAAAAAATGTAAGCAAAAAAAACGGTACTTGTAACATATCACCTGGGGTTTTCGGTGGCTGGCTCATAGATATGACAGCTCCGAATATGCTACGGTGGCTCAATAACGCGAATATTTCCTGGTAGGCCGGAACCCCATCTAAGTACTAGCCACGTCCAAAGGTGCTAGACTTCATCAGTTATTGAAAGACTTTCGTCAACCTGACGAGCCGGGCCTTGTCCAAAAAAAACTTATTTTTCAAACAAGACACACCAATAAAGTAACCCACTACAGAAAATGGAATGAAATAGCCAACTCTTATGTAACATGTTTTATTCTTACTGATAAAAATATAATATAAAAATAGTGTATAACAATAATGTTGTTCAAAGTTGAGCTAAAACTTTTGTCTTTTATACTATTTCCACCATCACGGCTATTCCTTGTCCTCCCCCAATACAAGCAGATCCTATACCTAGTTTGGCATTCCTTCTCCTGAATAAACAAAAAAATATATAATGAAAAATTAACTCCACTAGGAATGTTCGAAAATATAGAACAGTTTATCAATTTCAACTTGAAATTGAAAGTGCAATTCTGTCATTTCAGTGTCATAATTTTTTTTAAAGCCCATGAAAAACTAGGCAAAGGTCCAATTTATGATGAATCATAGTAAGCTCATTGATGTTCTCTACCATCATGCGATACATGGCATTGTGCTCTAGATCTTTTCCAGTTACCTCACAGATGGACAACAAGTTAAAATCAAAAACATCATAAGTAATCCCAAGACTGTCAAACTGGGAGTACCGCAAGGTACAGTACTTGGGCCTGTGTTATTCCTCCTGTACATTAATTCCATGCTTTCCATAATGACCAACGCAAAAATTGTCTCATACGCAGATAACACTGCCGTTCTTGGACAGAAACAAAAAATCTTCTACAACGAACGGGCCTCCACTAGAAAGGAATACATCAGTATGGTACACTGATGGTTCCAAGATGGAAAAAAGGGCGGGAGTGGGAGTAATGGGTCCTAGTTTTAGGCTCTCAAAATCCCTAGGCAAAGCCCCAACAATTTTTCAAGCAGAAATCCATGCCATAGAAATTTGAGCCCAAGAATGCCTTGCAAGAGGCTCCAGGGGGGCAAAGATCTATATTCTATCAGATAGCCAAGCAGCATGAAAAGCTCTGAAGTCACAAACTTGTGAGTCTAGACTGACTCTCCCTAAGACAACTGGCAAGGTACAATCAGGTTATCCTGGGAAACAAAGGCAATGAAGGAGCAGACAGCCTTGCCAAGGAAGGAGCAAACAGCCAATTTTCTGGCCCAGAACCCTTCTGTGGTTTCTCCAAAGCCCACATTGAAGAAGAGTTTCGGCGCTGGGAAACTGACCAACTAGAACCACTAGAATGAGGTTCCAGGACAAAGACAAGCGAAAAGGCTTCTGAGCCCATCGCCAAGGAAAGCTAAACAGCTTCTCGAGTTGGGCAAGAAAGATCTGAAACTGGTAACGGGACTGCCCACTGGACATTGTCCTCTGAGGTATCACCTCAAAAAGATGGATAGATCAGACATTGAACTGTGCCGTTACTGCGAGAACTTCACTGAAACTGCAGAACACCTGCTTTGTGCCAAGCACTGTTTTGCAAAAGGCTCAAGTTCCTCAAAGGGGTTTCGATAACGCCCTCAGACATCAGGAACCTAGCTCCCAGGAAACTGATAAACTTTGTAAGGAGTCTCGGAATCCTGGGCCTTGAACAGATGAAGGGTAATGGACAAAAGATCTTATAGGTCGAAGAACAGAGAGGCTGAACAGCCATATCGACCCCATACAATCTATTGAACATTTAGAATAAAACTCTGGGTTAATTACGCATTCCGCTCTTTTTCTTCAGCTTATAATCCATTCTCCTAATTTAACCCCATAATACACTCATACTCGAAACGCAATTTGAATTACTTTTGTCATCAGCAACAGATCTCTGCAATTTCCCTCAATGCACACACAGGTTTTACAACACCTAAGGGCATCTCTCAAATTGTGCACGAAAATGTATAAATATATTGAATTTTCCAACATTTATTGATCTGATGAATCATTGTACTTCTAAAATTATTTTCAAATTATTGTAATTCTAAATTATTATAGTGTTGAAATTTCCAGTGAATGTTCAGGCTACTCAGATATCAGATCGGGAGTACCTCAAGGTCAGTACACTCGGCCCTGCTTTGTTTTTATTGTACCTTTATGATTCAAAAAGTCTGGCTATCACAGGAAAATTCCCATTTTTTATGAGGACGCCACTCAATTATGACATGAAAAAAAAATATACATAAGTCTCGCCGAGTCACAGTTTCTGATTAATAATAAAATCTGGTTGAAACTATGCATTTCGATAGAGCATGATGCAAATTATTTTGTTTTAATCATGAAAATATGACGTCCACTGTTGGTTGATTTTTATTTTTTTAATTTGGATAACAATGTGACATTTTCAACAAATGGAATCAAATGTTGTGTTCAAATGACTCCTTTTCTCATGTTTTCGTCAATGAGATAATAATGCATGGATGCCATAAGGTTTTTTTCTTTTGCTAGAAGGCATAATTTTGAAATGAGGTACAGTGGAACCTCGATCAACCGTCACTCTTTTAACCGCCTCTCTCTGTTATCCATCATCGACTGTACTGAGTGTGTGGGTGGGGTTTGGCGCGCGAAAAGAGATGTCTATTGTTTCAGTAACTTAGTAGCGACTGACGAGTGCAGATCAGTGTTTTGTAGTGCCGTTTTAATTGTGTGTTGTGATTCTAATATAAATCTGTATTATTCACTTGTACACAATTTAATTTCTTTCCCAAACCATTTGAAATCTAGTTACTGTAAACGTTTATAAAGGAATTTCTGTTATCCGTCTATTCAGTTAACTGTCATAGTCCCGGTCCCGAAGGTGACGGTTAATAGAGTTTCCACTGTATTGAAATGTATCATTTCGACATCCCGAACACCATATAATTGTTTGAAAAGTATCAAATTCTACCAAACTATTACTAGAAGCAGCAATGCAGTTCGCTCTCAAATATAAGGTTATGAAAGTGTTATAAATTGGGATATGAAAATACATACAATGGTGGTAAATTAATGGCATCAAAGAGTAGATTATCTTTATGTAAGTGTGGATTCATGCAGCACAAAATAACAATTATCAAATAACAAATAAGAAATAACATTTAGCAATATAAGTTGAACTCTATAGTTTTCAATGACTATGTTCATGCAGACAAATAACAATTATCATTTAAGAAATAACATGTAGAAGTTGGCCAACTTTTATGTTTTTACATTATTTTAACGAAATTTTCTTCTAGTGCGAACTAGTAAGCAGATGACCGCGGATTGGTCAAACCGATGATGAAAATAACCTCACTTTTTCTAATATTTGAGATATTGTTTTTGTTTCATATTGTTTATTGGACATTTTGAATTTTCACTTATTTCTTATTATCGAGGGGACATGGAATTTCGAAAAAGTAGGATTACCTAATTTAAATGCCTCGGATCTCCGTCTTGTGCGCATGCTTACTTTTTATTTCTTAATTGTTATTTTGAGTGCATGAATGCTACATTTTTATTCTTGTTAATTGATAATTGTTATTTCTTATTTGATAATTGTTATTTTGTGCTGCATGAATCCACACTAAGATTGTCAGCTATGGCTGTCTGTTTTTGAGCAGAGTGAAACAGCGCAACCCTGTGACAGAAACACAAAATAATGAGATTTTTCGCAAACAAATGAACAATGAGACAATTTCTGAGCTTGAGTAAAAGTTTATCGATGACATCAGCCCTTTTCTGTCGCCAAGTTTTTATAAATTTCTGAAAAAATATTGGTAGTATTTTATGGAAACTCTTTTGAATAATTAAAAATCAAATAGTTACTGATAAATTTTGTGAAATAAGGATGAAATTAAATGCAGGAGGGAGCTTGGGAAAATAATGAAGGGGCAAGAGAGGGAATAAAAGGGAGAAGGGGTGCAAAGGATGGAGAGACAGAGTGGGGGAGAGAGGGTAATTACCTCAACTCATGAACAAGATGTCCAGTAATTCTAGCACCAGATGCAGCTAGCGGATGTCCCAATGCAATAGCACCACCGTCAACATTTAGTTTGTTCACGTCCAACTTAAGTTCTTTTGCACAAGATATTGTTTGAGCAGAAAAAGCTTCATTGATCTGGAAGAAATAATTAGGATAATGAAAATCAGTCCAATCTCCAAAATACTAAAGTGAAATCCTTCGAGCTTATTCATTGGCCTCAATATTTTCACACCAATAAAAATGAATACCCTACACTTAATAGTTCTTCCAATAATTCAGCCTTGTTAAAATAAGTCAACAAATACCCTACAGAAAGCAATGCATCCTTTCCAACCCCATAAAATGGTTTGAATTTTTTTTCCAGATTACATGAAGTAGAATATAACAGAAATTTTTGGTACATCAATTAAACATTTTTCATTCTAAAATTTGAGGTAGCTGTAGAAATCGAAGTAAGGCAGCCAGATCGTTCCTTCATTCTTATTAGTTTCTGGATAAGTAGGCAAATATGTCAACAAAAGAACAAATTTTTTTATTATGGCACAATATTGATCAAGAAAACATCATGTGGATTTCCCCAAGGAACTGTTGTATGTCCCCTTTTATTTTTTATGTATGTCAATGACATATTGAAATATTGATGATGACTTGTGATTCTATTCTACACTAGATTTCACGGGAGTGGAAAAAGCAACCAGATGAAGTTCATATTTGTAAAAATGTAAACCTCCCTGTATTAACAACAACAGTGTTCTGTGTAGTTGATAGGTAATATCAAGTTAGATTAATTCAGACAACCACAATTTCATAATATAGCATTTTTTTCTTAATATAGCATTTTCAGTTAATTATTAATTGATTACCTCGATCAAATCCACATCATCCAATGTTTTTCCTGTAGCTTTGAGAAGATTTTGGATAGCTGGTGCAGGTCCAATGCCCATTATGGAAGGTTCTACACCAACAACAGAAAAGCCAATCACCCTGGCCAATGGTTTCAGGTTATTTTTCGAAACGGCACTCTCACTGGCCAATACAATAGCAGCAGCACCATCACATATACCCTAGGAATAATATCATTTTTTTAAAGTTTGTAGGTTGTAGATTGTAGGAATCCAGAAAAATTATTTTTTTCTGTTACTTGATGATTAACACGTTGAGTCTGGCCATACAAAAAAAAAAACACCTGGCCGGCATTTTTTTTTAAATTTTTTTGGTCACATTTATTCAAATGTGACTTTTTATATTTATATATATTATAAGTTCTGAATTTAAATTATATTTTTTAAGATTTAAATTGCGGCATCAAGTTGATGTCGACTGAATAGAAGTAATTATATTATTAAGCCGGCGTGGTACCAATGTAATGTCACTCGATGCAATAGGCGTGGTCATCTGATTGGCTAGAAACAATTTATTGTTGTGGCTATGTACAACGCAAACACGTGGCTTATGGCGGGTGCCGATTTCAAGCTCAGTTGATGCAGTAATTTGAGTGAAAGATTATTATTGAAAATGGGCGATTACGAGAAAAACCATGCTAATGCTACTAAGGCCTAAATATGTTAGCCTATTATATTTGTATTGCTTCAGCCTATGTATTCATAATGCTTTGTAATGCGTTTCTTGTTTCTTTACGTTCTATAATAAACAATAATCATTTTTCGGAATTTTCACTCTGATATGCTCTTAAAAACCACCAATTAATAAATCTCGACCCGGCTCATATAAGTTAGTCGCTCGGCCGGTGCTTGATCGTCTACCATTTATTTAGCATTATAACGCGAGTTCTGATGAGATACATGCCGTCTGAGTGAAAATATGTTGTGCAGCATCACATTCATGCCGTGGCCGCCCTGTGTAGAAACAAGCGCGCCATCCGCATGGTCTCATGCCGTACTCAACGTGTTAATAATAATAATCTGTTTAGGAAAAACTTACAGATGCAGAACCAGCTGTAACCAATCCATTTTTCTTGAACAAGGTGGGCAATTTTTGTAATCCCTCAATTGTAGTCTCGGGTCTTGGGTGTTCATCGACTTCAAAATTGACAGTTTCTTTTTTTACTTTGATAGGAACAGGAACAATTTCTTCTTTGAATCTACCTGCATCTTGTGCTGAAATGAATCAACAAATTTGAAACGATGAAAAACAGTAGCTTAGTTCAATGATTGATATAGAATATTTGAATTCAATTGACTTTATTAAAATGCATAATTTTGTAGCCCCCCCAATATTTTGAAATTGGCTTTACCTGTTTGGCATCTGTTGAATTTATCAATGTCAACTGCCTCTCAAGGCAAATTACATAATACTCCATATGCAGTGAGATGGATACATATGGAAAACTTTTTTATTTCTTAGAAAATTTTAAACGGTTTTATTTAGCTTGCCTTGTTTGTCTTGGGTGGGTCAAATCTAGTAATTGAAATTTTACCCCCTTCCTGTTGACCGATTGATCTGAAATTTGGTACACACCTTTAGTTCTGATGACAATACAATTATTTCTATTCAGTATCATTGTAAATCCAAGATGGCAGCCGCCACAAAACGGCATAATTTTTTACACTTGCAATATGGATCTCAAATGAAAGGGCATGACTAGTAGAATACAGTACACCATGAAAAAATTCCAAATCCAAGATGGCGTCCGAAACAAAATGGCGGATCATAGAGTTTAGACAGTCAATACAACCCCCTCAATATGGATATCAAATGAAAGGGCTTGACTGGTAGAATACAGACACCAAGAAAAAATGACAAATCCAAGATGGCGTCCGAAACAAAATGGCGGATCATAGAGTTTAGACAGCCAATACAATCCCCTCAATATGGATATTAAATGAAAGGGCTTGACTAGTAGAATACAGTACACCATGAAAAAATTCCAAATCCAAGATGGCGTCCGAAACAAAATGGTGGATTATAGAGTTTATCCAGTCAATACATTAAAACTGAAATCTGGGTATCTAATCAAAACAAAAGACTTTAGTCAATTAAGAATCGTGATTCAAGCATGAATCCCCCACCCAATTCAAGATTTCGTACCGTGTGGCTAAAAATGATACGGCATTAGCGGTACACCACCCAAGTTAAGGTAAAAGGTTGAAAGCGCGCCGAGGACTGTATGGCATTAGGGTGGATAAAAATGATATGTCGTTAGCGTTTTCTCCTCAAGACTTGGGCATACAGTTTCCAGCAAAGTTCAATTATGGGACGGCTGAAAGAAGGATGTTGCCCTTAATTTTGTCATGGGCTTCCACTGTCCACAAAATGCAAGGCAGCACTGTAGACCACGCAGTTGTGTATTTGGATCGAAATTGTTTGAGGAAGGACAAGCTTATGTGTCACTGAGTCGAGTAAAGTCTTTGGAAGGATTATGTATTGAGGAGTTAGATTGCAACAAACTGACAGAGAAGATAAAAACTTAAAAAATTTCAGTTTATAAATCGATAAATTAACACCAGCATAGTGATGTCGTGCGGAAAAATATCCATCAAAATACTGAAATTATTTTTTTTATCCAAAATCTATACCTCTTCTGTATTCATGATTTTTATCTGATTATTATTGCGTGAGTTCTTCCATTTTTTGGCAAAAAATCTCAGATTACTGAATCAACATTTACACAATTAATTTAAAGATTGAAAAAAACACATTATTCCTCTGTATTAAAAATAACTTGTCAATTTGGTTACTTCTAAAAATTTGGTGTGGAAAAAAAAAAAAGAAAGCTTCATGTAAATTGTCATTCAGTGAAAATTCAAACAATGAACTAAATTTGGATTTTTAGATCCTACAAACCGAACTTCATCAGTACCCTTCAAAGAGGTTACAAATATTCTTATGCAAGTAGTTGAAACCCAAAATCTTCCTTAAGTTACCTATTTCATCTAGTTTGTTAGGGATACTGAAGAAGAACGTTTTTAGATCCTACAAACCGAACTTCATCAGTACCCTTCAAGAAGGGGATTTTTGCATGGGGTTGCAGGGGCATACCGAAGATAGTTTCCCAAAGCATATGTTTTTCTCATTCCTTATGGAAACTGTATTTTCTCAAAACTACAGGGTGAGCCAATGGAAATCCATAATTTACAACTGATTGTCCGGATCAGTACTATTTTAAGACGAACATTAGGATTGGACTCTCTGAAGAAACAATATATTGGGATCATCGTTATTTAGGCAGAACTTGAATTCGGATAGATATCTTAGGCTTTTGGAAAATCAATTGAGTTAATTTTTAGATGAACTGTCTCTAAATCAAAGAGAACGATTTTGGTTCATACAAGATGTACCAAGTAAATTATAATTTGTAACTTAACAAACACATTTTTTATGAAAAATTTGCTAGTATTATTGAATAATAATTTAACCTACAA
This sequence comes from Gonioctena quinquepunctata, assembly GCA_018342105.1. Classification (NCBI taxonomy): domain Eukaryota; kingdom Metazoa; phylum Arthropoda; class Insecta; order Coleoptera; family Chrysomelidae; genus Gonioctena; species Gonioctena quinquepunctata. Next base: position 248,541 of record JAFIRS010000213.1, read on the forward strand.
ACAAAATAATAAACATTAATTATAATATTTTTAAGTTATCATTTTATTTGCACTGGTGTTAGCGCATAATTCAGTAACGATAACAGTATTAGCTCTTGTGGTAGTTGTTTAAATAGTAACGATAACAGTATTAGCTCTTGTAGTAGTTGTTTAAATTTTTTTTTTTTTTTTTTTTTTTTTTTTTTTTTTTTTTTTTTTTTTTTTTTTTTTTTTTTTTTTTTTTTTTTTTTTTTTTTTTTTTTTTTTTTTTTTTTTTTTAATATTTTGAGTTATTCATTTTGTTTCTTTGGATGAAATTAGTGCATAATTAGAAATATAACATATTATGCTCTTGTAGTATTGTTTTACTAATATACATCATTGTAAAATAGTCTTTGTTCAAAGAAAGCAATTTTTGCTTACGGATATTGCACTGAATCTAACATTTTGAATGATGCACCAACTTTTAGCAGAAATAATATTTTCTAGGAAATCAAAAATAAAAAAGTTTTCCATGTATCCAATGCTATGGCAGACACCGTATAACAATGTAGAATATTTTTTCCAAATAGTAAATGTAGAATGTCAAATGATTCCTTGCTAAAGTAAAAAAGAAGTTTCTGCAATTTTCAAGAGAAGTTTTTATATTTCTGTTCAGAAATAAAAATCAAATTGGTATTTTGAAAATAATGTAGGATATACTGATCTACAGCATCCCTCAGCTGTACATACTACTTACCAGCTTTCCACAGTTGTTGTGATCTCAAAGAAAACTCATCGACTTCCTCTTTGGTGAGTTTATACTGTTCACCCAGTTTTTCGGCAGTCAATGCCATAGGTAGTTTACAGTAAGTATCCGTGAGACCTACCCAAAGAGAATCTTCCAAGACAGGACTTGTCCCAAGAGGAACATTGCCAAATCGTATGTCCCTTACAATGTAAGGAGCTGCAGACATATTCTCTACACCTCCTGTCAGTATGATATCTCCTGCACCTGTAAGGATGTCCTGAAAGGATTAACATAAAGAAGATTTTGCTGAATTTTTATTAATGTATAAAAAAACGGATAGCCGAAAATATTTTCAGAATTTATTTTGCAATGGACGAGGAAAGTCGTGATGTCACAAATGTCATTCTTGTCAAAAACTGATTCCAAACAAACCTCTGTCAAATTTAAATCAGCTTGAGATATTGGTAGAAGATTGTGTTCATGTTATATATAAAATATTTGTGTTATCTTTGATTTTATAACTCTATTAAAGACTGTGTTAAAGGTATTAAAAAAGGTAGTCTGCTTTAATTTGTATCTTAAGTAAAATCAATGATTTTTTAGATTGTAACCACTATAGTGAAAGACAAACGTGCAGATTCTTCAGGATTCCTAAAAAACAGAGTTATTGATAAGGAAATCACAGACGCAAATAAAAAAAGGAAAAAGTATGTATAAGTCTCATTGCAAACCTGCTGCATTTACAATAATACGTTTATGATTTCTTTGTTTGGAATCAATTTTTGACAAAAATGACATTTATGACGACACACTTTCCTCGTCCATTTAAATGCCATCCCATTAATCAAGTAACAAATTGTCAGAAAAAATTGACAATTTCAAAGTTGTGCAGCTATGAGCTCTAACAATCTATAGTATAGTTTTAAATTTGTTCCTAAATTTAGCTTGAATAATTATATGAATTAATTGATAAAATTAAGAACATGCATCTTCCTAAAAATTTTCAACTCATTTCTTTCCATGTTCAAGATCTTTTTCCGAGTAGACCACCAGAGGAAAGAATCATACTAGTAGGTAACCTACTACTTCTCATCCTCAATATTGGTGAGTAAATTCATGACTTCAGTTACAGGTAAATTTTTCCAAAACTGTAGCCTATTTTTTGGCATGATGGATCCTAATTTCGTATTTTTTTTCTGGCTTCAGTTACAACTCTCTCTGGCTTCTTATCTTTTACAAACAAAACTCCATTCTGGAAATTTCTGAGGAAAAACAAGTTTTATACGAAAATGTTTTTGTACCTCTTGTAGTTAGTTGCGACCTGCCCCATATCTCTGATATAGGGGCGATGATGATGCTTATGTAGTTGAAATTGTAAACGTCAGTCGGAGGTATAACTTTTACATTCGGGAATTAGCTCTTCTAACTGCTCAACAAAATCTGGAAAATCATATATTTTTAGATTTTTCTTCATAGATAAATAACTCCACTTGGTGGTGAAATTATCGCGGCATATAAGTATGTCCTGGCTCAAATATTTGAATATTATTTTCTTTGCAAAATTTCTGATGAATTCATGATGTGTATCAATAATGAAAAAAGAGTCCAATTTTTATTTTGCGCGCAACAATTATCTATCCACAAAACAATTGAAAAGAATCGTCGGAATCGAAGTCTTTTGGAATAGCATCATCTCCTGGCATCTCAACATCTTCATCTACCATGTGTTTCTTGAATTGGATATCCAGAAATATTATTTCGAGACGTTTAGGCTACAGGGTCGGTTATTGGTAATTCAACTGGACTAAGTTCTGCATAAGTATTATAAAATAAAATTAACTATTCCTAAGTATTTAGTAACAAGTGGTAGCATTAATAAATAATAATAATGAATAATGGTCGTGGTAAAGGTGTTTTCACTGGAACAAGATTTGGACAATGGCTATTTAACCTTATATGTACTGTATTCTAATTCTTCATTTTATTTTTGCACGTCTTGTTTATCTAAAAATTCCTTGAAATTATAAAAATAACTATCAATTAAGAACTCCTTCAATAGTTTCTTAAAGCTGTTGAGTGGTGTAGCTAACTTTACTTTAGTTGGTAGTTTGTTGAAGATCTGTATACAAGCATACTGCAGTGATTTTTCGTACAGTATGATAGATAGATAGATTTATTGACAACGTTACACATTTTTACAAGTGTTTGTAGCAGGTCAGATAATTGTCAAAATTATAGAAATTATAAAACATCAGTATATAAAATAATAAAACATTGTTACTGACACAGAGGTACTTAGATTTACTAAATCAAGGACACACATAAGTTAGAACATTAAAACAATCATAAATTAAATCATTAAAACAATCACTCAAGTGAAAGAACGTAATAAAATCATATAGTTAAGTGTGAGAAAAGACATGGGGAGGCAAATGGAGTTTCCAAATATTCCTCTATAGAGTAAAAGCAGTGGTATAATAGATATTATTTTACTGTGGATTTGAATGTGTGAGACTGGAGGGTTTTCCAATTTTCAGGTAGGATGTTATACATTCTGATATCCAGAGAATTTTTGGACGATTTTGTCAAACGAAATCTGGGTGTTCTTATCAGGTTAGCAGATCTTGTCGAGTAATTATGTACATCCGATTGCATTGTGAAATTTTTAATATTTCCATGGATTTCAAGTAGGGTACTATATATGTATAAGCAGGCAGAGGCATAATTCCAAAACTGATGAAAATTAGGCTGACAGTGTTCAATATAGCTGCTTAGCTATGATCCTGATTACCTTTTTTTGTTTCTTGAAAATATTAGCTGCACCAGATGAATTTCCCCATAATATTACTCCATAACTGAGTTGTGAGTGGAAAAGTGAAAAGTAAACAGTCTTCAGTGTGGTGATGCTGGCTATATGTTTTAATTGATTGAATGAGGAATATTGTACCAGCCAATTTTCTATTGAGGAGGTCAGTATGGTAATGCCATGTTAGTTTATTGTCAAAATTGATGCCTAATAAAGTGGCAGTTTGTCCTCTTGATAATTTGCATTAGATGAAAAGGTTATTCTTTGCGATTTTTTGATTGAGTTTAAGTTTGTTAGAGGAGAGCCAGCTATTAGTGTCTCTTTCAATGTTGGCTGATGATAGAATTAGATTATCATAGTTTCCATCTGAACAAATAAGTGATGTGTCATGCAAATAAAATGCATCTATTGGGATGTAGGAATGAACATAGGTCGTTTATATATATAACAAAAGTAACGGTCCCAAAACAGAGCCCTGGGGAACACCATGTCTTATAGGTAAAAAGACCAATGAGAGTTTTCGAGTGTTACACATTGGAATCTGTTTTCAAGATATGACTTCATGAGTGATAGGGTATACCTCTTATTCCATAGTAATCCAGTTTTGCTATGAGGATATCATATGATACACAATCGAAGGCCTTGGAAAGGTCACAAAGCGTCAAAGTTGTATGTTTTCCTTGTTCTAGGCCTTGATTATGTCTCCCAGAACTTTCAATAATGCCATGATTGTTGATCGTTTTTTCTAAAGCCATACTTGAATCATTCAAGAAGTTGTTATTTTCAAAGTATTTGGAGAGCCTGTTCTTGATGATTATTTCAATAATTTTGGAAAATATTGTGATCAGAGATATAGGACGATAATTCTCTGGAGCAGATTTGTCTCCTTTCTTAAAACTGGAATTACTCTGGAAAACTTGAATATTCCAGGAAAGGTACCAGTTGAGAAAATTAAGTTGATCAGGGAAGTTAGCGGTTCTAAAATGATATCTGATGTAGATTTGATTATGTCACTGTTGAGGTCATAGACATCAAAACAGTTGGAATTTTTTAAGGTATTTATGGCATCCCGAACCTCGTGAATAGTGACTGGTTCTAAGAAAAAGGAGCTGCAGGGAACATGGAAGTTATTGTAAAGGAGTAGATTATCCTTACTTGCAGTTGGTAGAGATCTTAAAATATCTTCTGCAACCTGCTGCTGCAATGTCTGGGAACCACTCGTTCATTTCTGGTTCTTGTTTGGTACTTGTGGCACTCCCTATTTTGTTTGAATTTTTCTTTGTTTTTGTAACGTGGTATATCCACAATAATTTGGATTTATCACTTTATAGCTGAGGATACGGCGATACCACATTAAAGACATCTGCTACGCTTGAGTTTGGGATGTACATATTTTCCACTTTAAAGTCAACAAAACTTGCGAGAAATAGTCCAAGCATGATCCCTATGGTGGTAACTCCATTTGACAAAAAAGTGGAGTTACCACTTTTAAGCTTAGCATGGCAGTATAGATATGTAGAGGACATCTTATGTGCCTTTGTAGGAACTGATAAACAATTAAATACATTTTTTGACTTCATTAATGGCATTCATCGCTCAATCAAATTCACAAATGAAATTGAAATGAATGATTCGATAAACTTCTTAGATTTGACCAAAACGAAAATAAACAAAAAACACGATTTTCAATTTTTTTAAACCTTTGTATACAGATATTACAATACATAGTACTTCGACTCATCCTTACCAACACAAAGTAGCTGCATATAATAGTATGATCCACAGACTAGTGAATGTTCCTCTGTCAGAAGATATTTTCAAAAAAGAATTAAATGTAATTAAACAAATTGCAGCCAATAACGGATATAACTCAAGTTTAGTTGACCACATTCTATCGAAAAAACTCTATAAAAAGGCAATTGAGGAAGTTTATCCAACTGATTCAAATACAAAGTCAAATTTCAAGGTTATTACTTATTTCGGCAAACATTCATAGAAAATTTCCAATTATTTAAGACATAAAGATATTAATATTGCTTACAGAACAAATAATACTTTGGGAAAATATGTCAAAAACAACAAAGATCGAATTGAAAAGACCGGCAAATATGGTGTATATAATCTAACTTGTGGTACTTGTCCAACTTTTTACACAGGACAAACAGGTAGAACTTTCAAGCAATGCATATCCGAGTACAGAAACAGTTTTATCAAGGGCAAATCTAATTCAACTTTTGCTAAACATCTCCTGACTGAAAAGCATTGCTTTGCTTTTGACTTCGAACAATTGCATGTAGAAAAGAAAGGTCAAAAACTCAATCTTCTAGAAAGCTTAGATAAGAACAAAGACAAGAACTCACAACATTTATTAAAGGACCAGGTTAATTAAATGTAATGATCGTAAACCCATTACAGAAAAGATAACTTTAATATAATCAAACTGTTTGAATAAATCTAACGACTGAAACAGAGAAACATTCAACGTACAAATTATTAGAATTAGTTCCATGATTCTTGTCCCTATGATTCCTACCCAGACGTTGAATCCAAATCTTTCTCTCAGCAACCTAGGATTTTCTTGAGCCCAATACCTTGTATTATTCCTATTGAACATACCATTATTCGTAAACCTAGACTCTTCTGTAAACAGTATCTTCGAGACAAAACCATTATTCAAATCATGATGACGCAAAAGCCAATTACAAACTGTATTCATAGGAGCGATATTTATGTTTTTTCAATACTTTTCTGGCACTTTCCCTGCTGATCCCAAATTCAATTTCCAATTCTCGCACTGAGGCAGATGGAGAAATATGAACATATGCTAAAACATTAGTTTCCGCTTCTTCACTGATGATGAAGTAGATGTGGTTTTGATCAGCTGGTTCTTTCCTTAGCATCATTTCCAATTTCCTGAAATAGGTCCTCGATGGGTGCCGTCTTAACGGATAACGAACAGCGTATAGCATTGAAAGGATTCTTCTGACATTCTCCGTATATCAATATCATATCGATTTGTTCGTTTCGAGAATAACGATCATTATTTTCCATTTCAAAAAACTTTTTACAAACGAAACAAGATGTCAAGTAAAATTGGTATTTCACTTTTCACATGACATTAATCACCTACTGTTTTCCATGACTCCACGGCTACCTTTCATTTCATCAAACCTAAACGATAACTCATTGGAATTTGTAGGCATCATATAAAATATTGTACAAATTCAATAACTGATCGTTTTTAGTTTTGAACAAAAAGAAAGTGGTACCTAATGTATATCGTTGAATTGGTAATTAAATTCTCTATCGAATAGCAAGATGTCTCTCGGTAGGTACCATTTGAAAAAAAAAAAAGATTTTTTCGTTAAAAATGCGTTCAGAAAATTTCAATTCCTGCTGTAGGATTTGTTATTGATCTTATCGATGAAATGAGTATTACTATGAGTTACTGATGTAAATTAGTATAGATTTTAACCTGATCAAGGCCTCCAGGCTAAAAAAAAAATGTAAAAACTTTTTTTTTTCAATTGTAAAATAAAAATTTGGCAACACTGTCGCATGTAATTTGAGCCGCAGAATCCGAAAAACATCAAACATACAGGATGTTCCATTTGAAAAATCGAAGTTGGTGGCCATTCTGGCGAAACCGGAAGTAGGCCATTCTGTTTTCATATGTATGTCAATCCGAAATTGTGTCTCATATCTATGTACAAAATTTCATTCAAATCGGTTGATAAGTGAAGGAAATATAGGCATGGCCCTAGCATTGTCACCCGGGATACATCACATTTTATTTTAAAAGAGGAATCATTATTAGTCCAATTAAGGAGGGTTTAGTTAATTTTTTTTTAGCAATAGCAATAAGCATAAGAATAATTATATACAGAAGACATTTTATACAACAAATTTAGATTTAGCAATCACTTTAAGAATGACAAGTGACAGTTCGCTCAGTTCTGTTTTCTAGTAAATATAACTGGCTATTATCAATTTGAAAAGTGTTTTGTTTATATTGCGATCATGGAGATGAACGAAAGGGAAAGTATCAACGACATTGCATGAATGTCTCAGCAGTTTAATTGTGATTAAAAAATTGACATGGAATTATGGAACATGTATTCGTATTTGTCATGACATGCGTGTTGTAGACAAAATTTTAGGAATAGCCGTAAGATTCTGAAAATTGTAATATTCAAGGTCGCGTTTTTAAAGTGACTTATTGCTAAAATTAGAAAAGGTGACTAAATGAAACCATTTGATCCAAAGTTTCAACTTAAATGTTATTACTATTGCAAAAAAAGTTGATAAATCCACCTTTATAAGGCTATATCTAATTTTTCTATTTTAACTGGATACATAGGATGGCTTTTTAGGAAATCTATTTCATTCAAGAAAAGTTAGACATCTATATATTTGTTACTTACTTGCAATCCATTGACAATTGCTTGAAATCCCGAGCCACATAACCTGTTGATGTGATAGGCTGGTTTCTCAAGAGGCACTCCACATTTCAGTGCAACATGTCTAGGAAACAAAATGCCATCTGGAGCCGATGACTAAAAACAAAATTATTTGAGGAATGAGAGTAAAATATTTTGATATATGTAAATATGATTATTATATAATATTCAAAACTCAAGGAAATATATTACTCCTTGGAAAGTGTGTGTTGAAAGCAAGTTATTGAATATTCAATGTTGAGTTAGCAATCATACCGTCATAACATTTCCAAATACTGCAGCATCCACAGCCTCAGGTTTCACATTTGCTGCAGTCAGAGCTGCTTTTGCTGCTATCGTTTGAAGTTCAGTTATATGTACTTTTGATAATTTTCCACCAAATGTACCAAAGGGTGTACGTTTAGCCCCAACAATGAAAACACCTGTAAGAATATATATACAAATAATGTTCAACTGCATCTTATTTTGCTAGGAAGAGCACAGCTCTAGTGTTTGCTTTTTCTGAGTGTTTTATATGCTAATAAGACATGAAATGCAATCATCAATTTATCCACACTGGTATTTATAACACGAAACTTTTCCTAAATGAGTGCATATTTGATGTTTATGACAGTTGCTGAAAATGTATAAGTTGTTTGAGCAAATTTCGATTTGGTTTCTATGACAAACGGTTGGTTTATTATACGAGTTCAGATTGTTTATCCGCTCCATTTGTAATTCCAAGAACGATTTTTCTTATCTACACTAGAAAAAACTTTTTAACAAAAAATTAAACCGACGAAAAAATGAACTGAAAAGCAAAAAATAAAATAAACCTTCTTAGTCTAAATGATAATTGAGCTCCTAAACTAATGTAAGTAACTGATTTTGAGTCGGCGCCAAACAAACAATTATCGAAGATCATTATCTATGAAAGAAGTCATCAAAAGCAGCGTGCATCTACGCTGCCATCATTTTCACGCTTCACCTAATTCAATTGCTAGTTTGTTTGGTACTCAAATCAGTTACTTACATTAGTTTAGAGCTCAATATCATTGACTAAGGTTTATTTAATTTTTGCCTTTCAGTTGATTTTTTCGTCTGTTTAATTTTTGTTAAAAGTTTTTATTTTTACTTTTCAGTTCCTATTTCGCGGTTTAATTTTTTGTTAAAAAGTTTTCATTTTTCAATTTTTTGTGGCTAAAATCTACCAATTACTACCTACTTGTTTTTTTATTACTTCCAAAATACTTACTTACCCACCTTACTTCAACTATTACTAGTTAAATAATATGATTATCTACTTTTACTATTTGTTGTAATATAAATTATTTTCGTTGTTCTGGTTAGTTTATTTCATTACTTTGTATATCATTCCATCCTCTCATAAAATATACTGATTTTGACGGATGTGAAACAAGAATAATATCAGTAGCGATCTGTCATTGTCAACTACGTATGTGTATGCCAATGTTCACTAGTTAAAAATCAATTATCCCTATTTTTCTACCCGTAAGGGTGGCTAATTCCTTTCGAAATCCAAATATAAGGTATACCCTATCTATTAAAAAAGAATCATCCAAATCGAAGAACCCAGTACAAAGTTATGCCTGATAGAATCGGTTAACGGACCAGAATTCAGAGATTTGAGTGATCAATATCCTTCATTTCGCTACCCTTAGGGGTGGATTTCATCTTTTAAACTCAAATGGGACCAAATTCGAAGTATACCCTATCCACTGAAAAAGAATTATCGAATCTTTCCTTTTGAGTGAATTGATGTATCATATATGAAAAAATATGATTTGGAAAATAATTTGTTTATACACGTTGGTTTAATTAGAATTGACCCTCCCTTTTTTAGTTTCTTATCTCTGAAAAGTAATATACCACAAGAAACATAGGAAGTTTCCAAGAAGCAAGTTTTATCTATTACAGCAAAGTCTAAGTTAGCCTCAGAAGGAATTCAATGAGTGGAGAGAGAAAAAAGGTGTTAAAGTGATTATGAAGATGTGTTGCTGGTACATTTCTTTGCTGCTAGTGAAACGTGTTGAAAACAACAGATAAGGTAGATATAGAAAACATACTGTAAAAATTAGAGACTCAGTAAGTGAACCTTTAAATACGCAACCTGGCATCCCACAGGGCACTGTATTGGGGGGTACTCTTTATCACATCATAAATTCACTACTAAGCCTTAATATATGTAAATCTACAATCTCATATGCAGATGACACTGTATTGATCTTCGAAGACGACTCTTGGGATGGTGTAAAAGTAAAAGCGGCAGAAGGTGTACAAAATGTTAAAGAGTGGCTGGATTTTAATGAACTCTCACTTAATACAAAAAAAAATACATAGCATTTTCAATCACAAATTATAATAGACCTAATTAGAATAATCTTAAAATTGAGAACTCTACTGATCTCATAACAGAATATCAAGTATTTAGGTGTTATCATCGACAAACATCTTAAATGGGATCTACATATCGTTGAATTAGTGAAAAAAGTCCGTAGACTCTATACAAAATGTACCATATCCGTAAAATCCTAAATAAAGCAACTGATTATTGTATAGATCACTAGTAGAATCCTTATAAGATATGGCATATTAGTATGGGGCGGATCATATGAGAACACCCTTCATCCATAAAGTAGTCAAAATATTACATACTAAAAGTTATGTTCAATAGAGATAAGCTCTTTTCAACCAGTTTATTATATAATGAAAACATTTTAAATGTCAGATATCCCTATTTTATAACAATTTCAACATTCTACTACAAAAATAGTCAATATCTCCAACAAATATCTCATTCTTATAACACACGAGCAAAACATAAAGAACAAATAGAATTGTAAAAAATATTAGTACAAACTACAATAAGTTTGAAGCATATGTAAACTTAAAAGATACTCAACAAATTTTAGTTAATTATTTTTAGTTTATTTACACTTATAACCAAATACTCGACCTATATCTTAAATTAAAATAATCTAGTTAACCGATACTTGCACATACAAGTGTTATACACTTAGGTACAAAAGAAAAAAATATTTATTATTATTATCATTACTGTATATTATTATTGTAGGTATATTAGGATTTTCTAAATAAACGTATTTAAATTTATTTGAAATAGGATGTCCTAAAATACAATAAAAATATTAAAAAGATATAATGTAAACATCGAAGTAAAAGAAAAAAATAAATTATGAAAATTACATAGTAATAACATCATTATAAAATACATAATATATTAACAATTTAAAATATAGGAACCTATATAACAAGTTCATAGCAAAACTAAAACTACAAGAAATAACAATTGGCTGGGCAACAAATAAAATGTATAGGCGATCAATTAGGTATTTTATTTTTATGCATTCTAACAAATCCCCTTTGAAAGTATTCAGTGAATTACTATTTTTTAATAAAGTTTGTTGTATTCATTAAAACCTTTGAAAAATAATGAATTCATGGTATTAGTGTTATCTGTACTTGTTATATGCAGAATATTCCTATTCCGGGTTAGGTAATTATGAACTATGTAATTCTTAAATACTAAAATAGTGTAATATTTGGGAAACGGTGACCCATTGTAATGTAACCAGCATAATTTCAATTGGGGTGTAATGGTATGATTTCCAGGATTTTGGAGTCTTTGGAGCTGGAATAGTTTGTTGAGGTTAAACAGATATAAAATTGATGCTCAGTAGTGAAAATGTGGTTGGATAATTTGAAAAGCCAATCCCGAACCTACGACAAAAAAGGCCAAGTTTTTTAAACTCTTGTCCAATAATCTTGGCAATACTTGATGATGAAGGTTGCAGTAATGCTGATGTAATGAGAAAGTTGGAACGTAGAAAGGGACATACTTGTTTATTACAAATCCTGATACGAAAACGTATGTTTCACAGAGTTTTGCCATTATGGAAGATGGTTTCTGCTTTAATAATATCTTTATTTCCAATTAAATTATATAAGGACATTGAATTGTAAAAATATAATAATTGGTAAATATGTCCAAGTAAAATATAAAGTCAGTAATAGTGAATTCGTTTAAAATCAGTAAAAGACACACATTAAAAAGGAAAAACAAACAAGAAAAATCACTAACCTAATTGAAAAACTCCTCTAAAGTGTAGCAATTCTTCTCAATTATTAATTTTTAAATATCTGAACATTTTTCACATTTTTTATTGTGTCAGGAAGGTGATTGAAACATTTGCTGTTGATATCTGTAGGTAGTATATGCTTTTAAGTTCAATACATGTTACCAGTGACAGATATTTTCTGTGTGTTGGGATTAACACCATGTCAAGAATTCCTGCGTCAGTTGCTTCTTTCTTGTATTTACCAAATTCCATTTACTGTATACTGGTCATAGCATGAGGCGTTCTAACAACTATCGAACGACATGGTGGGTGGAAGTCATCAACTATGGATGAAGGTGATGACATTGCGGATTCACTTGATACAGCAAAGAAGATTCAAGGTGAGGCTTACAAACCGCTCGGTGGAGTCAATATTGCAGGACCTTCAGTTGCAGCTCCGTTTTTGAAAGTGACCCCCGGACATTTTTATTTGCAGATGCGAAACTAGGATGTTACAAATGGCAAGAAAAATTTGTCTATTGATATAAATATCAATGGGTATGTAATACAAAATAAATGAATTGCTCAATTATTTATTTCATTGTAGATTGGAAAAAAAAATGGGAATTACATATGGGGTGTCAACAAATAACTAGAATTCTTGTTTCTCTTTTATTACTAAAAAATTAGAGTGTTTTATGATGGGGCTAGCTAGCGTTAGTCTTCTACCACTGTTTACACCCAACGCAAGTTCGACTCTCACAGCCGGTGAATTTTTTCAAAGCCTCAATAGTGGTTTCGGATCCCACTATAAAAGATAAGGCTCCCGTGATCTTAACTCGTACAAGTTTTCATTAAATTCTGAGGGTTGGTAAAAACAACTAAGTGGTTAAAAATAATTTTACAAACATTTACAATTTACTCATAAAATACTGTCTTATGATAAGACACACAAGTGTTTTATTGTTCTCATAAGTCGTTTGCAGACAGAAGCATTACGACTTTATACCTAACCAGCTGTGGATAAAAGTTTATATTCTGATTTTTGGCTGGAGGAACCATAATATTCGCATGAGAAGAAACTTTCCTAAGATATTAATTTCACTATACCTACCTATTTGTCTGCTGACTATCAATTTGATATTAACACGTCAAGTGCCACAATAGGGAATACAAAATCGAATCTATGAGGCACTTAAATATTTACATAATTACTTGTGGAAACATTTCCAACAAAACAGTTTTTGGTTCAATCAACAATGTATGTCCCACAAATCTGGCCAGACAAGACACAGGCCAAGTATATTTTCCAACAATTCAAGCCACCTATTTTAATATACCATAACAAATACACTGATATAGCGCACTATATTGGTATCACTCAGCCAAATTTAATTTTTGAGGTCGCGGGACCTTTGTGGTACTGCTGGGCCAGTTAAATCTAGCTTGGCACTTTACATGTTAATGTGTAGTTATTATAATTCATTCAGCTTCAAAGGTAATGAATAGAAAGCATATATAGATTCATTCTTATTGATAACAATCTCTAGAGATGAGAACTTACCTTTCACAAGAGAAGCCATGATAACAATGAAGTGTCAGAATTCAGAGAATATTGAGAGAACCAACCTGTAACGATAACTTATATTTTATATGAACGTGTCGGGATTGAAAGTCCAAGAGCAAAGTCCAAACCCATAGATCTCATATCTATATCACAGTTTACTGCTAATCTGAATGTAAACTTTGGCTATATGGGGGAACTAAAAATATTTTCTGCTTAAAACTAGTTTATTCGCAAAAAATTGCTGGAATCTAAATATATTTTCATATGTACCTTAATTTTTCTGATCGAAAAAAAACGACAAAAAGAGTTATAATTACGAAATAAATAAAAATTATTAATCATGAACGACACGAACTAAAAATATGTAAATAAAAATAAAAACGTCACAGTCATGTCAATTGTCAATAAGGGCACCGTAACAAAACTACTTTTTGACCGTAGCCAAAGAGAGTAAACGTTATCTGAATAGGTGGTACTAATAAGCTCTAGCCAATCGGAATCTTGTAGCATTAACCCGTCAAAGTGACGTACATGGACACTTTTTAATAAACACATGATTTTCACAAGTAAGCGTGGACTTTCATTCTTGATTTTGGCTAGTGAATTCCGATTGTCCCAGAGGGTCCCATGGCTCTTTGTAAGAAAATATCCACTTCTAAATAATTTTCCAATACTTTTAGTCAGAAGATTGTCATCTCATGGAAAAAAATTGTACAAAATATATATAATATAAAAAATAAATATAAAAGTAAACATAAAAAAATATTTGACTTGCTAGTTACCAGATAAATTACATTCACAAGTTAAAAAAAAATATTACAATGACAAAGGTAGTTCAGAGAAGATACGAATTAATTTATACATATACGAGGCATTTTACTATGAAGGTAATTTGATTTCGTGCGATAAGATAGTCGTGTTGTCTGCCAAAATAGTGAACACCTCTTAATTTGCCCAAAAGCTGAGAGGTTCTTTCACTCTCGAACCAATTGAAGCTTCGTCCTTAGAAGCTGTGGAGATGAAGCTTACGTAACAGTCAAAAGCTTTAGATATGTCGCAAAACACTGCAGTGCTCACTTCCTTCAGGCTAGAATATAGAGTGTTCAGAAAGCGGAAGATTGCATTTCTCATATACTTTTATTGGTTTGACAGCTGAATTAAGTAATTGTATGTAGTTTACAGCACTTCATAAAAGCATTATCAGCTCCATCATAAGATTTTTATCATGAGCAAACGTCCTTTGTAATTGTGGATCCAGCATGTATGTCGAATTTTTCAAAATATTTTCCTTGTTGAAATTACTAGCACACACACATATTTATCTATTCCGATATCATCACTTATTGAAAGGATTTTGCCGTGTATTGTATATTCATAATTAGGAGCATTCACCACCTTGGTGAAACTGGAAATCGTTTCTCATATTCCAGAAATGTTTTCAGTGAAAACCGTCTATCACAAAAAAATGTCTCATTTATTGTAATCCCGGAAAATCAATGATTTTTATCTAAATTAAAAAAATCGGAATGAACCTACATAATCGAAAAAATAATTACTTTCCGATATTCATATATACCACCTAATTAGCCAAAAAATTACAATTTTCATGAAATCGTTTTTGTTTTTGAACGGCACGTTTTCCAAGATTGGAAAATGTTCATCCGATTCATGCTGCCACCTTCATAGGTTTGTAGAACTCAAACATTCTTCAATACAAATGAAACAGCGCACATTGTCATCATTACTACCCGACCTAGTTTCGAGAAAAATATTAATCGCAGCCTTTGTTTACGGCGTGATCTACGCGATTTACATGACCGTCGTCGAATGTCTTGGAGTGTCTCAGATTAATATACGCTATTAGTTGAATTTGAATCCGATTTCAGAGGCGTCTCTACAAATATCAAATTATTTTTCATTTGAGTGTGGCGATTAGAGTTGTGAAGTGTTATTCTTGGTGTTGTGAGTGATACAGTTGAACAAAATTATGGACCGAAAAACAGAAAGGAACAGTACAAGTGAACGGGAAACATGCATGAGTACCTACCAAGAGATTGTCCCGACGCCGAATGATGTTACGGTAAGAGTTTGATTCCAAAATGAATTCAAAATATAGGAATTACCTATTCTATTTACTCTAGTTTATACAGTACCCTTTGCCTCAAATTTTATAATGCAAGTTTTGACGGGGAAAAATAGTTTCCTGGATTCATCCTACTAATATTAAAATATATAGGTATGTGAATGTTTGTTAACTCAATCACGCATAAACGGCTGAATAGATTTGGATGAAATTTGGCACACAGATAGTTTATAACCTGGATTAACATATTAGGCAATCCATCGACCTGTCAAAACGAAAGCAATATGGCGGCTGTTGGCACATATTGTAATTCGTCATAAGCGACCATAGTGGTGAAAGTGTTTATTTTGTGATTTTCTGTGCGATTTTGAGTAGTTTTTTCAATTTTGGATTATAATTCGTGCTTCAACTGAAGAAAAATGCCCCTTATTTGCATTGTAGTTAACTGTGGGTCCCGTCACGATAGGGATAGAGTCGGGGTTCACTCGGTGTCTACAGTTTCAAAGTTTTTGACCAGTTAAAATGACTTACCGAGGAGGAGAAGAGCTCTATGGTTAGCTGCAATCAACCGAGAAGATCTTACGGATTCGAAAATCAAGTATCAGAGAGGCTGCAGCAGACATACCCTGTGTGCACATTCGTGATATCCTTCATTCGGTCATGGATACCTATAACTTAAGACTTTTGTGATTTGATTTGTTCCTACGATTACTTGTATGATTTTGCCTACTTGTATATCTCTGAACTACATTAGGAGGTCCCATTTCAAATAAAGTTCATATATATATATATATATATATATTTATATATATATATATATAATTATATATATATAATTATATATATATATATATATATATATAATTGATATATTTTCCACTTCAAAAGTAGAGAAACTCCAAATGAATGTTCATATACCTATATGTACCTATTTAATCAAAAAACATTCTTATTGAATTACTGGAATACAAGTTTTCTTTAGGATTCTGGTGACTCAATAAATAAAAATATTTAGAAATATGTCTGTCAATCTCAACCTTCCCTTTTTAGATATTTCAGGCAATTATCGAAAGCCTCGATCAAGTCTTGTGAAGGGTGTTGTATTTGATTACTCTCGTTTCGGACGTCCATCGTCTTAATGTATTTGAAAAGGTTCTCACGATGTTTTGAATGTGAATACTGTATTCAGACGATTGCAGATACAAACATTCGAAACATCGTGAAAACCTTTCAAGAACATTAAGACGATGGACGTCCGAAACAAGTAATCAAGTTACCACATCGTCTACAACCTTCAAAGGGTATGTAATTTATTAACAGTAAAAATTGGATATATCGTGATATTTATCGAAATTGTACTATATACAAATATCAATATTGTGTCATTTTTTTATAATTGGTATTAAATTAAGAGCAATCAACTGAATTAGTAAAACAACAAATAAACAAACATTTATATATATTCATTTGAAACATTTTATTTTTTAAAACAACTGAGCAAGAGGCAAGTCGTCCATAAATTGTTTGACTGGATGGCATTGGCCACACAGCTTCCAAATCTGTGCGTGACATTGCCTCTAATATAGCACCAATATGACCACCTACTTCACTGTTTCTGGCCATACAAGTACAGTGAGCAGTACAAATGCTTTCATCCTTTCCAATTATGTACCAAACATCTGAAGGTTTTTAATTTGCCTTTTGTGAATACTTGACCTAAAAAAAAGTTATGTTGATTAGAAAGAACTATTATGAAAGTTGAGAAGTAATATTCTTAAATATCAAATCAATGTCTCTTATAATAAACAAATGTGGCAATAAACAATAACAGATCAGATCAGAAGTTATAAATTGCTTCTTATGTATTATTATTCCTAATTTATAATAATTCACTTCGATGACTCAAGATTTGCAACTTACATGTACCCATTAAAAAAAACCTGCTGCATAGGAAAAAACATACTAGACTAACTAAAATATATGAATGATTCTGAATTTTTCACCTTCACAAGCAAGCCAGATTCAAAGTATGTATGGATTCTAAACTTGTATAGGGCTTCATCTGCATTTGGGAAAGCTGAGTAAAAAGCAAATACGAAATAATATACATATTCGTAACAGGAGGTGCACCAATAACTGAACAATTCACTTCAGAAATATTCAGTGTAAAAAAGGATCTAAATCACTGATCAATCCTCAACTTCATTTTATACCTGTAATAAATACATTGATAAAAATGTAAACAGAAGATGGGGATGTATTTTCAAGCATACCGTTCACCAAAGCCTCTGCTTTTCAACAATAGTGTCTTCAGGTAATCACTCTCCATCCGAATATTATCAATTAACAACACAAAAGCTCCGAAAATAACCAAAAATACACTTCTACAAGCCAAAGGTACACACCGACAATGATGTTCTTATGGCGATTATCAGTTTGTGTGCCAACAACCGCCATATTGGGTCACGTGGTATGGATTGCCTAATAGGATACTCTTCATCCTACTACTACTACTAATAATAATAATCAGGGACGAACCAAAAGGATTTTTTTTGAAAAATAAGTGAATTTTGCCAACTCATTTTAAGACTTAAAACTTGTAAAGGACTAGGCATCGATAGAATTTGATGAAATTTTAGTATGTTACACCTAAGGTATATTAGATTAATTCTATGCGACCACGATAGCAATTGCATTAGTTGATACAGGGTGTAATTAAAACTTTCTACTTCTTGTCATGTAATAAGCTATTTTAATATAATAACTTGTAATGCGATTATCAAGATCATAATGCAAAATTGACATCTATGAAGGGATGCTTTCATGCCACCATATTAAAAAATTCAATCCACCCCCATTTAGGGGTAGTTTTACTTGTTTTTTTTGCAATAATTAGTACATAAGATATCATAAAATTTATAATTTGCAATTTAATTGGAACGGTAGAAAATGAATGCATAAAACATATATTATTTGGGCCACCATAAAAAAAATCCAATCACCGGGATAGTTTATACTTGAGATTTTTGAAAGAACTTTTCTGACCGGGGATATTCAATGAATATGATGGCACGAGATATATTATTCGTGCCACTATAGGGAATATTCACATCAGATATCTTGTAAGGGTAGTTTTTTCGAAAAACTGCTGACCGAGGAAACAAATATTAGAAAATTAACTATATAATAAACAATTCAGTCTCATTATTAATATACTTAAAAAATAAAATGAAAATAGAATTCCAATATATACATCCAATTGAATAATTTTGTCAGACTCCGCATAGAAAATAATATATATATATATATATATATATATATATATATATATATATATATATATATATATATATATATATATATATATATATATATATATATATATATATATATATATTATATATATATATATATATATATATATATATATATATATATATATATATATATCAGAATTGACCAGTACAATTTCCATCTTATCAATTTTCAAAAAATAAATAAATGAAATGCAACTTAAACAGACAATGGTCAGTCTTGACGACGATAGTCACATTTATGAGGGGACTAATGAGAATTTTTTCTATGATGGCACAAATTAATATGTTTTGTGCAATCATATTCCAGAGTTTCATTGAAATATCTACTGGATACATCCGGTCAGCAAGTCAACAAGTTTGAACTACCCTTATGTAGGTGGTAATTTGCATTTTTCCTATGATCGCGCAAAAAATATGTTATGTGCAATCATTTTCTGCCATTTCAATAAAATAGCTTTACCAAAAACTCCCGGTCAGTAAAGATTTTCGAAAAATCACCTCATATCATTGTTAATAATGGAAGCTGATTTTGACCCATTTCTATCCCATCGAGGATTGCCATGAATAAACAAAATATTTTAATTTTATTTGCATTGTTAGTTAAGAACATGAGAGTAATTAAGTGCATACAGTATATTGAAAGAGTACCGTTCAAATAGAATAATGGTGAACTGAACTGTAACATATGTAACACGAGGAGTCATGTTTTTTTTATAGAATTTTGAAGTCTATTAATCATGAGATTGAGCTGTTTAATATAACAGGTTTATTTTCTAATATTTGTTTCCTCGGTTAGCAGTTTTTCGAAAAATCGCAAGCATAAACTACCCTTACAAGGTAGCTGATGTGAATTTTCCCTATAGTGGCACGAATAATATGTTTTGTGCAATCATATTCCAGCGTTCCAATAAAATATATTCATTGGATACCCCCGGTCAGCAAAGTTCTTCCAAAACAGTTCAGGTTGCTCATTTCATTGTGTCGGTGTTAACGTTATTTATATTACCACTTTTGAACTCGGAAAGCCCTGAAGATGAAACAATAAAGTTTCAAAACGTCGACAATTAACAACTGGTTTTCTTCAATATTCCGACCAAATTCCCGCCAACTAACAATTCAAAGTTATGTATATATATATATATATATATATATATATATATATATATATATATAATAATCAGATCTCTACATATTTACAGTAATTTTGATTCTTTTCAAAAGAATACGTAGCTTATGCCACGTAAGGCTAAGATGCATATGACACAAAATTGTTGAAATCAATCGTTCTAGTAGTACAGGCTCGAGGAAACTAATCTACATATTGAAGACATAAAGCTGACAAAATTGTAAAAAATGAAAAACTTTTCAAAGGCAAGCTTTTGTTCAGATGCACTGAAAAAAAAAATTTTGTTAGATGTCTGATTTAAGTTGTTATTCTCATCTGATAAGCGGTAATCACAGACTCAGAAGTTTGTCAATAGACCAATTCAGTTTGAACACAGAATAACTTGCCTCACACATCTAATAAAACATTTGTTCCATTTTAGTACATTTGAATAAATGTTGTGGTGTAATACCTATTTATTTCATTTTTACCCCCTTAATTTTCGTGATTTTAACATGGAATTCATTATCCTAGACCTCAAAAACCATAGGATATTAATTTTCAAAAGAATCAGTCGGACCATTATTAAAAAAATCCGTCCACCATCTTGAATTTCGAAAAGAAATCCATAATCATAGACATCGAACATTAATATACGAATGAAAACATAAATCACAAAACTTTATCCGCCATCTGTAATTCTTGAATTCAGACATGTAATGTCATAATTTATTGCGATCCCAAAAAATGACCAGATAACAATTTTGGATAGACTATCGAACATAAATAACAAAATATTTATGCCATCTTTTAATTTTAACATAATATCATCAGGCCCAGTTACCCTTGAGATCAATTTTAAAGGTAGAACAGAAACACACCCTGTGTATCATTTGAAATTACTCGTTTTCGCAATACATTTCGATTCTAGCATTGAATAATTGAAAAATAATTTATATGGCCATTAAAAACTTGATTTCCATCATCCTCATAAATTAACATTGAAAAATTGTGTGAACTTTTGACGGCGCCACTGCTTCCTGCTTCCATCCACGGTATCGAAGAATACCGAAATCCAAATTATATTCAGACCGCACAGAAACACTGTTGCCAATATTCAAACAGTTCAGTATCTGCACTCCCTCTCTTGGTGAATATATGCCTACAAACTCAAGCTGGGCAGGGCGAGGAAGAAATTCGACTGTTTCTTATGACGCTCTTAACAATCAACTTATATTCCAAAATAAATATGGACAATAATGATAAACAATGGAATACACTAACTGATTGTCAATGAAATAACACATCGAAAGCATTACAAATGCAGTGATCACCATGAAATATATATATACATATATATATATATATATATATATATATATATATATATATATATATATATATATAAAACATGTAAATGTTTCAATCAAAGGCATGTCGGAATAAATTTTTTGACTAATTATGAGTTTAATAATATATTTAATTCTACTCAAAAACATAATTATTTTATTGATCTTGCAAATACGAAAATACCCAAAGCGTTTCCTCATTCTACATTTTATTTTTAATTCATTGTGAAAAGCATAAAAACCATAAGATTGGATTTTTTACTCATTGATAAATTAATTCTGTCAAAAATTTAAATCAAGTTTTTGTGATCATTTGCTGTTTCCAGAATGAAGGAGAAATCAAACACTTCACATAATCTTACGGGAAATTTTGGTAGGTAATCCTTTTATTCATCAATCTATCCAAAATTATTTTGAAAAAGAAGTATTTAAAAAATCAATTGTTGATATGGCTCCATCGAGTTAAGTCTTGCCGCTTGGTGTTCCTACGTATTTTGCCCCATGAACAAGAATTCGAAGTCAAAATGCTTCGTTCTCAAATATCTTCGGAGGTTCAAAGATCAAGAAAAGCCCCTTTTCCGCCTCTTTTAGCAATAAAAACGTTCAAAACACATCTTAATTATAATTTATGAAATTTGATAGGCCTTTTACACTATCCACATACATTTTGAACAAGCACCAACTTTGAATTTGTGTTCATGGGACAGAAATACATAAGTACCAACTCGGTGGAGCCGTATCAACAGAAAATTAACCATACAAAATTGGTACGCACTACAATTGTTCATAATTAGAATTATTTCGGAAAACTTCTCGAAAATTCTATATATAATAGTTTGTTCTTCTAAAATATGTTACATCGATCGATCACCCTCAAAATATTTCACAACGAGTTGACATAACCTTAAAGGCGACAAAAGCACAATCACAGAACGGATCAGAGACACAAATCACAAAAACACCCTGTGTGGTCTGTAATTACAGTTTACTGAATTATGACAAGAAACGACGTCGGCGCCATCTGAAACTCTAGATAACTCCCTTTATCAAGTGGGCTGGTGTCCCCCCAGTTTGTTCCAATATTTTACAGGTATAAGTGAATACACCATGGTTTTTAGACATTTAATGCCCCACCATTCTCATATGAACTAGACTCATCAAGTGTCGCATATTACTCAACTCATTGGTAGTGGCAGAATTGAAGTATTTCAATTCGAACAAATCGCACAATGATTGATTCCGATTTTTTCTGCGTCGTATTTTCGGACTTCTTCGGGCCCTTGCTCATGTCCAAATCTTTGAAATGTGCTAGAAAATGGAGATTTGCAAGTAGATCTTAACTCGACTGTTTTCTCCATGCCAGGTACATTTTTTAACATTGCCTCTGTTATCATTTTCAAAAGTATTTCTGTATTGTAAACTGCGAATATACCTGACAAAAACAATATATATATATATATATATAATGTATATATATATATATATATATATATATATATATATATATATATATATATATATAATATATATATAATGATGGGTTGTTTATATGATTTTTTAATTTGTATATTTTTTTATAAATTTATTTCACATATTTTGATTTCTGAAACCCTATCATAACAAATGAAAAATACCTCCGGCTATGTAATGTTACCTTTTTCTTTTTCAAAACCTTTTTTACCTTATCCCAGCTCAGTCAGGTACGCCTATGAACATGTATGACTCCTTCTTCAGTAGCAGGTTCCTGTAATCGGTGTTGCCGGCTATGGCACTATCGATTCGATCATAAAAGATGTTCAGTGGAGAAAAGTAAAGTTCGAAATTGAAAAATAAACACAGGTTTGCAGAGAATAATCAAAGTAGGTGACTTTATTCAGATGAAAACTTAAATATACCCTACTCTGCGATAACTACCTTATACTAGCAAAACAATGTCAAAAAAATATCGTGCAGTTTGATGTTTGTGATAATGAAAATTTTATGAAGAAAGTTTGAACGTATTATCAGTCTTTTGGGTATGGAGTTTTATGGTTGTTCAGCCAAAACAAAATAACCAATGGTTTAGAACACTTAAAGTTCTTGGTTTTATGTGAAAAGTTGCACTTAGGTGAGTTCAGTTATTGAATACCTTGTAGCTGCGTTTCTGTTGATGTTTCCAGTCCCGTGGACATATTTCAGGGATCTCACTGCACTGCACTCCTTCCAAGGATTTATTTTCAGGACCAGGTAGGTGGAATTTTTATTTACTATGTGCTTCCTCCGATTAGCCTTTCAAGAAATCTTTCTCGTTCGGCAATTTTATATCAGGTTTTCTTATATTATGGGTGAAAGCTTCTTTTCAAATTTAGTACGTGGCTTCACTTTCTCGAAACTTTTTCAATCCTCTCAGAACTTGTTATCCTGATCCATGGCAACACTCACCAAATTTTTATTTTTCACAGATTTCCGAGTTTGTATCACTTCCTACCGAATTATTTGCTATTCTAATTAAGGTTAATGATTTTATGAATGATATCTAATTCTCTCTCTTACATACTATTTACAGATTGATATAAAATTTTTTTTCAATTTCTGCCCTTACATTTTATTCTATATCAATATTTTTCCCACACAAACTCTTTCGAATCCCATTGGTGGGTTTTCTGTTCATGTGAATAGTCATACAGGATGTTCGAAACTTATCTATACGTTGATCTTGCTTTAATTCAATATTTTCCATAAATTTCAATTTTGATATGGTTTAATCGTGGATTTTTGTTGGATGTATTGTTGGATAAATAATTTTGATACCAGAACTACTTCAGGAATGTTCTCTTCACAGACATGTATCGACTAGAGCATAAGTATAAGGTTCTATAGTAGTGAAAAAGGTAAAGAAAATTGTAAAACAATATAGCTTTAACGATACTAATAAAAATAAATAATAATAATAATGATAATTATACGTTAATTACTTTGCAACATTTCCCAACATAACAATATATATATATATATATATATATATATATATATATATATATATATATATATATTATTTTTTAAAGCTTTCTTAGTTGTTTTACAAACCCTCAGAAGTTAATGAAAACTTGTAAGAGTTAAGATCACGGGGACCTTACCTTTTATATGGTAGCCAATGTCACTATAATAAACGCACCCACATCAGTTAAAGCTCTAAAATTTCATTGAAATTTTCTCAGATGAGAAAATATTGACATTGACCCTTTTATCTCCAAGCCACAGATATATTTGACTGGTAGTCAGAACGATTCATCCTCGCCGAGCCAAAACCGCTTAAGCTATGAATATGGAACGTGGCCAGCAGTTTCATTTTAGAAGACAGATACCCACTAAAGGGACATTTACATTATTTTTATCTATACAAATTTTAATTTAAAAGAAAAACGGCAAAACACGCCCATTTCATTTAATATATTTGCTTGAGAATGAATGTAGTTTTTCTCCCTTATTTGAATATATATTTGAGTAGTAGAGTATACTGTGATAGGTTTTTGGGTAAAAAGATAGATAGATAGTTTTGTCAATAAATTAATTACTGGATACCTAGATGCATGTTATAACTACATAAAACCAAAATGAAATCAGTCCGCTGTCATTTCTCCTCTGATATTTGTTTTCATAGCCTAAAAATAATGGGGATTAAAAGAAATCGAATAAGTTATCCTATTTTGTTTATAGTTACTTCAACTCGTTGCTGGAAGGTTAGACCGGGTAGAGCTAGGACATAGGTAAGTTTAGTCAGTGCAGCTTCTGCTGTCATATCTTCTCCAGAAATGATGCCAATTTCTTCGAAAGCCTGGAATATATCATAATTTTATTATTTTTACTTATGAAAGGCCGATATTTATTCATACAATAAAAACAAAAATATTCCTGTAAGTATAAAGTGCGGGTTTTTATAGTCCAAACCGTTCTGAATTATATCACCATTACTACTTTTTGAAATGAAAGACATTGTGATTGCTCGATAGATGGCTTAAACTTAAAACTTAAAACTTCAAATAATATGAGGGGTCAAGTGGCACATCGTTGAAAAGATAATTAAATTCTCCTTTCAACATCTATTTTTTTGAATTTCGTATTAAATTTTTTCACAATATGCATTTGAAATGTCAAGTATAACAAAAAACAAAACTATTATGTAGTAAGTATTTTCAATCATTGAGATTAAGAAGCAAAATTGTTGTCAATTGATGAATTAGGTGTTTAAAATGTCCGCCTAATACTTTTTGACAATAAAATATTCGATTCCAAAATTATTTCCGAACATGATGTAACATATCTGCAGAATACCATCACACACCCGTGTTATTGGTTGTTTCAGTTGCGATAATTGTTATAATCATTCATAAATTAGAAGGTCTTAAACATCGACAAAATAACCAACTTCATATATTTCTAGGTAACTGTTTGATTATCAGTTTACCAAATCCAATAAATGGTACCTGTTTTGATTATGGCCATTAACCCCTTCATACCCAGGTTAATTTTTTAAGTAGCCCCCTATATCCCAGATAACGTGAAAAATTGTTTATTTTTTTTTGTAATCCACTGATTATGGTGGCACTATATTAGGAAAGTATTTCTAGTTATCTTAAAAGTGAAATTTATTGATTTTTGTCCAGTGGAGTTACTATGGGGGGCTAAATTTGTGAAAAAAAAAACAAACTGACTATCTCAAAAATTAGTATATTCGGATCTCGAATCCTCAAATGGTTCATAATCACTCAAGTCGGACATCCTAACACGTAAAACGCACCAAAAACTATCAAATACAACAGCACTGCACCGGTGCAAATGACATTTTATACTGGAGACCGCCAAAAATACGGATGTGGACTATACATGCGTTTGACCTTGAATCAGCCAATCAAATTTAATCCCGCCCACCTAAGGATCCCATTCTAGGGTATACTCATAGAGAAACTAAAAATAAAGAGAGTTGTCAAACCTGCAGTAAAAGTTTGGCACTGTTTGCACAGTGGCACTGGCAACTGAAGCGAAAATAAATGAAGTTGGGTATTATTCGATTGGAAAGATTAGGGTTAAAAAAAAAAAAAAAAAAAAAAAAAAAAAAAAAAAAAAAAAAAAAAAAAAAAAAAAAAAAAAAAAAAAAAAAAAAAAAAAAAAAAAAAAAAAAAAAAAAAAAAAAAAAAAAAAAAAAAAAAAAAAAAAAAAAAAAAAAAAAAAAAAAAAAAAAAAAAAAAAAAAAAAAAAAAAAAAAATAGGAAATGGAAACTGATGGAAGGAAATAAGTATCAGTTTGTGAAAAAATGTCTGCAACTGATGGATGGAAATAAGTATCGGTTTGTGAAAAGCAGCTTATATTTTACCTTGTGAAAGAATATTTCGAGGAATTTCAGCGTCAACTCGAATAACAAAACATTCCATTTTCGACGTTGGGTTCATAATTCAAGTCCATAGTATAATTTCTATAATTAATTTTTCGATGACAATTAACAGTAGAATTATTCTGAAATTATTACGTGGTTTGTCATTTTCTGACAAATGTCGAAATTGGAAAATTATCATATCAGTCGTCTGTTGATTGCGGGCAGTGCCTCCATGCGCGACTGGCCGTACCAAAAACTTGGTGGTCAAGATCGCCAATGTTTCAAACAGTCTCTTTATTTTTAATTTGTCTATGGGTATACTCATAGAGAAATTAAAAATAAAGAGAGTTGTCAAACCTGCAGTAAAAGTTGGCACCACGTTTAGACAGTGGCGACATATCTCGCAACTGGCCGAACTAAGTACAGTTGGTAAAACCGATTGAGATAAGGCGGGTTTTTCAAATGCGTTACTTTTATATGATTGATATGGTATATATTTTATAAGTGATCGATTTGCCATTCTTGTATTCCATATGAATGGTTGTATCATATTAAATACAGGAATGGCAAATGTATCACTAATAAAATATATACAGTAATCGATTCGTAGAATCTGTTAGTTCGTTCCTGGTTAAGATAAAGTTTCAAAGTAAATCTTTATTTCATGATATCAAGAACAAAATTAAAGATCTTATAAAACAAGAATAATAAGTTGAACACTATAAAAACACATTTTATTGTATCTAGGACAAGGTACAACTACAGACAAAACAATAATAAAACTCCGAAAAACAACAAAATTAAAAATATTCTTCAGTCTTCATCAAATCAACCAAAATAAAAACAAATTACATACATACAAACCTTCAATAATTTTGTTCATTTATTAGCACAAAGGAGAACGAGTAGGTATACTTAACAAATACTCCAGTTTGATGATAATCTTCGTACTTCCTCAAATGGTGATAGGAAATGGAAACTGATGGACGGAAATAAGTATGAGTTTGTGAAAAAATTTCTGCAACTGATGGATGGAAATAAGTATCAGTTTGTGAAAAGCAGCTTATATTTTACCTTGTGAAAGAATATTTCGAGGAATTTCAGCATCAACTCGAATAACAAAACATTCCATTTTCGACGTTGGGTTCATAATTCAAGTCCATAGTATAATTTCTATAATTAATTTTTCGATGACAATTAACAGTAGAATTATTCTGAAATTATTACGTGGTTTGTCATTTTCTGACAAATGTCGAAATTGGAAAATTATCATGTCAGTCGTCTGTTGATTGCGGGCAGCGCCTCCATGCGCGACTGGCCGTACCAAAAACTTGGTGGTCAAGCTCGCCAATGTTTCAAACAGTCTCTTTATTTTTAATTTGTCTATGGGTATACTACTCAACTACGATATTATTCCAACGTTTATTTTAAATATGGCATTTGTTGCCACAAGTGGCACTCTGGGATATAGATCAATTTGAGCTTGTTGCCACATGTGGCAACATGGGCTTGAAGGGGTTAAAAATAAATGAATTGGGTATTATTTCGGTTGTTGGAAATTGGATTATTATTGTATGGATTCAAAATCTCTACCTAATTAATCTTTGGAACGAATTCGAAAATAAAAAATATTGAAGTCATGAATTTTCCTCTATTGACCGTTTTTCATGTTACTCATCGCAATGGTGATTCCATAGAACTCCATGGCATGGTTGAAAGTAAAATTGAATTACCTTTTCAACGCCCTTATGTATTAATTGTAATGTATCTTCTCTCAAAAAGTAGGATTGGTATATAATTCAAAATATTTTCTGTCCTATTGTTTCACATCAAACCGTTCAAAAGTTATCGAGGTAAGGGTACTATTCAGATCCGCACTTATACTTGACATTTCAAATGCATATTGTGGAAAAACGTAAAAACTGGATGGTTGAAAAAATTATTGAATTATCTTTTCAACGATGTATAACTTGACTCCCCATGCTATTTGAAATTTTTAAGTTGATGTGACCTCCGCGTCATCTATCAAGCACAATGTCTTTGATTTCAAAAAGTAGTATCGGTGATATCCTTCAAAAGATTTTATTCCATTGTTCTACGCCATTTTTAACATGGGGTTGGGAGGGGGGGGGGGCTATAAAAAGAGCCGCACTGTATGAACACATATATGTATCGTCGAGTTTTCACAAGGAAGCAAATATTTTCAATTAATAGTTTGCTAATTGATTGAACATTTTTTTCAGTAGCCCATTGAAAATTTCTTTTGATATTTTTGAAGATCTTCAGTTAAGATAAAATACTTTTACGAACCTTTCCCGTTTCATAACAAGCAGAAACAGTTCCTCTCGAGCACTGTGTAACGTTGACTATCAAGATTTCATCTTGTACAGCTTTCTTGATAACTGCCAACAAATCACCCCTTTTGGATGGCAGGTTTCCAGCTCCGTAACTTTGGATGACAATTCCTTCGATTGAAGATTTGAAAAAATATTCCAGCTGAAACATTCGGTTATAGCAAGCTTCAATTTTTTTTAGTGAGAAATGTAGAATACAGGGTGATTCAAAAGTACTTTGACAAATAAATATATGTCGGAAACGCTTCGTTTCCAAGTTACAGGGTGTTAAAGTTTTATTTTTATTGTTGTTTTTTTTTAAATAAATTTCGAAATACTGACCTTAATTGAACGAAAATTGATATTGAGAGGTTTTTTGAGGTGTCGAATTCGAACCTGATGTTGTTATTACTCTTACTGGTAGGGGACGCCACCTACACGTCTTTCTCTTTTTTGAAGATTCATAACTTTTTGAGCGTACTTCTATCACATTTTTCAGTAAAAAAATCAACTCCTCTATCATATCTATAAAGCTACCCTTGTTACAAGTCGCTATAAGCAACCGTTTTCTAGATATTTGGACTTGAAAATTCAAGTCGATTATTTGATAATCGATGCGTATTGAAGTTATTACCATTATTTTGCATTTTTCACAAGAATGCTTAGGAAATGAATTTGACGTTTAAGTAAGTAGTTTTGGTAATTACATATTATGTGACAGTTAAACGTTTTGTTGTTATGTTGAAATTCTGTAAGTTTTAAAACACTAATTTTGAAAAAATTGATTATTTAAACAATAATGCTCATTTAGGCGTTATGCATTTTGTTTATGGCCTTGCGGATGGTAATGCGCGCGAAGCAAGACGTATTTACCAGGAGCGATTTCCTAATCGAATACTGCCTTCAGCTCCAACATTCACCAGCACCAGTCTCCACCGTCGTTTGGCAGAAACAGGTAGCTTTAAGAGGGCAGCTGATATTGGGAGACCACGAGCAGTCTGAACCCGAGAATTGGAAGAAGTTTTGAAGCTCTCGAGGAGAATCCAGAAACAAGTGCAAGAATAATTGCTGAAGCTCTCAATTCTACTCAGTCCACGTTTGGAGAATTATCCACGATGAACAATTTTATCCATACCATATTCAAAGGGGCACAAGCTCTTTTGCCACGAGACTTATCCCAACGCATTACTATGTGTCAGTGGTTTTTGAGAAAATTGGCAGGAAATCCTCAATTTTTAATATATGTACTCTTCACGGACGAGGCAAACTTCTCCCGAAATGCTATCACAAACTTTCATAACAACCGGGCTCTGGCAAATCCGCACGCAGTTAGTGAAATACATTATCAGTATCAATTTCCTAAGCATTTTTGTGAAAAGTGCAAAATAATGGTAATAACTTCAACACGCATCGACTATCAAATAATCGACTTGAAATTTTCAAGCACAAATATCTAGAAAACGGTTGCTTATAGCGACTTGTAAAAGGGACAGCTTTTTTACGTAGATATGATAGAGGAATTGATTTTTTTAATGAAAAATGTGCTAGAAGTAAACGTGTGTGTAGGTGGCGCCCCCTACGAGTAAGAGCGATAATAACATCAGGTTCGAATTTGACACATCAAAAAACCTCTCAATACAAATTTTAGTTTAATTAAGGACAGTATTTCGAAAGTTAGTCCAAAAAAACGAAAATAAAAATAAAACTTCAACACTCTATATCTTGGAAACGAAGCGTTTCCGGACATATTTTTTTTTGGACAATTCATATAAGAATATTGTGAGGAATCACCTTCTGAAGTTTGTCAAAGTACTTTTGAATCACCCTGTATAAACATTCCAACTTTCGACCATCCTTCGTGTTCAATACCAGTAGTGTTACAAAAAATTCAAAGGTACGAAAAAGAAAATCTCAACCGATAGAATCTTCTGAATAGAGTGATAAAAATCTCAAATAATCATCCAGTGACTGGCCTCACGTCATGGTATACCACATATTTTACTGGAAAATGTCCAGTTATGACTCCCGTAATAGTTTTTAGTTGTTCCCTGTTTTAAAGTTAACAGGTCTGCTGTTTTATCCGGCACATGCCTTTGATGTATTCTTTCCCGTCTCTGTTCCCTGGAATGCTATTCCAGTGTTAATTGTATTTTTCCCGGATCCAGTCTTCTCCTAACGCTAGTGCCGTGCGCTTCGATAACCCGAGGGTCTGTCCTGGACCTGGTTCGTTTTCCTATCTTCTAGTGAGATCGTCGGATTTTTCATTCCCTGCAAATCCCTGATGTCCTGGCACCCAAATCAGCAGTTTTGTCAGTTCCTCTTTGCAGGTCCATACCAGTTGGGATCTCACTTCCTGACTACTCAGAGCCTTAGGTGCCGCCTGTTGTTTTCCTTCGCATATTGAAGGATTCGTTTTTCCACATACTCTTCTGCAAGACCAGATGCTCTGATCTCTTTGATACTTTTCGTAGCTGAGCATTCATGTGAGTTTCTTATCAAGAATTTGGTTTCTTTCTCGAACGGAATTGTTTTTCTATAGAAGGCTTTTTTAGTGAATCTAGTTCTCTCCTTCTGCGAAATAGTACTATCACCGTCTCACTGGAGTTAACTGGAAGTTATTCTTCACACCACGCAGTGATAGTCTTAAAATATTTCTCCAAACTTTCCTGCAACCGCTATATGTACAGGGTGATTCAAAAGTACTTTGACAAACTTCAGGAGGTGATTCCTCACAATATTCTAATATGAATTGTCCAAATGAATATATGTCCGGAGACGCTTCGTTTCCAAGATACAGGGTGTTAAAGTTTTATTTTTCTTTTCTTTTTTAAACTTTCGAAATACTGACCTTAATTAAACGAAAATTGGTATTGAGAGGTTTTTTCGAACCTGATGTTATTATTGTTCTTACTGGTAGGGGGCGCCACCTACACGTCTTTTTGTTTTATGAAGATTCATAACTTTTTTGAGCGTACTTCTAGCACATTTTTCAGTGAAAAAATCAATTCTTCTATCATATTTACTTAAAAAAGCCACCCTTGTTACAAGTCGCTATAACCAACCGTTTTCTAGGTATTTGGATTGAAAATTTGATTTAATAATCAATGCGTGTTGAAGTTATTACCATTATTTTGTATTTTTCACAAGAATGCTTAGGAAATGAATTTGACGTTTAAGTAAGTAGTTTTGGTAATTACATATTATGTGACAGTTAAACATTTTGTTGTTTTGTTGAAGTTTCTGTGAGTTTTAAAACTCTAATTTTGAAGAAACTGATTATTTAAACAATAATGTTTATTTAGCCGATAGGCATTTCGTTTATGGCCTTGCGGATGGCAATGCGCGCGAAGCAAGACGTATTTACCAGGAGCGATTTCATAATCGAGTACTGCCTTCAGCTCCAACATTTACCAGTCTCCACCGTCGTTTGGCAGAAACAGGTAGTTTTAAGAGGGCAGCTCATATTATTGGAAGACCACGAGCAGTCCGAACCCCAGCATTGAAAGAAGCTGTTTTGAACGCTCTCGAGGAGAATCCAGAAACAAGTACAAGAATAATTGCTAAAGCTCTCAATTCTACTCAGTCCACAGTTTGGAGAATTATCCACGATCAACAATTTTATCCATACCATATTCAAAGGGTACAAGTTCTTTTGCCACGAGACTTTCCCCAACGCATTACTATGTGTCAGTGGTTTTTGAGGAAAATTGGCTGGAAATCTTCAATTTTTAAGATATGTACTCTTCACGGACGAGGCAAACTTCTCCCGAAATGCTATCACAAACTTTCATAACAACCATGTTTGGGCTCTGTGAAATCCGCACGCAGTTAGTGAAAGGCATTATCGGTATCAATTTTCTGTAAATGTATGGGCGGCAATAATTGATAATTACTTGAAAGGTCCTTTCTTTCTTCCGTTCCGACTGAATGGCGCAACTTACAGATACTTTTTAGAAAATGAATTGCCGGGATCACTTCAGAATGTACCATTAGAAATTCGTATCCGCATGTGGTTTATGCATGATGGGGCTCCGGCCCATTTTAGCGTTGTAGCCAGGAAATTACTTAACACTGTCTATCCAATTCGATGGATCGGTAGGGGTGTAGAAGAACCTAACCAGGCGTGGGCACCAACCCCAGGTCTAAACCCGCTAGATATTTTTTTGGGGACATTTGAAGTCACTAGTTTATAAAACTCCAGTAGCGAACGAGGAAGATCTAAGAAACCGAATAGTAGACGCCTGTGAAACAATAAGAAACACACCAATAATTTTTGAGCCGGTACGAGATTCAATGACTAGAAGACTGAATGTCTGTATCTTCGCTGAAGGTGGACACTTTGAATAATTCATTTGAATACAATTAAGTTTCCTTTATTTTATTTTATTCTACATATTCAAAATTTCTTGAAATAAAATGTTGATATTTCTTGCAAATTTTATTAAAACAAATACAGATTTTGCACCCTTGATACAAAAATAACTATTTTAAAGGAGTAAAAATAAATAGAATACAAAAAAACAAAAGTACTTTCTTAAACGTCAGATTCATTTCCTAAGCATTCTTGTGAAAAATGCAAAATAATGGTAATAACTTCAACACGCATCGATTATCAAATAATCCACTTGACATTTTCAAGTCCAAATAACTAGAAAACGGTTGCTTATAGCGACTTGTAACACGGGTAGCTTTTTTACGTAGATATAGAGAGGAATTGATTTTTTTTCTGAAAAATGTGCTAGAAGTACAAAAAGTTATGAATCTTCAAAAAAGAAAAAGACTTATAGGTGGCGCTTCCTACGAGTAAGAGCAATAATAACATCAGGTTCGAATTTGACACCTGAAAAAACCTCTCATTTCCAATTTTCGTTCAATTAAGGTCAGTATTTCGAAAGTTAATTAAAAAAAAAGAAAATAAAAATAAAACTTTAACACCCTGTATCTTGGAAACGAAGCGTTTCCGGAAATATATTTATTTGGACAATTCATATTGGAATATTGTGAGGAACCACCTCCCGAAGTTTGTCAAAGTACTTTTGAATCATCCTGTATATCGCCAACATAAGGGGGATAAGACTTTTCACATGGGCCTAGGCAGTCGGGGTGCCCTGTGATTGCCCCCGACCTAGTACCTTCTACGAAAACGTATGCGTAGGTGACTGAAATGTGAGATGATACGGTAGCTAGTATCACCTAGCGCGTTGATCCGGATTATCCGTTATATCGGAATCCCCAGGCAGGTTAGAGCAAAAGTTAGGTTCTGCCATATGGGGATGAAGATTAGGATTCGTTGTGGATAGCCTCTCGCCGCCCTGGCTACAACTTTCTGATGGTAGATGGAGCTCGATATTATAATGAATCTCAACATCGCCTCCATACAGTGTCCGATATGCTTTTTTTTGGTTGCTGCTCTGTATAGGGATATTTGTAGGGCATTATGCCTCTTCAATGTCGAGAAAGCCGTCACTGCGATTTCTCCGTATCTTAGAGAGTCGTTCAGTTTTCCGAAGTTCTAATGCGGTTTATGTTGATTTGCCTGGAAAGCATAGGGCTATGCTTTGGGAGGGTTTTCTCTCAGCAACTCTTCTTGTATGTGCCTATCCTATCCTAACCTATTCTGTCACAGTTCCGTCAGCTCGTTCTGGTTCTCTAGAGAGGAGTTTCTGAGGATGTCTGATATAACCTTGGCAGAATTTCCTCCAGGATTTCCTCTTGGCCTGTCTTATCGCTTTGTTGTATCCCGTTCATGCAGGGCCGGAAAGAGCCAGCATTGGGCCTGGGGCAGCGTATGCAGCCGGGCCCCTACTTCCTTTTCTTTTCTATTTAAAGCATCATTTTTTAATTCATTCCAACTGAAGGAGTTGTAACAATAGAATAAATGAATGGAACTATATAATTTTCAATAATATAATGAAGTTTTTGAAACAAATTCGCTTTTCTGACTTTTTAGGTGGCAAAATCACCTATTATTTTTTCGAAATTCAGCTGCCTTGCTGATTGTGACTCTGCCAAACATTAAGTCATGTCTGTCTCTCAAGATTCGCTAAAATGAAGGTTAATGGATCTCAATAGACATATAGACCAATCAATCAATAGAGATTTTTTCGTGACAAAAATACTACCAGGAAACCGACTGTGCCATCACACGAAAGACGTTCGGTAGTTATATCCTGTTATGTTTCTTACTCCCAACTGTCATTGCTTAATTTGTTATAAACATTTAAAAGCTTTTTTTTATTTCTTAACGTTTTTGACTTCTACCTTGAAAACTAATAAAGCAATATCGATACTGTCAATGGACGAATTGTAGAGAATCAAAATGCACAGAAAATGTACACGACTCGATCAGATTATTAGTAACGGGGAAAAAACGAAAAAACCGGAAAAATTCATAACACCGACATTTTTCAAGTTTTGAAGCAGGCTCTCCACGACATAGTAGTGATTGATATGTTCTTTATGTTTGAAAAACTCAGGCACTGTTGGATTATTAGTTTTGGCATAATTGCAATTTGTTTTTATTGCATTTTATTGCAGCAGACTGGATGCATCATAGGTAGTCCGATTCCAATAGTTCTTGAAGATTTTGAGAGTTGAAGTTGTTGAATTATATGATCCTTTAAGTACTAACTCACTCTGTATATGTTTTAAGAAAACAAAATGATTATGTCATGTTGATCTTTATAACTTGTCATTAAATACTTTTTCATTAAGAGTTCTTATTCAATCTGTGTGATTTCCAATCAACAACTTTCTGCTAGTTCGAGTCAGAGTTAAACTAATAGGTTACGGGCCCAGGAGTTGAAATAAGTAATGTCGGAAAACACATCCAGTGGTACGTCTATCCCCTTCACGGCGGAAAAGCTAAGAGGTAGATCCAATTACTCCGATTGGAAGTTCCAGATGACTAATTTATTGAAACACGACAATTTATGGTCAGCAATTAATGGTTATCCAGCAGAAGATAAAACTTCTGGAGATCAGCGAATCAGACGTGATGAAAAAGCCTTATGCAAAATCAATTTGATGATAGATAAGAGTGCATACCCGGTAAATATTTAGTTACATCACTCATGCACTCCGAATATGGGGAAAACACTTTTCTTACGTGTTTTTGCCTCCTGAACACGAATCCGGAAGAAAAATGCGGCGGTCTCATACCGTTTTAGAGTTATATAGGTTTTTCAACTGAACTAACTCAATTACAGTTTCTCGCACAAAATCACTCAAAATGCCTCCTTCTTATTACCAGCATGAACTACACCTCAATCACTATTTCGGCAATTTGACAAAATATCGACGTTTTATCGAAAAAATCATATTTTACACCGTTGCATATGACAATTTTCGTTCATTTGACAGGAGAAGTTTAGTAACTCTGCCTGATTTTTCATGTTGGCAATAAGTGAAGCACCGCCGGGCGGTGCTTCACTTATTGCCAACATGAAAAAAAAAAAAAAAAAACAATTGCACACATAGATGAAGGAGAAACTTTTGCTCACATTTGAATTCGAAAAGTTGGCGGTGCTTCACTTATTGCCAACATGAAAAAATCAGGCAGAGTTACTAAACTTCTCCTGTCAAATGAACGAAAATTGTTCATATGCAACGGTGTAAGAAATATGATTTTTTCGATAAAAACGTCGATATTTTGTGCAAATTTGTGCCGAAAATAAGTGATTAAGGGTGTATTGTTTATGCTGGTAATAAGAAGGAGGCATTTTGAGTGATTTTTGTGCGAGAAAACGGTGCTTGAATTTGAGGTTAGTTTCAGTTGAAAAACCTATATAACTCTGAAACGGTATGAGACCGCCGCATTTTTCTTCCGGATTCGTGTTCAGGAGGCAAAAACACGTAAGAAAAGTGTTTTCCCCATATTCCCCATATTCGGAGTGCATGAGTGATGTAACTAAATATTTACCGCATACCCCTATGTTACCCATGCAAAGACAGCGAAAGAAGCTTGGACTGCTCTGGAAAATGCATACGAGGACAAAGGGCTCAACAGGCGTTTATGTCTATTACGAGGTTTGTGTTCAATTAGATTGACAAACTTTTCAAGTATGGAAGCTTATGTTAATGAAGCAATGAGTCTTGCTCAACAACTGAGATCATTAGGAAAACCTTTAGACGATGAATTTCTGGGGGTGATCATGCTTCAGGGACTGCCTCCGGATTACGAACCAATGGTTATGGCCATGGAGAATTCGAATGTCAACATTTCAAGCGACTATGTAAAAACTAAACTTTTACAAGACGAAAAATGGTCCAAAAGCAGAACCAACAACGATCAATCAGCACTTTTGTCGAAAGGAGGCTTCAAAAAACATAATTTAGGAAAGAAACCATGGTGCTGGATATGCAAACAAGTAGGGCACTACAAAAATGATTGTCCGAAACAGGGTTCTATGAAGTCACAGTCAGGAACCAATAAAGCAGAAAAATCGACTCCAAAGAAAGATAAAGCACTGTTAGTAGCTTTAGGAGTTACAGAAGCCCAAAATACTTCCGAATGGTATGTTGATTCAGGAACCACATCGCATATGACAGGAAGGAAGGATTTTCTGTCGAATTTCACTGAATCTGCATGTATAGGGCAACAAGTAACGATGGCGAATAATGAAAAACTTTCCTGCAGTGGCGCCGGTGATGTGATAGTTAAACTAAAACCAAATGGACACAAAAAGACAATATCAGATGTTATATTTGTGCCGAATCTTTCTGCAAACTTATTATCTGTCAGTACTATCTGCAAGAAAGGATATATAGTAGCATTCGATGATGCTGGTTGTAAAATGTATGATTCCGAGGATTGTCACATTGAGGGAGAGGCTGCTGTCACTGCGACAAATGTGAATGGCATTTATCGACTCGATATACAAGAGGATTTTGTGAATTTGGCCACATCTACTTCAAACCTATGGCATAAGCGGCTTGGGCATCTAAATCGAGTGAGCATGAAGTTACTCAGGGATGGCCTAGCTTCAGGAATCAAATTTTCAAATGATGATCTTGATTCACCGTGTATTGCATGTATTGAAGGAAAACAGTCAAGGGAACCTTTTAGAGCCAATGAAAATAAAAAATTGGCTAAAAACAAACTTGACCTTATACACACAGACATTTGTGGTCCTATGCCTACCCTTTCTTGGAATTCTGCCCGCTATATTCTCACTTTTATTGACGATCATTCACGAAAGGTATTTGGATACTTCCTGAAGTCGAAAGATGAAGTTTTTGAAAAATTCAAAGAATTCAAAGCTCAAGTAGAAAATGAATGTGATCGAAAAATTAAAATTATACGTTCTGATAATGGAAGTGAATACTGCAACCGAAATTTCACACAATATCTGAGAGAATGTGGAATTAAACATCAGCTCAGTTGTCCCTATACCCCTGAGCAATCGGATTAGCAGAACGATACAACCGAACTATTATGGAAAAAGCGAGATCGATGATGTTGGATTCAAAATGTGATCCTAGAATGTGGGCTGGAGCTGCAAATACAGCCATATATCTGATCAACCGTTCTCCTGCAAAGAAAATTCCTGGTAGTGTTCCTGAACAGAAATGGACTGGC
This sequence comes from Gonioctena quinquepunctata, assembly GCA_018342105.1. Classification (NCBI taxonomy): domain Eukaryota; kingdom Metazoa; phylum Arthropoda; class Insecta; order Coleoptera; family Chrysomelidae; genus Gonioctena; species Gonioctena quinquepunctata. Next base: position 287,280 of record JAFIRS010000213.1, read on the forward strand.
GAGAAAGTCAATTTGGAAAAATTAAAAATTTTTGGTTGTACTGCTTTTGCCCATGTACCAGTTCAAAAAAGGAAGAAACTGGACTCGAAAAGCAAAGAAATGTTTTTCGTTGGATATAGTGAGAGTTCCAAGGGATACAGATTGATGGATCCCTCCACCCGAAAAATCGTCATTTCGAGGGATGTTATTTTCTTGGAAGAAACATTCCATAGTTCATATAATGGAAAAGATTCAGGAAGTCAACCCAAACATGAATTGATCATCGAACCCACAAACTCAGAAAACCAAGGATTTTCTGAAGAAACAATGAGCGTGGATTCGAGTCATCATGAAGAAAAAGACGAAGACGAAACTTCCCAAGGAAATGAAGATACACTAGATGAGGAGACAGAACCTATCGAAGAAAGAAGATATAATCTACGTGATCGTAAGACGAGAGAATTTCCTGATTTTGTAGCATACAGTGTTTTTTCTAATGATATTGATGAACCTTTTACTGTAGATGATGCCTTGAGTAGTGAATATTCTGATGAATGGGTAAATGCTATGAAATCTGAGATTGAATCTCTCCACAACAATAAAACGTGGGTTTTAATAGACAAACCCAAAGGTAGAGCAATTGTTAAAAATAAATGGGTTTTTAAAGTTAAAAGGGATATCGAGGGAAAAATATGTAGGTTTAAGGCCAGATTAGTAGCCAAAGGCTATAGTCAACAATTTGGGGTTGATTATTTGGATATTTTTTCTCCTGTAGTACGATATAGTACAATTCGTTTTCTTCTTGCTCTAGCAACTGAAATGAATTTGGAAATTGATCATTTAGATATAGAAACAGCTTTTTTAAATGGCGATCTTGACGAAGAGATTTTTATGGCACAGCCAGAAGGTTTTGCGAATGAAAATGAGAAAGACATAGATACTGTACGATACAGACGTGTGTTAGTGTGCTCGTGACAAAATCCTCTGCAAATTGAAATTGAAGCATTATAGAGGGCTCAAAATCTCTCAGAAGAGAAGAACTGGATTTGGACGTGGGATGCAGCTAATAGAAAAATTGTATATCTAATCAGGTGGGCACAGAAATTATTATATTTCAATCAATTATATTACAATAAGCATTGCCATCAAATATTCTGCAGCTGCAAAAAATCAACTGTGCTACAAAAACTATCGACTTCTTTCTACACAATATTAGTAAGGGAGCTCATGTACACTTTCACAATATAGGATGTCAGAACAAACAATTAACGAAATACATCAGTTGCTCTTGAAATTGAACCAAAAATCAGATGACCAACAAAAAACACTATCAGATATCAAAAAAGAGTTGAATTCTTTCAATACTCGCATACGTACGTTGGAAGAAGAAAATATAAAACTGAAAAACGAAGTGGAAGAAGTAGGTAGAAAATCACGTAAAAATAATATAATTGTTTGTGGATTGCCTTTATCTGAAACAGAGGAAGCATTAAATTACCTAAATGACATTCTAGGCACTAAAGTTGATTTTGTTAATCTAAACAATATATTCTTCATTCCGCAAAAGACTGGCCAGCATCAATTACTGAAAATAGAATTCATATCCTATTTAACCAAAGTTGAAGTTCTGAGCAACGTCCGTAAATTGAAAGGATTGGGTGTCTCTATATTCGATGATCTGAGTCCAGCGGATCAAATTATCCATAAAGCCTTACGTTCGTATGTCACAACAGCCAAAAATAAAGGTTTGAAAGCTACTATTCGACGAAACCACCTTCTAGTTAATAAAGAGGAATTCACTTTGGAACAAAATTCAAGGTTAGGAAAGGTACAGACGTCCCGAAAAGAACTATAAGAGAAATTCGTTCCAGAATCGCCAAGGGTTCATCCTCAGGAGAATTACCTTCAGAACAGATGTACACAATCTGAACTTGCGTCGGAAAAACATGATAACTATACCAAAACATAGAAAAGAAATCTTCAAGAGGTCTTTTTCTTATAATATTGCACTATTTGGCGATGTTCTGGATGTACCAAATTTTTCTTTAACCTTACAGGGATTCAGGATTTGGTACAAACGATACTTGTTTGGTCGACAATGATTTTTGATATTCTTTGTTTTTGTTTTATTTTATTTTATATCGATTTCCAATTAAATTCATGTTTTTTTGTTATAATATCCTTATATACTCCTAATCTTTTGTTTATTTCTTTACTCAAGGGAGCTGTGGAAGAATTGGCTTTACAGCCTAACAGTTTTCCTATTATTCACTGAATATGAACCTAATGTTAAAATTAAAGTTTAATGTATTGTATCATTTGGTGAATAATAAAATGTATTATTATTATTATTATATATAAGGTATGTTTATTGAGAAAAGCCATTTACGGTCTCAAACAAGCTTCGCGGATGTGGAATAAAAAAGCTCATGGTTTGATGATGGACTTAAAATTCATTCAATCTTCTAATGAACCGTGTGTTTATTTTAAAATTAGAAATCAATATATAATAATATTTGCACTCTATGTAGATGACTATATTTTATTCTACAATGATTTTGATGAGGCGAAAATGTTGAAAGAATATTTAAATTCTCAATTCAAAACCAAAGATTTAGGTCCTGCAAGTCAAATCTTGGGAATGCAAATAATTTGGGACCGAAAAAATAATACTCTGAAATTAGGTCAACAAATTTATATTAATCAGATTCTTGCTAAGTTTGGAATGGTGGATTGCAATCCGATGAGCATTCCAATGGAAACGAATCAAACATTTGAAAACAATGATTTTATTGATGATGTGCCATACCAGCAATTGATTGGTTGCTTGATATATTTGTGTGTCTGTACAAGACCAGATATATGTTTTGCAGTTACATACTTGAGTCAATTTAATGTTAACCATACGAGACTGGCAGGCTGCAAAGAGAGTTCTGAGATATTTGAAAGGGACTCTGTCTCTAGGCTTGACTTATAAAAGAAATGGTGTTGGTATTTTTGGCCATGTAGATTCGGATTGGGCAAATGACCCAAATGATAGGAAATCGTTTTATGGATTTGTTTTTATTTTTTGTGGTGCAGCTATCTCTTGGGAATGCAAAAAGCAGAAGTGCATTGCATTATCTTCCACCGAGGCTGAATATGTCGGTATGAATGGAGCTGCGAAAGAAGCAGTTTATTTAAAAAAGTTTTCATCAGAAATTTTGAATAGTATCAAGTCATTTATCACTTTTCTCAACGTTGATGATTCTATTGATTTATTTAATGATAACCAAAGTGCTCATAAAATAGCTTATAATCCTGTTATGCACAAACGTACTAAGCATATTCAAGTCCGGTATCATTATATCAGGGAATTGATTAAGGATGGAGAAATTAATATTCATTATAAATCTAGTGATCAAATGATAGCTGATTCTTTAACAAAAGCTGTTCCAAAGCAGAAACATAACTTCTGTTCAAAGGGGATGGGTCTTAATTAAAGAGAACCAATTTTTGCTCTATTTTCTCATACAGAATATTTGCTACTTGATGGATCAAGGGAGAGTGTTGAATTATATGATCCTTTAAGTACTAACTCACTCTGTATATGTTTTAAGAAAACAAAATGATTATGTCATGTTGATCTTTATAACTTGTCATTAATACTTTTTCATTAAGAGTTCTTATTCAATCTGTGTGATTTCCAATCAACAACTTTCTGCTAGTTCGAGTCAGAGTTAAACTAATAGAAGTATAGTACTACAAAATGACTATTCTCATTTTGCGTTAAAATGCTGCAAAATAGGTGAGAAATACTTGCAAACATGACCGAAAACCGGCGGGTGCATGAAAGCGAGTCAGGGGTGAGGGTAAAACAGCAGATACATAACGGGCGCAGCGCGCTTGTATTACTATACATACGCTCCCCGCGACTGCTGCTCTACCCCCACTACTCAGTCGCTTTCACGCACTCGCCCATTTTCGGTCATGTTTGCGTATTTTTCAACCGACGAAACCCAAAAAGGAGGAGGTTCTCTATTCGACGCGTATATTTTTTTTTTATGTATGACCACGCATAACTTTTCAAAGAAGAGTCCGATTTTGATGATCCTTTTTTCATTGGATAGGGTGTACTTCGAAGTTTGTCCCATTTGAATTTGAACAAAAAATCCATCCCTAAGGGTAGCAAAATGTGTTTGTTGTTCATCTCTTATGTATGCCCTATTTTAGTTGAATCCGCACGCCTATGCGTGATCGGTTGTTCTTCGTCGATATAGCGGCGATGTCACTGCTGTCAAAAAGAATTGACTCTGAATACATACTCTTGTCAACGTAAGAAATAAAAAAGAATAAGTTAACACAACGTGGAGTGCTGTCTTATTCAAAACCTCATTTTTGGAAACGAGTTACCACAACTCGTCGATCAAACCAACGCGGACGAACGTCCCAAAAATACAAAATGGAGGATATTGATCGTTCACCCTCTGAATTTTGGTCCGTTAACCGATTCTATCAGGCATAACTTTGTAGTGGGTTTTCCGATTTGGACGATTCTTTTTTTATTAGATAGGGTATACCTTATTGTTGATCATATTTCAAAATGAAATGGAATAATCCACCCCTATGGGTAGAAAAATAGGGGATGATTGATTTTTCACTTGTGAACATTGGCACACATATGTAGTTGACAATGACAGATCGCTATTCTCATTATTTCTGTTCTCCTAAATCCGCCACAATCATTATATTCTATGAGAGGATAGAATGATATACAAAATAATGGAATAATTTAACCTGAACAACAAAAATAATTTATATTACAACAAATAGTAAAAGTACGTAATCATATTATTCAACTGGTAATAGTTGAAGTAAGGTGGGTAAGTAAGTATTTTGGAAGTGAAGTAATAAAAAAGAAGTAGGTAGTAATTAGTAGATTTCAGCTACAAAAAATTTAAACAGAAACTTTTTAACAAAAAATTAAACCGACGAAATACGGAACTGAAAAGTAAAAAATAAAATAAACCTTCTTAGTCTCAATAACTAAGCTCCTAAACTAATGTAGGTAACTAATTTTGAGTCAGCGCCAAACGAACAATCAACGAAGATCATTAAATTATCAGAATGTCAACGCGCAACTCAATGCCATCATTTTACGCCTTACCTAATTCATTTGCTCGTTTGTTTGGCGCCGACTCAAAATTAGTTACTTACATTAGTTTAGGAGCTTAGTTATTGAGACTAAGAAGGTTTATTTTATTTTTACACGCTTTATATTAGCTTCACTTGTGTGTTTGTTTTTTTGTAACCGACTCTTTTGGGCGCGATTTTGACCCACTTCCAGACGTCCGAATGATTTGAAATTCGGCAGGTGTACATAATTCCGGTGACAATGCATTAAGAAATTTTTGTGTGGAAAAAAACAAAATGGTGGCTCCAATATGGCGTACGAGTTTTATGATTATGGTCCGATTCGCTTCAAAATTGGTATCCCGAAGTTTTTGTGGTCGGAGATTATGATTCTCTTGTCAAAATTGGAAAATTCATGATGGCGGCTCCAAAATGGTGGACGAGTTTTGTGATTATGGTCTGATTTTATTCAAAATTGATATGTGGGGGTTTTTGGGGTCAATATCATGATTCTTTTGTAAAATTGGAAAATTCAAGATGGCGGCCGAGTTTTGTGATTATGGCCCGATTCGCTTCAAATTTGGTATCTGAGGGTTTTCGTGGTCGGAGATTATGATTCTTTTGTCAAAATTGGAAAATTCAAGATGCCGGCTCCAAAATGGTCGACGAGTTTTGTGATTACGGTCTGATTCTATTCAAAATTGGTATATGGGGTTTTTGGGGTCGAATATTAGGATTCTTAGGTGAAAATTGAAAAATTCAAGATGGAGGCCGAGTTTTGTGATTATGGTCTGATTCTATCAAAATTGGTATGTGGGGGTTTTTGGGCTCGAATATTATGATTCTTTTGTAAAAATTTAAAGGTTAAATGGCGGCCGATATTTGTAATTATGGTCTGATCCTATTCAAAATTGGTATGTGGGGGTTTTTGGGGTCGGAGATTATGATTACCTAATTTGATAAGATTATTCCATTTTTTAATTTGCAAAAAAATTATAAAAATAATAGCTAAAAAAAACTTAAAAAACACGCTTTTATGAATAAACCACACTAAAAAGTAGGAAATGAATAATAGTTTCAAAAAACTAAAAAACACGCTTTTATAGAAAACCAGACTAAAAAAATAGAAAAAAAAATGTATTTTATTTAAAAAAAAGCGTGGGGTGCATGGTATCAATAATTATATAGTAAATTACACACCGAGGCGATACCATGCACCCCACGCTTTTTTTTAAATAAAATGCATTTTTTTTTCCATTTTTTTAGTCTGGTTTTCTATATTAATACTTATTACCTACCTTAAAGGTACTATAAAAGCGTGTTTTTTAGTTTTTTTAAACTATCATCTATTTACTTTTCAGTTCCGTATTTCGTCGGTTTAATTTTTTGTTAAAAAGTTTTTATCATCTATTTTGCAGCAATTTAACGCAAAATGAGAAAATACGTTTTATAGTACTATACTTCTACTCTCGAATTTTTTTTCAAAAATTGGAATCGGACCACCTATGACGCATCCAGGTCTGCTGCAATTTTGCCAAAACTAATGATGCGACACCGCCTGAGTTTTTCACACATAAAGTACATATTAATCACTACTATGTCGTGGAAAGCCTGCACTACAACTTGAAAAAAGTGGCGAAGTTTTAATTTTTAAAAAAAGCTGTTTATCCCGTTTTTTAGGTTTTTTTTCGTTACTATTAATCAGAATCATGCCTAGGCTCATTTTCTTTGCATTTTGATTTTCTACAATTCGTAAGTATCGAGAGTGCTTCATTGGTTTCCGAAGTCAAAAACGATAAAAAAATGCTTTTAAATGTTTATAACAAATTAAGCAATGATAGTTGGGAGTAGGAAACATAACAGGATATAACTACGAACCGTCTTTCGTATGATGGCACAGTCGGTTTCCTGGTAGTATTTTGGTAACAGAATCAATAGAGCGGAAAATCTCTATTGATTGGCCTAATAGACTGTGGCTGTCGCTGCCTGGCCCCACATGGGTATTAGGTGTGGGCATTTATTAATATTTTTTATGTTATAAGAGGACTCCGGGTCCCCTGTTCTCTCGGGCCCCATGACATTTGCCCCCTGCCCCCCTCTCTCCGCGCCTGAGTTCATATATAGTATTCCTCCTGATTGAAGAACCTCCTTACTTCTTACCCCTACTCTACTCTCTAGATTTTATCGCTCCATTATCTTCTGTTATTTTAAGAGGAAATTTTTTTTCACATTGGTTAGAAGCTTTGGGGACTTCATTGCCAAACTTCGAATTCAATCAGTAGAACTGGTTATTGATTACTGGTGTTGCAATAGTTTAGCACCAGTGTAATACTTTCAATTGACACTTCCCTTCAATGTTAACGACAGAGACATTACAGATATTTTTCTTTTTCATTCTGCATATTTAGGAAAACTGCGTAATTCAGTTATCGAATTTGCCACAAATTAACCCAAAATATGCAGTTTTACCAATAGAAGTTGCTAATAATTTCACCTACCTATAGTTCTTCTATGATTAGTATGTCAGTAGAATGACATATGCATCCAACACTAGCAAAGTATCTCGCACATATCTTCAAATTATCAGCAATTTGGATAATCCGTAAAAATGCAACATTGATGGGTAAGTGTAAACAGGCAGTGTTGTACTGTATTCGTAACAGTATTAAATAAAGAGAAATTAATTTCTTTTGATTTCTTCAATTACCACAGAGTAATCTGAATTCATGAATTTTCTGATCTAATTAAGCACTGGAATTTAATGCAACCTCGTATTTTGTTTATGGTATCCCAACTGAATGTACCACAACAAATTAATGCATACTCAATTTGAAGGAGGTATCTATAATTAATTCTTTCTTTCTCATACTTAATTAGATTTGAAATTTACTCACCATCTGACATGTTATCGTAGGAAAAAATGCTAAAATTGCAACATTTGGGTTTAAGTTATCATTAACTGTAAATGGTACACTGTAGTCTATTTTCCGAATATAATGGTCATGAACTGAAAAAGAAAAGAATCAGTAGATTTTTAGAGCTTATGACCGTATCCTATGAACATTAGTTAACAAAAACTATCAAATCGTATCCGATGTATCATATGATTTTGTATACTTTTTACAGAATTTAACAATAATTATAATAATGATTTACTAGTTCTAGGAATACAATATAGTGGTGGAGTTCAAAATATAAACTATATAATAAACAAAAATGAATTCCATAAAAACTCGAGATTGTGTATGGGAATTTAGTTAGTACAATAGTTTATAGTTTCTTGATCTCACGAATCGAACCGTTATTCTCGAGAAAAGATCATAATTAATCTCAGTTATCGTTTAACAAGAAGCAAACAGTTATGGAGAGAACTAGCTGATATGGATGTATATAATGAAAAAACTGAGAAATCAATTCCAGAACACCTAATGACTGTTGATAGTAACTCTCCACCTCTTTGATGAAATTATCAGTCTCCTCTCTTCTAGCACACTGAATAACCATAATTTTATCATTCCACAGAACAAATAATCACGAAGTTCAGAACTCCCTGTAAGGAATTGAGTCAAATGCGATAGGACCCGATAAGATAAGTATACAAATATTATTGCATTTTTCTCTCTTGATTCTGCGACTTATATAACATTTATTTAACTTTTGCACAGAGAAAAATGTTTTCCCAACGCAATTAGTAAAAATCACCAATACAGAAATTATGAGTGACCTCTGTCCAATCAGAATTTTGTGTGCAATCTCAAAAGCTTTAGAAAAAACTTACAAATTCCTAGTTATCTAAATTGATTCGATATATTGCCTCCTTGAAAATCAGGATTTAGCGACCATAGTTGTACAACGGCTCTTCTGAAAGATGTTGATGTGCACATTTCTGTGGACAACAATAGACTCTTTCTATTAGTATTGCTCGCCTACTCGAAGGCTTTGACTGCATTAATCACAAACTTCTAGCGATATTCGGTTACCTGAGGTGTACCACGAACGCAGTAAAATTGTTTAAAAATTATCTCTGCAATCGCTCACATCAAAATGGAAATATTCTTGCCTCACCCCGGTTACTTTAGCAATAAATCCATCAATATTGTTATAGCCCCATATTCTGTCAGAACGTCCATAAAGGAGAATAATTAAAAATGTCATAAAGAAATCCAAATTAGCGAGCGTCGCTAGGAATAATTTTATTTGATAGAAACAAAAATTATATCACATCACATTTCAACTAGAACCAATATGTCCGGGGAAAAATGATAATAATAGCTTTCGAAGCATCACAGCCCGAAAAAAATCGAGATTAATCGAAAATAATATAAATTTGATAAAGATTTGACATTTCAACTGAATCATGTATTCAATAAATTAAACCAGAGTGAATTGCCATTCATTCAGAATGAATAAATTAACAGGTGCTTATCATCTATGAAAACAGACAGCTTTAAAGTAATATAAATAAAATATAATACAGGTATGAACGGTAATGGTAAATAAACATTTACTCCAAGATATTTAAAGTCGAACCATAAATTACCAGTGCAGTTAATAATATTCTATAATTACGCTAAACCGGTCGTGCCAAACGACAGACAGATTCTAGCATGTTAGCAGTCAGAGCATTAAGTAAGATTGTATTGATCTTTATTTGGCAATTGATTTTAGTAAATACACACTAAATATCTGAATGAATGTCACGCATTCATTTACATATTTCTTATTATCTATGACGATCTTTATTATGTGTTTTTTAACTTGGCTATTCAATAAAATTCATTAAGACTTATCAATGCGTTTTCATAATTGGATATTCTTTTCTATATTATTATTATCAGTGGGAATTATCTGAGAGATTAGAATAGATCACGAATTTAATAACTCACGCATAAATTAAAACCGAATACAGGGTGCAAGCTAAGTAAGCCGCTCAATTTACTTTTCAAGGAAAATACAACCCTTTCTAAGTTCACTCTATAACTCACTGCTACAACTTGGTGAGGACAAAAGAGTTGGCACGACATCGATCCATTTTAACCAGTCCAACACAAGCGTTTGATGAAAACTAATGTTGGTCACATTGTCACGTGGATCTTTTTATCACATACATGTTTATTATGAAGATTCCTTATTGCATATCAGTGACATGAGTTGAGGGATCGGAAAAAGTATATGCAGAAGTAATACTGGTTGACTACTCCGTACTGATGAGGGCCAAGAAGCCTGAAACCGGTATGCGGATTGTTAGGTGAACACGACATAAATTAAACATAATCGAGCTTATCAGAAAGAAACATTTGCATTTAATGTCCATTGATATTATATGGAAGTATGCATGGATTTTCAGGTGAATATCATTCAACGTTCTGCGTGGTATCTGCCAGGAAAGTAGTTGTTTTTCACCTGAGATCTACCTTTCTCTAGTTCAATTTTATATTGAATCCTTTATGTGAAGAAAACCGTTTAAATTCGATTTTTCTATTCATTCCACTTCACATGGCACTTATCTCTCACTATATGCTAGACGGGCTTGCCACTCCTACTGAGAAGGAATCTTTTATTTAGAAACCTATCGAGGTGGGAGATTTTCGGAGATGTTTCTTTCTGTCACTAGGTACCGCCAGTTAAAGTTTATCTTTTCCGGCGTACCTATAGGTATACAAGATCGATGATGGTTTGTTTACGTTGTGTCTCACTTCAGCCAGAGTTCTTTGGGCCTTTGGCTGGTTGACTACTCCGTACTGATGAGGACCAAGAAGCCTGAAACCGGTATGCGGATTGTTAGGGGAACACGACATAAATTAAACATAATCGAGCTTATCAGAAAGAAACATTTGCATTCAATGTCCATTGATATTATATGGAAGTATGCATGGATTTTCAGGTGAATATCATTCAACGTTCTGCGTGGTATCTGCCAGGAAAGTAGTTGTTTTTCACCTGAGATCTACCTTTCTCTGGTTCAATTTTATATTGAATCCTTTATGTGAAGAAAACCGTTTAAATTCGATTTTTCTATTCATTCCACTTCACATGGCACTTATCTCTCACTATATGCTAGACGGGCTTGCCACTCCTACTGAGAAACCTATCGAGGTGGGAGATTTTCGGAGTGTTTCTTTCTGTCACTAGGTACCGCCAGTTAAAGTTTATCTTTTCCGGCGTACCTATAGGTGTTACAAGATCGATGATGGTTTGTTTACGTTGTGTCTCACTTCAGCCAGAGTTCTTTGGACCTTTGGCTGGTTGACTACTCCGTACTGATGAGGGCCAAGAAGCCTGAAACCGGTATGCGGATATTGTTAGGTGAACACGACATAAATTAAACATAATCGAGCTTATCAGAAAGAAACATTTGCATTCAATGTCCATTGATATTATATGGAAGTATGCATGGATTTTCAGGTGAATATCATTCAACGTTCTGCGTGGTATCTGCCAGGAAAGTAGTTGTTTTTCACCTGAGATCTACCTTTCTCTGGTTCAATTTTATATTGAATCCTTTATGTGAAGAAAACCGTTTAAATTCGATTTTTCTATTCAGAAGTAATATGTTTAGGAAAATTAGCAGGAAGAAGTGCCTGAACGCGCTGAGAATGTGGTATGGGTGGCGGCGGCAATCTTTTTATTAGACACTCTGCCACCTTAGAATTTCGTCAGAGCATTCTTGAGGGAGAACAATGAGCGATGTCATCGACAAATCCGAGTCACCGAGCGTCGGGGGCGGTATAGCGACGGCAATATTTTTATTAGAGATCCTGCCACCACCATATTTCGTCAGAGCGATCATGAAGGAAAATAATGCACAATTCCATCATCAGAAAAAAAATTACCGAGCGCCGGGGGCGGTATAGCAGCGGCAATATTTTTATTAGAAATCCTGCCACCATCATATTCCGTCAGAACGTTCATGATGGAGAATAATGAAATATTCCGTAGAGGAAAACAATTACCGAGCGTCGGGGGCGTCCATCATGAACGTTCTGACGAAATATTGCCGACTTCATACCGCCCCCGACGTTCAGTAATTTCTTCTGTGGATGGAATTGTGCATTAATCCTTCTTCTTGAACGCTCTAACAAATTATGGGGGTGGCAAGATCATTAATATAAATATTACCGTTGCTATAAAGCCCCCGACGCATTATCCTCCTTCATGGAACGCTCTGACGAAATATGGTGGGGGCAGGATCTCTAATAAAAATATTGCCGTCGCTATACCGCCCCCGACGCTTGGTGACTCGGATTTGTCGATGACATCGCTCATTGTTCTCCCTCAAGAACGCTCTGACGAAATTTGAAGGTGGTAGAGTGTCTAATAAAAAGATGGCCACCACCAAACCGCACCCGACGCTCGGTGATTTCGATTTTTTATAACATTTTTAATTATTATCCTTTTTGGACGTTCTGACAGACTATGGAGCTAGCCGGGTTTCGTATGAAAATATTGCTGGATTTATTGCTAAAGTAACCGGGGTGAATATTTTGTCGAAAAATCAAACTATATCTGGAGCATTGATTCAAGGAATCCTTTTTTTCTGCGTACAAAAATTGAACCAAAACGATCTTACCTTTGATTTCCATTCCCATATCAGCTAAGGTGTGATAATTTGGGCTAGTGAAGGCATCCAGCTCGTTAGAATTCATTTTTACAATGCGGTTTCCTCTGAACAATTTATTAGCGAAAAATACGCACACTTCTGGGATAGTATAACACCCAGAAAGTATTAGGGATGCCAGAAAGTTGTCTTTTGCATCGCTACGTGTTTCGAAAATAGGAATCTGAAAATTTGAAATTGAATATCTTACTGCACTATATGAATAATCGATTTAAATGATTTTCATATCCCTTTATCAATCAATCAATCAATCAAAATACACTTTATTGTCGAAAGAATCATAATCTCATTGACAAAGCATGTGTTAGATCATAACTACCATCATTATAATTATTACAGAGGAGACAGTGTGGAGTCAGCTTTGAAATAACAAAAAGGTCAATAAATAAACAGTACACATACACCTAATATAATAATGTAAAAGAATAAAATGTTAAAAAGGTTAAATCACTAACTGTTAATATGTAAAAAACACAAATCGTCAAAAAAATACAAAACAAAAACAAATTAGACAGGTTAAAATTAAATAAAAAGTTGGATATCTTATATCTATCAAATGTAAGATCACAATTTAAAACGCCTAATAAAAACCAATAAGACACGTTAAAATTAAAATTAAATATAAAGTAGGAAGTTAAAAATTCATAAAAACATGAGTTCCCTCTATCTATGAAATAGTACGATCGTTATCTGACATAAACTCCATAGTGTTGAAGAATTTGATGGAATAAAAGGGTTTTGGGTATTGAGAGAGTGAAGTGGTATATTGCCGAATGAAAGATCGAAATCGGAAATGTCGAAAATCCACATAACGTTTTTCCCTACAACGTCCACAACCATATACTTTTCAAGTAGAAAATATTTGCTTCATATGTGTTTGAAGTTGGAATATAGTGATAAAATATTATGTATTCAAAGTTTTTCCTAGAAGATTTTATGTAATATTCGAATAAACGCTGCTCTAAAACCCTCAAATTCAGTGAGAAATTCAAAGACATCGTTATTGCCGCTTCTTTTGGTGTCCATTGATTTGGCATTTTCCCGCGTTGCCAGTGTCACTATTTTGGGAAACTTCTGAGGAAATGTTATTCTGTTTCATCCTATGAATGAAACAGAACTTGTGTCAGCATGTGTTATATTGAAATGGAGACTTCGTATTCGATAGCTGTTCTTGATTTAGTTATTCTTGAATAAATGAATGTATGTATACCAAGTGCTCTGTCATTATTTTTTCGGCCTGCTCACATTGAATATTTTGAATAACGCTTGGCAACGCTGTAATTCATTGTACTGTCGGCGATCGGCGAGTTGCCAGTGTCACTATTTTGGGAAACTTCTGAGGAAATGTTATTCTGTTTCATCCTATGAATGAAACAGAACTTGTGTCAGCATGTATTATATTGAAATCTCATTTGATATCTGTTCTTGATTTAGTTATTCTTGAATAATATGTGGATATAGCGAGTGCTATGTCATTATTTTTTCGGCATTCTCACATTGTAAAGAAATATTATTAATAACGCTTGGCAACTCTGAAATTATCTTACGCCCTCGGCGGATCTGTACTTGTTACGTCACATCCTGGCGCTGTTTCCGCAGTGTTCAAACAGGAACATTCCTTTGGTCATTTTCTTCAGAAAAACTACTTCGAAAAAAAAAGTTAAAAAAATCCAACCACTTTTTTCAATCTTTTTGGACATTGTGGTATTTTTTCCAGAAATTAGTGATCTCGCCTATTAATATTCTAGGACTCTTTCCGCAAAATAATGTAAACCGTTTAGCTGATACCTTCCCATAGAGCTATATCAAAAAAAATCTAATTTACCAAATAGCTAGGAAAGTGATAATGAAAATGAACTTGAATTTCCAAATACTCCACCAGGTGCAATGGAACACGCACATATTGCCACCTTAAATACATTTCCACAAAATCTAGGGTGAGATATGAAGTAAAATTCAATAAACTCATATCATGGTGCAAAGTGGAAAAAGTTGGGAGTTATACTATACTACTGGCTTAAGGCCCCAAAAAGAGAAAGTAATATCCCTATTCCTTCATAAGGCAATACTTATATACAACGTAACGTACATTCATTGTTGATGACTACGATTCACTTGTAGATTGTAGGGGGGTCGATATGGCTCTACATCCTCTCCGTACCTCGACCTGTAAGATCTTTTGTACATTACCCTTCTTTTGTTTTCTTGTTTATTTGTTTACTCAAACTTTTCTCTTGAACTTTAGAATTTAATTGTATGTTAAATATTATAAATTTTCTTATCAGCATTTACTTTCATATATATTGATTGTTGTATTAACATTTCCTGTAACTGGGTACCCCTGTTGGAAATGAACTGCTTTTTTTTTTCATCCATTCGAGGCACAGAATTTCGAGATTCCTTGCGAAAGTTCATTAGTTTCCTGAGAGCTAAGTTCCTGATGTCTGAGGGTGTTAGTGATACCGGTGAGCAGTTTCAAGTCTTTCTTGTCCAACTCGAGAAGCCTTTTCGCTTGTCTTTGCCCTGGAACTTTATTCCAGTGGTTTTTTATTTGGCTCCTTTCCCAGGGCCAAAACTCTTCTTTGGGTAGACCACAGAAGGGTACTGGGCCAGGAAATTGAGTGTTTGCACCTTCTTTCGCAAGGCTGTCTGCTTTCTCGTTGCCTTTGAGTCCATCGTGACCTGGCATCCACATCAGTGCCACCTGATTATTTTTAGCCAGTTGTCTTAGGGAGAGTTTGCAGTCTCAAGTTAGTCCAGAATCACAAATGTGTGACTTTTAGCGCTGCTTGGCTATCTGATAGGATATATATTTTTGTCCCTCTAGAATATTAATAGTTGATTTGCCTGCTTGATAGGCGAACTGTTTTTTTGTGAAGAGGTCTGTCCAAGAGGATTCCACTTCTTTACACTCTATACTTTTCTCCACTGTTTTCAGGAGATAAGGAGGTGAGACTGATGGGGCGATAGGACTTCGGTTCGTCTGCTGGATATCTCCCAGTTCTTGGCATGAACACCCCTGCAGCCTCCCTCCAGGCTTTCGGTATGCCTCCGAAAATGATACTGGCCTCGAACAGCCTCTTCAGGAAGGGCTCTAGTATCTCAAGACCATTTTGTAGTAAGATAGCAAATATTCCGTCCTTTCCGGGTGATTTGAAAGGTTTACAGCTTTTGCTAGACAATTTGATTGTTTGGGTGGTGAAGATTTTTTCTAGGCTACTGTTGGATCAGTTGGGATATGTGGTAGCCTCTTTCAGGTGAGTGCTTTGCGGTTCGTCTTCAGCAATCTTAGATCCACGAAAGTGTGTATGTATGAGTACACTTATATACTTTCCCTCTGGGTTTCTGCATATCTTCTGTTCGGCTTTGTCCGAAAGCCGAGGCCTTTGATATGTTCTTTGGAAAGGACATTCTGGAGACGTCGAGATGGGCTACTTCTGCTTCCATGTTCTGTTTTTCATTTCCTGAGTTCCTTGTTGTACTCAATAATAGCTTCTTTGTAGTCTTCCCATTGTCCCAGACTTTTTACAATTTAGCTAACTCTTTATTTCACCAAGTCACGTCTCTGTTGACTGCCTCTTGTTTTTTCTGGGTAGCTGATTTCATATGCTTTTGTTATGGCATTTTGAAGCTGCTTGAAGGCTGTATCAAGTTTCTCAGCTGAATCGATGGATTTATGTTGGTCCACCAACTGCCTCTCGAGATGTTCTCTATAAGTATCCCAGTTGATCAGTTTGGGTATTCTGTATCCTCGAATTAACAAGAAATGTTGTCTGGCATATGGAGATATACATTCAAGATGGACTTCATCGATATTTTATTGACATTACTCACTTGTGATCCAGTTACTATAACAGGTTTCCGTAAGCCATGCAACATGAATGAGAGTGCTGAAGATGTGTACGCAAGTGTGTCAGTACCATGAAGAACAATGAATCCATCGAAGGTGCTGTAATAGCGCTGAAAAAAAAACATGTTCAAATCTTGTAAACAAGGATACATGGAACGTAATATGAAGATGACTTCAACTACGTGATTCTTAACGTATTGGCACTACAAAACCATAAGACGTGTTTCGCTATACAATGGCTTCAAGGTTGAACTGAGTTATAATTGAAATAATCTATAACGACAAGGTGATTTTCAATATAGGAATACTTTTTACATTTAAATGACTATTCGCGAATCGTAAAAAAACCTAAAAATAAAAAATAAAAAAACATGAAAATAAAAAATATCCATCTGTGAGTGTTTTGTCCATTGACTACATGCCTTAACCGTTATGCCAAACCTAGTCAAAATCAAGATATTTTGAAACTTCTTGATTTTTTTTTCTTACTTTAACAAAAAATTAAACCGACGAAATACGGAACTGAAAAGTAAAAAATAAAATAACCCTTCTTAGTCTCAGTAACTAAGCTCCTAAACTAATGTAAGTAACTAATTTTGAGTCGGCGCCAAACAAACAAGCAAATGAATTAGGTAAGGCGTAAAATGATGGCATCGAGTTGCGCGGTGACATTCTGTTAATTTTTTTGAAGTAATTTAATGATGTTCGTTGATTGTTTGGCGCCGACTCAAAATTCGTTTGGAAGCTTAGTTACTGAGACTAAGAAGGTTTATTTTATTTTTTACTTTTCAGTTCCGTATTTCGTTGGTTTAATTTTTTGTTAAAAAGTTTTTATTTTTCAATTTTTTATGGCTAAAATATACTAATTACTACCTAATTGTTTTTTGATTACTTCCAAAATACTTACTTACCCACCTTCTTCAACTATTACCAGTTAAATAATATGATTATCTACTTTTACTATTTGTTGTAATATAAATTATTTTTGTTGTTCTGGTTAGTTTATTTCATTACTTTGTATATCATTCCATCCTCTCATAGAATATAATGGTTTTGACGGATGTGGAACAGAAATAATGTCAGTAGCGATCTGTCATTGTCAACTACGTATGTGTGTGCCAATGTTCATAAGTGAAAAATCAATTATCCCCTATTTGTCCACCCGTAAGGGTATATAATTCCATTCGAAATCCAAATATAAGGTATACCCTATCTATTAAAAAAAGAATCATCCAAATCGAAGAGCCCAGTACAAAGTTATGCCTGATAGAATCGGTTAACGGACCAGAATTCAGAGGGTGAGTGATCAATATCCTTCATTTTGCTACCCTTAGGGGTGAATTTCATTTTTAAATCAAATGGGACCACCTTCGAAGTACACCCTATCCACTGAAAAAAGAATTATCGGAATCGGACGCCTCAGTAAAAAGTTATGCGTGATCATACATAAAGAAAAATGATGGAAAAAAATATACGGGACGACTAGAGAACCTCCTCCTTTTTGGTTTCGTCGGTTAAAAATAGGGATTGTTCATATAAATATTCTACTAAATTTAGTAATACTTCATTCATATGAATCGATTGTCTCTCTGTATATTTACATAACATCGGGGTAAATATTGTTTTCGGATGACAGTTTTCAGAGATTTAAGATTTAATTAATTTTTTTCCAATTTTGTTTAATAATACAGATCAATTAAATAGCTACTACTGAGCTGCTCTCCCATTTAACATTGGAAAAAGCGAGAAAACATATACTAAGGAGGACCTTACTTATGAATTTCATGAGTTTAAATGAGTTAGGCGTAAGTAATAAGATAATTCGAGGAATTATGATTGAAATATGCGAAGTATGTGTTGGGGGTTATTCTCACTTTACAAGTTGTATATATCAAGAATCAAAGTAAAAGAAATTATGAAAATTGATTTTTTTATTGATATTTTTTTGATATTCCAGCCCTGAAGGGCTGAAAAGGTGGGTGAGTAGGGGGGTGAAAGTGAAAGTACAGTTGGTTTTGAAATTAGAGTCATAGAAATTGATATTTGGGCTCTTCTTCACAAATAATATAAATGTGTTTCAGGGTTTTTGAAAATTCAACGCTAAAGTGGTAAATGGGGTCAAAGTCTGTATGTTAGTTTCAAAGTTAGGATCATAAAATTGTATTGGGGGTCTTTGTTAGAATAAGAAATACGTGTTTCGGTGTCTTTAGAAATTCAATTAAAAGGTGTAAAATGGGGGTTAAATTGGGATTGGAAGTTTGTATAGGAATTCTGTTAGTTTTCAAGTTGGGGTCATAAAAATTGATTTGAAGTTTTGTTACAAATAGAAGAATATTATTTCAGAATTCAACCCTAAATGAATGGGGGTGAAAGTTTTAGGCGTTAGTTTTCAAGTTAGGGTTAAGAAAATTTGTATTTGAGGTCTTTGTAAGGGATAAAAGAATACATGTTTCAGTGTTTTTATAAATACAACTCCTAAGGGGGTGAAAGATTGTGTGGGTTCCGTTAGTTTTTAAGTTAGGGTCATAAAAATTGGTATTTGAGGTCTTTATTACAAATAAAGAAATACGAGTTTCGGTACTTTTAGAATTCCTTCTCTAGACGAGTGAGTGAATTTGTAATAATCGTTACAAAAATATACAAAGTTCAAAGCGGACGAAGTTGCTGGTACCAGCTAGTGGTAGTATACAGTGAGCACGTAAAGGTTGGAATAAATCCGCTGAAATCTTTACAGGGCCAGAAAAGAAAAATCGCTCGGACACATCAATTTTAATTTTTAAACATGCACTTTTTGACATATAATTTTTTTCGGGTGACGTCATAATTGTGTTAGTTATGACGTCATCGTTTTTTTTTAAATTGCAACCCCCATATTTGAAAGTGTCGTTTGAAGTAGGACATTTTTCTGCATTCAAAACGTTGATTTCATGGCATAATACATAAATGAAATTGCCAAGAAAAAATCAATTGAATGTAAAAAGCACCCACTACTTTTGATATGACCCTGGTAGATACATTATTTGTTACGTTTATCAGTAATTATAATTTATTTTGTTTTTGATGTTACTTAGTAACGTGGACCTGGTTGTTATTATTTAATTGTCAAAGTATTGGCAAAGAATGCAAAAGTTCATTTAAATTTTAGAAAATGGTTCGTTTAAGTGAGACTCAAAGAATTCAAATATTGATGATGACCGGCTATGGAGAGCGGACTCGGGACACAAGCTCAGGTGTGTCAAATATTCAATGATAAGTACCCTGATAATAATATCACACAATCAACTGTGAGCAAAGTTGAGAAGACGTTCCGAGATTTCGGTCATGTAAGGGATAATTTCATGAGAGGTCGTCCTGGAATTTCAGATGATCAAAAATTAGATGTTTTACTGACGGGGCTTGTGGCTCAGTGGCAACAGCGTTGGTCTTGTGTCGACTGTTTCCACCCGGCTCGGGTTCGAATCCCGCAGCTGGTGAAAAAATTTTTCAAGGTCCCAAGAGTGGTTTCGGATCCCACTATAAAAGGTAAGGTCCCCGTGATTTTAACTCGTACAAGTTTTCATTAACTTCTGAGGGTTGTTCAAACAACTAAGAAAGCGGTAAAAAAAAAACAATTTTACAATTTTAATGGAAAATCCCCACAAACCAAGTCACGAAGTCGCAGCCGAGTATTCAATCAGTCAGTCGTCAGTTTCGAAATGTTTGAAAACTAGTAAATGGCACCCATATAAAATTCATTAAGTTCTCGAGCTCAACGAAGATGATTTCGACCGCAGATCACAATTTTGCAATAACACATTTCTTGAACCGAATAGTTTTCTCTGATGGAGCCACCTTCTATTTAAACGGCACTGTGAATAGACAAAATTGTCGATATTGGGCCCCACATACCCAGTTTCCACAAAAAGTTAACGTGTGGGCCGGAATAGTTGGAACTTCAATTTTGGGTCCATTTTTCATTGAAAAATCATTGAATGGCGAAAAGTATTTGGAGTTGCTCCAACGGAACCATAATGTACCGGATAACTCTATATGGTTTCAACAAGATAGCGCACCACCGCATTATTGGCGGCCAGTGCGTGATTATTTGGATGAAACTTTCCCACGCAGATGGATTGGTAGACGCGGAACAATAGAATGGCCAGCTAGATCTCCGGACCTAACGGGGTAAGGTTAGATTTTTTTATGGTGTTATCTCAAATCCAAAGTTTATTTTAATGGAGCTACCAATCTTGAAGAATTTAAAGACAAAATTAGAGACGAAATTAGAATAATTGGACCCGAAACAATAAGAAACGTTCTAAGAGATTTTCAATATCGCCTTGGGTATTGTCAAGAAGAGAATGGCAGACAATTTTGAGTATTTTTTGTTTTTATTTCATCAATTTTCGACATTTTTTTTTTGTACCATAGTCACGAAATTATACGTTTTGTATGCAGAAAAATGTCCTCTTTCAAACGACACTTTCAAATATGGGGGTTGCAATTAAAAAAAAAACGATGACGTCATAACTAACACAATATGACGTCACCCGATAAAAAAAAAATATGTCGAAAAGTGCACGTTTAAAAATTAAAATTGATGTGTCCACGCGATTTTTCTCTTCTGGCCCTGTGAAGATTTCAGCAAATTTATTCCAACCTTTACGTGCTCACTGTATAACAGTTAATAGATGAAGTAAGGTGGGTAAGTGAGTATTTCAAAAGTAATCCAAATTAAGTTATTAGCAATTAGTAGATTTTACTCACAAAAAATTAAAAAATAAAAACTTTTTAATAAAAAACTAAACCGAAGAAAAAAGAAACTGAAAAGCAAAAAATTAAATAAACCTTTTTAGTCTTAATAACTAAGCTCTAAAACCAATGTAACTAACTAATTTTGAATCGGCGCCAAACAAATAATCAACGAAGATCATTGAATTACTTCAAAGAAATTATCAAAACAAAATAACATAAAAATGCAACGTGAAATTCCCAGCGATATACAATAACATTCCAAAAATGGGCTCTCCGCATGACTACTCGCAACGAAGTGTGCCCTCGGTCGCTCTATTGAAATAAACTTTGGATTTGACCATAGAAAAAAACTAACGGGGTAAGGTCCGGAGATCTAGCTGGCCATTCTATTGTTCCGCGTCTACCAATCCATCTGCGTGGGAAAGTTTCATCCAAATAATCACGGACTAGCCCATACAAAAATCTAAGGGGGTAAGGTCCGGAGATCTAGGTGGCCATTCTATTGTTCCGCGTCTACCAATCCATCTGCGTGGAAAAGTTTCATCCAAATAATCACGCACTGACCGCCAATAATGCGGTGGTGCGCCATCTTGTTGAAACCATATAGAGTTATCCGGTACATTATGGTTTCTGGTATTTGGATACAACGCGGTAATTCCCGGAATTATGTTCCGTTGGAGCAACTCCAAATACTTTTCACCATTCAATGATCCTTAGATGAAAAATGGACCCAAAATTGAAGTTCCAACTATTCCGGCCCACACGTTAACTTTTTGTGGAAACTGGGTATGTGCCTCCATTTTCCAATGTGGATTCTCAGGGGCCCAATATCGGCAATTTTGTCTATTCACAGTGCCGTTTAGAAGGTCAGAGAAAACTATTCGGTTCAAGAAATATGTGTTATTGCATCGTTCCAACATGATCTCACAAAATTGTAATCTGCGGTTCGAAATCATCTTCGTTGAGCTCGTGAACGAAATGGATTTTATATGGGTACCATTTTAGGCCAGTAGATATAGACAATCAATTAACATTAATTCCAAAATTTTCAAACTTCAATGGTATGTTAGTGCATCAATAAAAACAAACTATAACATTTTGCAGAAGTCTGCGATGAACAGAACATTGTTTCAATTCCAAAAAACGTTTTCATGCTTTATTATTGCACTGAAAATTGCAAAAGTTCTTCAAACTAGGCATACCTATAGTAATGGTGTTTTACAACATGCCTTAAGTTTGCAACCTTGTAAAAGTTACGGAACCTTGTTTTTTGTCATTTGTTTAAATTTTTCATCATAATTTGTTTAAAAAAATTACAAAAAATCTGCAAATTGGATAAGTGAACGGAAAAAAAGTTTAAAATATTCACGTACATTTGCAACCATTTCTGAAAAACACATCATTAATTTATTGAACTTTTTTTTCGACGCTCCCATTTTCAATACACACAAGCATTGAAATAATTACAAAAGTTTTTTATTGTGGTTGCAAATGAAGAAAATATCGGTCTTATTGGATATGTAACTTTGCAACCTCATACGAAAAACGAAACCTATTTATCCACCAATATATTTTTTTGCATTTTTACAACTTCTGAAATAATTGCAAAAGTTATGCAAATTGCAATTAAAATTACTACTAATATTTTACGTGCAACCGTCATTGTTCAACGGAACATTTTTATTTTTGTACAACTGAATTGTTTTTTTAATAATTTTTCCATATATTGCAAACATTGTGCAAATAGGTTTAAGATATATATTAGACCGACATATCTACATTGGTCCAGTTAATTACTTGATTATCCATCGCGTATATTTGTTATATTTTGTACTGGTTGATTGAAATTGCATCCGAAGAATAATAC
Source organism: Gonioctena quinquepunctata (assembly GCA_018342105.1). Classification (NCBI taxonomy): domain Eukaryota; kingdom Metazoa; phylum Arthropoda; class Insecta; order Coleoptera; family Chrysomelidae; genus Gonioctena; species Gonioctena quinquepunctata. The sequence continues at coordinate 310,440 of JAFIRS010000213.1, forward strand.
GGTTACGTAGTTAACCATTACAAAATTTGAAACTAATTATTGATCTCGGAAGCAATCACTGTTTTCGACTAATCAGCGGAATAAATTCAATCTAATATTTTCGAAAGAATACAAAGTTTTGCTAAATTATGCTGAAAGACTATTGGAAGAAATTAATTTTTTATCGCTTTTGAAATGACATGCAATCATTCTTCATTTAAATTTTCACTTGTCACAAGATGACTTTATAGCAATCGACGAGATTTTAAAATGAATAATCGATGCTCTATAGAAGTAAGGATATCAAAACGTTATCGATTGTATATCTCGCAAGTACATGATTTTCATTATCAAACAGAAACGATGCTGAAAAAAAATAATTTGTGAAATCGATATTACATCTCAAATTTAATTTTTACAGGTATGTATTTCTTGAATTGAATAAAATTATAATTTGACTTCCCACTAGACTTTCTTACTCCAATTGTGGTTTCACATGGAACATTCTATTGAATCGGGACGGAGGACTGAAATGTAATCGACACGTAAGAATAAAAAAAAGAGGAAAAAACATGTTGGTAGGCAATTAGTTTTCAGTTGTAGCTTCAGGACTATTAGATGAATGTGCATTGTTTTTGGTTAGTTAAATAGTTGTCAGTCTTCTGTTATTCTGATAATAAATCATGTTACTAAACTGCAGTGCATTCATTACTCTGTAAACAGAACACTGTGACGTAACACAGTTGTAGGTTAATCGTACTAATGTACAACTGTACGAGTGTTTTTTAAATCTCAATATTTCCTGCATTTTTTTATGAATCAAGAGAATTATGAAAACGTGTCGAGAGATTCTCGATTCTCCATCAAACGTACTCGTACGTATTTTTTTATGCAAATTCCTAAGTGTAATATGATGTTTTGAATTCATATCGAAAACGTTAGCTTTCAACATTGAATGATTTCACCTACCTTTGACGAGCTTCTTCTTGGTCGATAGTTAACTTGGTACCACAATGAATGTCATTTATTAAGTATATAAAAAGCTTTATTAATCAGATAACACAGGTGTTGCAAAAATAAATCTTTTTTTAATTCCTAATGTTCCGCATTGTAACATAGTTCGCAAATTATTATACTGCCATCAATTGGTAAAATGAGTTGTCTGCCCGATTCGTAAAACTTTTATTTTTGGTAGAGTACAAATACGAAAATATTTTTCTTCTGATTTTACCCTCATATCCGTGTTACAGACGAGGTTGCAAATTAATGAAAACATTCTACGTGAGGACATCTCCACTTCAACCATTATTTGAATTTTGTAATAATTTCGATACTTATTTCAATAAAAAAAACAATTTAATGAAAAATTATTTTCCGTTTGTCGCAAGAGTTGCAAATTGAAACTCTTGTCAAAAACATTATTTTAGTTATTTTTTCGAGTTTGCAAAACTATTGGAATTTTCTTCGAAAAATTAGGACTAACAACAATTTTTTTTCGATGAAACAGACATTTCCGTTTTGTATGAGTGGTTGCAAATTTATCAGAGGATGTTAATTGCTATTTTTCAAAAACAAATTTTTTCGCGCTAATAATATGAAAATTCATTGAATCCTGATTTTCAAATCTTCCGTTAGAAAAAAGGGTTGCAAAATCAGACTACATATCATATGAAAGTCCTCTTCACTCTACTGAAGTTTTGAAACTTTTGTAATTATTATTAAATTTTGGGAAAATCATGTCTATCTCTACTGGCCTATTTACTAGTTTTCAAACATTTCGAAACTGACGACTGACTGATTGAATACTCAGCTGCGACTTGAATGAACTTTTGCATTCTTTGCCAATACTTTGACAATTAAATAATAACAACCCGGTCCACGTTACTAAGTAACAAAAAAAACAGAAGAAGAGGTACTTACTGATAAACGTAACAAAAAATGTATCTACCAGGGTCATATCAAAAGTAGTGAGTGCTTTTAACATTCAATTGATTTTTTCTTGGCAATTTAATTAATGTATTATGCCATGAAATTAACGTTTTGTATGCAGAAAAATGTCCTCCTTCAAACGACACATCCAAATATGGTGGTTGCAAAATTAAAAATGACGTGTCCGAGCAATTTTTCTCTTCTGGCCCTGTAAAGATTTCAGCGAATTTATTCCAACCTTTACGTGCTCACTGTATAACAGTTAATAGTTGAAGTAAGGTGGGTAAGTGAGTATTTCGAAAGTAATCCAAATTAAGTAATCAGAAATTAGTAGATTTTACCCACAAAAAAATAAAAAATAAAAACTTTTTAATAAAAAACTAAACCGACGAAAAAAGGAACTGAAAAGCAAAAAATAAAATGAACTTTTTTAGTCTTAATAACTAAGCTCCAAAACCAATGTAAGTAAGTAATTTTGAGTCGGCGCCAAACAAATAATCAACGGAGATCATTAAATTACTTTAAAGAAATGATCAAAACAAAATAACATAAAAATGCAACGTGAAATTACCAGCGATAAACAATAACATTCCAAAAATGCGCTCTCCGTATGACCACTCGCAACGAAGTGTGCCCTCACGTGTGAGCACGTTCGGGTAACTGCCTCGCTGCTATTGACTTCGAGAATGCTCGGAAATTTCTGGCGCAGGGACGCACCGCCACCGCGTACCCCACCGGCATCATCTTATGCTTTACGTAATTAATTTGTTTGTTTGGCGCCGACTCAAAATAAGTTACTTACATTAGTTTTGGAGCTTAGTTATTAAGACTAAAAATGTTCATTTAATTTTTTGCTTTTCGCTTATTTTTTCGTCGGTTCAATTTTTGGTTAAAAAGTTTCCATTTTGTAATTTTTTGTGGCTGAAATCTACTAATTGCTACTTACTTAATTTGGATTATGTACTTTTTGTATCTTTTTTGAGATGCTTATTTAAACTGGGCCCATATACAGGATCTCTATAATTGAATTTAGACATCACCAAGCTTTTACATACTGCGGCTTTGATGTGTTTGTGTGGGTAGCAAATGCCTGTTACCATAAACAATTTTTAGTGATTTTTGTTGGATCAATGTATTGATATGTTTGGAAACCTTGATTCACCATCAATTCATTTTCACAATCAGTTTGGAAATGAACAGAATTGGTAATTTTCTTCTAATTATTCGTTGATCCAAATAGTATAACTTTGGACTTGGTAGAGTTGATGATTGAACAATGATCCGCTGCTTATTTGACTAATGCAGCTATATCTCTGTTGATGAGCTGATATTATACTACCATTTGTGCAAAAAAAGTGGGAGTCATCCGCATGAAAATGAGCATAACAGCTTTCAAGAACTCAAAATGTTTGAGGGGTAAATAGAAAATAGCAGTGGACCTAAAATAGAACCATAAGGGACCCCAGATTTCAGTGCTAAATATTTGAGTAAGTGTAATGGTTGCCTGCCATGAAGTTAGTTTTCTGGGAGAATCCGGTATAATTGAGAATACTCAGGAGGCGCTTGAAATTGACAGTGGCGAATGCATGCTGATTCATTCTACAGGGTGATTCAAAAGTACTTTGACAAATTTCAGGAGGTGATTCCTCACAATATTCTAATATGAATTGGTGTGTTTCTTATTGTTTCACAGGCGTCTACTATTCGGTTTCATAGATCTTCCTCGTTCGCTACTGGAGTTTTATAAACTAGTGACTTCATATGTCCGCAAAAATAAAAATCTGGCGGGTTTAGATCTGGGGACCTTGGTGCCCACGCCTGGTTAGGTTCTTCTACACCCCTACCGATCCATCGATTTGGATAGACAGTGTTAAGGAATTCCCTGGTTACAACGCTGACATGGGCCGGAGCACCATCATGCATAAACCACATGCGGATACGAATTTCTAATGGTACATTTTGAAGTAGTCCCGGAAATTCATTTTCTAAAAAGCCTCTGTAAGTTGCGCCATTCAGTTGGAACGGAAGAAAGAAAGGACCTATCAAGTAATTATCAATTATTGCCGCCCTTACATTTACAGAAAATTGAAACTGATAATGTCTTTCACTAACTGCGTGCGGATTTTCCAGAGCTCAAACATGGTTGATATGAAAGTTTGTGAAAGCATTTCGTGAGAAGTTTGCCTCGTCCGTCAAGAGTACATATCCTAAAAATTGAGGATTTCCTGCCAATTTTCTCAAAAACCACTGACACATAGTAATGCGTTGGGGAAAGTTTCGTGGCAAAAGAGCTTGTACCCTTTGAATATGGTATGGGTAAAACTTTTGATCGTGGATAATTCTCCAAACTGTGGACTGAGTAGAATTGAGAGCTTCAGCAATTATTCTTGTACTTGTTTCTGGATTCTCCTCGAGAGTGTTCAAAACAGCTTCTTCCAATTTTGGGGTTCGGACTGCTCGTGGTCTTTCAATAATATCAGCTGCCCTCTTAAAGCTACCTGTTTCTGCCGAACGAAGATAGAGACTGGTAAATGTTGGAGCTGAAGGCAGTACTCGATTAGGAAATCGCTCCTGGTAAATAAGTCTTGCTTCGCGCGCATTGCCATCCGCAAGCCATAAACGAAATGCATATCGGCTAAATGAGCATTATTGTGTAAATAATCCATTTTTTCAAAATTAGTGTTTTAAAACTTACAGAAACTTCAACGAAACAACAAAACGTTTCCTAAGCATTCTTGTGAAAAATGCAAAATAATGGTAATAACTTCAACACGCATCGATTATCAAATAATCGACTTGAAATTTTCAAGTCCAATTATCTAGAAAATGGTTGCTGATAATGACTTGTAACAAAGGTAGAGCTTTTTTACGTTGATATGATAGAGGAATTGATTTGTTTACTGAAAAATGTGCTAGAAGTACGCTCAAAAAAGTTATGAATCTTCAAAAAAGAAAAAGACGTGTAGGTGTCGCCCCCTACGAGTAAGAGCAATAATAACATCAGGTTCGAATTCGACACCTCAAAAAACCTTTCAATACCAATTTCCGTTTACTTAAGGTCAGAATTTCGAAAATTATTTAAAAAAAACGAAAATAAAAATAAAACTTCAACACCCTGTATCTTGGAAACGAAGTGTTTCCGGAAATATATTCATTTGGACAGTTCATATTAGAATATTGTGAGGAATCATTTCCTGAAGTTTGTCAAAGTACTTTTGAATCACCCTGTATATAAAAAAAACTACGCGTCGTCTCATACTCCTAATTTATGATTGTGTTGATATTCATTTAAAGAAATATATATTTTACCTCTATATCTTGAGCTATCCTAACCCAGTCCTCGCAAGTCATATTACTGGAGTCCAACAATGGAGTATATTCGATGATTCGATACATTATTACATCCAGTCCGTAGGCACTGGAAAAAAATAATTTTACATTGATTCCGGAATGTTCGACAAGTAGTTTGTTTGTGAAGTTTTATTTTTCCTCTGGAACCATCATCATTATTTCACGTTTTCTGGAAATTTTGAGGAAAAACTATTGAAAAAAATTTCCCTCTTAAATTGTTATTTTATTGTCGCACGATGTGTTGTTGGAATCTTGAAAACACTCGAAATAATTACAGAAAGGAATATAGTGTGTATATTACCCGAACCATTTTGAGATACTTTTGACCCCCCCCCAATAACTCAAAAACTATCAGACCTACACACTTGCAATTTTGCGTGTCTAATGAAGCCCCTTTGAACACTTAGAATCCCATATTTCATGGATTAATTTAGTATAGTTCTTGAGTTATTGACCTCTGAAAAGTGCCATTTTTATTATTCACTGACTCATAAAAAATCTAGACCTTTTCTAGGGGACTTAGAAACTTGATTTCGACATCAAGGTAGAATTATAACAGAAACAAAGGAAAAAATCTGAAAACTATAAATTATGGAAAAATTAAATTAAATTCAGTCATAATATAACATACTAGTTAGATCCATATATTTATTAACTACCAATATGGATAACACTCCATAAGACCCTGTGTGAACAAAGTGAAGTCACGAAAACAAGTCTTTTTCATGCGGGCGCTGAAAACGAATGCGCATGCGCAACTATTGAATTACGACTCATGACGTAAATATTTAAGGTTAGATTATTTATTTGACATTTTGACCAGAATAGGGCATTAGGGTAATCCCACGACCACCTGTCAAAATAAATTCAATATGGCGGCAATGATAAAAAAAACTCTGAAGTCACTGTTTGTAACCTAGATTCATTGCTCTTTTTCAGATTTTTTGCTCTAAATTGCGGGTTTTTTAATAGTGTAGAGTGTGTCTTTTTTTTTAAATGCCTGCGATATGTATTGAATTTGGTTGTAGAAGCCGTTCTAATCGTGATAAAGTCTCGTTTCATGCCGTTCCTGCAGTGACGAAACACTGGTTTTCAACGGAGAAAAACGATTTGCCTAAACTTCGCAGCAATAAAGATAAACGATCTGACATAATCTGTATTGAAACACCAAAAAGTTTGCAGTAAACACTTTATAACTGACACGCGTTTTATTAAATAATTCTACTCGTAACTCTCCTAGTAGGGTAATAGGGCGTTTCTACTCAAAGTAGTAACTTTTTCTAGGCAAACCTGCTGCTCTCGAAGATGAACACCATCCTGACTGGGTAACGTCTCAACATGTGAGACATGTGTCTCAAAAATGTAACAAAACGAGCAGCAGATGTTGACAGAAAGGATAGACTAGATAAAAGGAGAAAACTGACCGAAACCGAGTTGAAAAATAGTTAATAGTAGTCCTATTTCATGTAAATTATTTTAAAAGCAGAACAACCATTCAGTGGGGTACGTATAGTTAACGGTCCTAGAAGTTCCCGGGGCGAAAAAGCTCATTTCATTGTTTGACTATCGCCGCCATATTGAAAAGTCACTTGGTTTGGATTGCTTAATACCAAACGCCACGTGAAAAGAAATGTCACAATTTTGTGGTTATGTTACCATACTGCCAATTTGCAACAAATGAAATAAGCTTGTCATGGTCAAATTTGTTTTGACGTGAAATAAATACAACTAGAACGAGATGGACGAACAAAATCGCGCCCTTGATGAAAAACATGTTTATTTCTTGGGGCATGCGAATTCACTTTTGACGCAAAGAAAAACATTGAAGGTCATGTATGATATCTTCTGTACAAACGACGCGACATCCGGGGTTTCCGGTGTCGCCGATAAAAAGTTTAGATCTGAACGGGTGCCAGGTTCCATAGCATTTCCTTAAATCATAGCTATAGGAATGTACAACCTTCTTCAATTGATTTGAAAGAAAACGTTTATGTTTTTGGTGAGATAGTTAAATACTCTAGTTTGACGGTAAGGCTTGAAACATATGAATGATAACCAAAAATTAGTTTTGCTATCCAAAAGTATTTTTTATAAATAAGAGTAGGGGAAACTGTTGTACCTTGGTCTAGTGTATCTTGGATCACCCTTCAGTTTCTTGACAAACTGCTGTTATCTACGTAACAGAACTATACCAAAACAATGTTCACTCAGTAGAGTGCAAGCAACCGGAAGAGTGGTTGTCCAAGTGCTATTGTTTTCGAGTAAAATATAAATATTTATTTTTAGCTCAAAAAGTAAGAACTTTTGGTTCTACTGTGTATTTTTTCACAAGTTGACGATTGTGTTTTGTGTTTTAAATCATATTCCACCTGAATCACTGCCCATTCTTTGTTTCTATGAAAACATTTCTGGAGCACTTTTTTACGTAGAATTCAATGGTTTAAGTAATTTATTTTTTCAAATCATATATCAATAGTTGTTAATGGAAAAACCATTTTTAAAAAGGAGACAACCTGTGAATTCCTGCAAACTTCAATAGAACTTGAAATAACCATTCCATAAGTCACTTTTGAAATGCAGAACTTTTAGGTTTTTTCATGTAGACTTTGAAACGCACACTTTGAACAAGTAGGCTTTGGACGACACGGCGATGAAGCAGAATGCAAATGTTTACTGGTAGCTGTCAAATTTTGATTTAAGCAGTAAAGACGCTCCTCAATTCGTGGTTTCTGTTAATTTTTCAAACACATTTGCAATGAAGTATGAGGGAAGGTTGAAAGATCTTATTTTTGAATTGCCGACCAGCTCTAGATACGAATTGGAAGCGGCACTGATGCAAAGTTTTGCTTCTCTCACTCCCATTAAACTAATTAATTCGGCAAGAAATGTTCAAAAAAGGTGCCGCCTGTGTGTAGAAGCTGGAAGACATTTCGAACACCTCCTCTGAAGAAATATTTTGTTCTTGTTTGTTCTTTATTATTATTATTGTTGGAGTTTCATTCATTAGTAGTAAATATAGTATACATTGTTATCAGTTTTATAGAAACTATGAGCTTTAAATTACTGCTGTGAACAGCTTTCTTCACATTTGATAGCTACTAGTGAACACTTGCTTTCTGTTTTATCGCCGCGTTGTCCAAAGCCTACTTGTTCAAAGTGTGTGTTTCAAAGTCTACATGAAAAAACCTAAAAGCTCTGCATTTCAAAGGTGACTCTAGCAAAACATCAAGTGTGCTACATTCTTGGAATGATAATTTCAAGCTCTATTGAAATATGCAGGAATATACAGGTTGTCTCATTTAAAAAAAATATTTTTCCATTAATAACTATTGATGTATGATTTGAAAGAATAATTTACTAACCCCATTGAAGTCTACGTAAAAAAGTGCTTTGGAAATGTTTTCATAGAAACAAAGAATTTTGGACAAATAAAAAGTTGCAGCAACTTTTCGAAAATGCACATTCAAGAAAACCATGCTGTAACTCAGAAACGATGATAGATATCGACATGCGGTTTTCACCATTAAGTTTGTCATAAAAATTGACACAGCCATCAGTTTTCATCTATCTAGTTTGAAAACAGGACATTCCCTTTAAAAGTGTCCAATTTGGCCCACTCGGTAAATTGGATCGGCTAGAACTGATGGACAGAATGACAGTGGAAATAGCTTTAATGTTAACTATTATTGTTAAAATTTAACTAATATTGAGTAAAATCAATTTTACATACCTAATTTTTTTGCCTATTCATTTTAAGTTATAAATTTCATATTGTAACTTTGTACGCACGTATACAAATAAAAATTAGATTATACTTTAATACAATTTTATTTCTTCTTCTAATGAAACAATATAATGTATTTCTGTATAAAATTTTTGTTTTTAATACATATTACCTACCTTAAAGGTACAAGGTTTTGAAGTATCTATGTTTCAAACTTGAGGGCAACTATCCAGACGCAGGTGATCCACATGAACAACTAATTTCTAGATTTTCAGTCGATTCACTCGAATCTCGTCGGAATAGGTCACATGTTATATTCCTTTTCAATCTTACTCACAACTATTTGGACTGCAGCTGCATTTTGGATATATTAAAGTTTCGTCCTAGACTCACAGTTCGGAGAAACAACACTTTCTATCTTTATCATTGTCACACCAATGTTAAATTAAATGCACCTGTTTATAAGATGTGCAATACATATGATAAGATTAATGAAACCATTGACATTTTTTGTTGCAGTGTGGCCTCAATAAAAAACTGGACTGTTCTGTTTTTGTCCAATGATTTATATTAACATGCTGAATAGTTCATACTGTATATTCCTATTCTGTAATTGGATCATGTATCTGTTAAATAATGAAATAATAATAGTTTAAAAAAACTGAAAAACACGCTGTTATAGAAAACCAGACTGAAAAAATTGAAAATGGGAAAAAAAAAAATTATTAAAAAAAAAGCGTGGGGTGCATGGTATCGCCTCGGCCAACAATTTCCTGTGATCTGAGACATTCCTTACTTTACTGCCCTAGGTGTGTAATGTACTATATAATTATTGATACTATGCACCCCACGCTTTTTTTTAAATAATATAATTTTTTTTCCTACTTTTTAGTGTGGTTTATTTATAAAAGCGTGTTTTTTAGTTTTTTTTAAACTATTATTTTTATTATTTTTTTGCAAATTAAAAAATGGAATAATCTTATCAAATTAGGTAATCATAATCTCCGACCCCAAAAACCCCCACATACCAATTTTGAATAGAATCAGACCATAATCACAAAACTCGGCCGCCATTTTAAAGCCGCCATCTTGAATTTTTCAATTTTCACAAAAGAATCATAATATTCGACCCCAAAACCCCCACATACCAATTTTGAATAGAATCAGACCATAATCACAAAACTCGGCCGCCATTTTGAAGCCGCCATCTTGAATTTTTCGATTTTCACAGAAGAATCAAAATATTCGACCCCAAAACCCCACATACCAATTTTGAATAGAATCAGATCATAATCATAAAACTCGGCCGCCATTTTAAAGCCGCCATCTTGAATTTTTCAATTTTCATAGAAGAATCATCATATTCGACCCCAAAAATCCCCACATACCAATTATGAATGAAATCAGACCATAATCACAAAACTTGGCCGCCATTTTGAAGCCGCCATCTTGAATTTTTCAATTTTCACAGAAGAATCATCATATTCGATCCAAACAACCCCCACATACCAATTTTGAATAGAATCAGACCATAATCACAAAACTCGTCCACCATTTTGGAGCCGCCATCTTGAATTTTTCAATTTTCACAAAAAAATCTAATCTCCGACCACAAAAACCCTCAGATACCAATTCTGACGAGAATCGGACCATAATCACAAAACTCGTATGCCATTTTTTTCACACAAAAATTTCTTAATGCATTGTCACTGGAATTATGTACACCTGCCAAATTTCAAATCATTCGGAGGTCTGGAAGTGGGTCAAAATCACGCCCATAGGAGTCGGTTACAAACAAACATACAAGTGAAGCTAATATAAAGCGTGTAAAAAGAAGACGTTGATGATCCATGGTACACTAAGGCGTGATCCATGGTACATTATGGTCTTGTACCATTTATCACATATCAACAAAATATAAATATTTTTCTTCTATAACTGTTTAATATTTAAATTCACAAAAAATACATAGTTTGTAGGAATAATGGTGATATCAGGAGAAACTCGTTCCATTATTATATTTCAAAAAATGGCTTGTAAAAAAATATAAAACTAAATTGTGATCCAAGGTACAACAGTTTCCCCTATTATTGAAAATTTTCTAGACATTGACAGAGTAAAAGATGAAAGATGAAAGATAAGTGCCATGTGAAGTGGAATGAATAGAAAAATCGAATTAAACGGTTTTCTTCACATGAAGGATTCAATATAAAATTGAACCAGAAAATGGTAGATCTCAGGTGAAAAACCACTACTTTCCTGGCAAATACCACGCAGAACGTTGAATGATATTCACCTGAAAATCCATGCATACTTCCATATAATATCAATGGACATTGGATGCAAATGTTTCTTTCTGATAAGCTCGATTATGTTTAATTTATGTCGTGTTCGCCTAACAATCCGCATACCATTTCAGGCTTCTTGGCACTCATCAGTACGGAGTAGTCAACCAGCCAAAGGTCCAAAGAACTCTGGCTGAAGTGAGACACAACGAATACAAACCATCATCGAGCTTGTAACACCTATAGGTACGCCGGAAAAGATAAACTTTAACTGGCGGTACCTAGTGACAGAAAGAAACACTCCGAAAATCTCCCACCTCGATAGGTTTCTAAATAAAAGATTCCTTCTCAGTAGGAGTGGCAAGCCCGTCTAGCATATAGTGAAAGATAAGTGCCCTGTGAAGTGGAATGAATAGAAAAATCGAATTAAACGGTTTTCTTCACATCATTCACATCATTCCACTTCACATGGCACTTATCTTTCACTATATGCTGAGGCACACTACCGAAAGAATCTTTTTAGAAACTATCGAGTGAATTTTGGAGTGTTTCTTTCTGTCACTAAGTACCGCCAGTTAAGTATCTTTCCGGCATACCATAGGTTACAAGCTCGATGATGGTTTGTTACGTTGTCTCACTTCAGCCAGAGTTCTTTGAACCTTTAACTGATTGATCTACCTGACTGATGAGCAAAAGCTGAAACTATGCGGATTGTTAGTGAACTGTAAAATAAACATAATCGAGCTTATCGAAAAAAACATTGCATCAATATCCATAATTATAAGTATGCATGGATTTCGGTGAATATCATTCAACGTCTCGGTATTCCGGAAAGATTTTCACCTGAGATCTACCATTTCTGGTTCACTTATATTGAATCCTTATGAAGAACCGTTTAATCGATTTTATATTTTATGTTCTGGTTCCCACGAAAAGGGATATCCTGTAATGTTCAGAAAATCGTGGGAACCTAGGGAAGAAGGTAGGAGTTGGTGTTCTTCTTAAATTTCTGAAGGTTGTATGCCTCGGGAACACCTCCTAGGCAATGAGTTCCAAAGCCTCGCTGTTCGTTGGATGAACGAGTCTTTGGAAAGTGATGTTCTGCAGGTCTCCAAAGTGACCACGAAGGGTGTGATAACTGAACGTGACGGGTTAATCTCGAAGAGACTGCCAAAGCAGGAACGATTGTTGATATTTCAGAAGAGCATCGCCCATGAAAATATCTATAAAATAGAGACAAATCGCCAACTTTTCTACGATGTTAAAGAAAAATGAGAGAGTTTGTAAGCGAGGCATCACCGACGAGACGAATTGCCATCTTTTGGACAGAATCCAATAGCCTCAGGATATTTTTTAGGTGCCGCACTCAAATATGGGAACAGTATTCCAGGACAGGTCGGATCTGTGCCTTATAGATCATAAGCAGCTGACTGGGGGTGAAATAGCTCTTGGCACGAAACAAAAAACCAAGTTTTGGGATGCACTTTTGGCAATGGACCTCACGTGATTTTCCCAGGAAGGTTATTGCTGATAGTAATACCAAGCATCGATATGGATGGCTTCAGTGGTATGGTTACTCATGAAAAAGTTATGTTAGGCACAGTGAGATCGGCTTTTCTGAGAAAAGACATGCTTGTGTTTTGTTTGCATTGAATTCTACCAAGTTATTAGATCCCCATTCGAGAATTGTTGCTAAGTCCATATTTATATTATTAACATTTCTTCCTCGTTCATTTCTGGTTTCACGGGCTGATATAGGGGCCCTGGAAGAGAAAGCGGTATGGAGGGTACTATCATCGGCAAAGCTGTGTACTGGACATGAAGTTGCTTTCAACAGGTCGTTGATGTGAAGTAGAAATAGTGTTGGTGCGAGAATGGATCCTTGCGGAACACCAGCATTTATGAGTAGAGTGTCAGATGAAACTCCATCGACCACTACATGGAGAGACCTGTTTGAGAGAAAACTAGCAAGCAGAGAACACAGCTGAGGGGGCAAGCCATAAGACGGAAGCTTGGCGAGGAGTCCCTGGTGCCAAACTCGATCGAACGCCTTGGAGATATCTAATGCCACAGAGTAGTTGGGTTCCGCTGCGTCACCATATTTCAGGTCGTTTACCATACCGCAATTGTTTTGGAATTATCGGACATTATTCAAATGCTGATTTCTCTTACTAGTTTTGGCCCTTGAAATGTAAGATATTTCAAATATATTTTGGAACTTTGTTGGCGTTTTCTTTGTGTCTTGTTCCGTGAGAATGGTCTATAATAACATATTTTTTTCGATTTTGGATTCAACTGTTGATAGGTATGTACCAATTCATTTCTCAACAAATAATAACGAATTTTGCTGAGTGCTAACATCCTAATCCCTAAATATTACCACTTTTCAGCATTTCATGGCTTCGTGTGAAGTGCCTATCAATCCAAACCCACCGTTTGTCATTCGTAGTGGAAGTGGAAATACATTCTGGAAGGACACTCTACATAAGAAAAAATATTTTATGAAAACAACTCACGGGGGTAAAACCAATTCATTATCCTTCAAGTTCCGAAAATATTTGTCGGCTAATTCTGGATCGTGCATTTCAGAATTTCCTTTCACCTTTTCCAGAAAAGTATTTGGTACTGGAAGGAGAACTAAAAAAAAAAAAAAAATCGTTAAAATATTTGAGTTTTGGGAGAAATCGGAAAACGTCAAGGTAATAAGAGTTTAATTTTTGTTGGATTTTAAAATGTACATAAAAAATAGCCAGAGTTTTGTCAGTCCGGTGAGCCATTTGAATAAATGAAATCAAGCCGTCATTTGGAATTTTTTTTGCAAGTGTATACCATAATAATAATGGCGTTTTTTTAAATGAAGTAGAAAATTATTCGTGAGCAATTTCTTTATTTTTTTCATTTTTAGAATCATATGAGAAGAAAAATGGACAAAAAATATGTAAATAATCCTGATATTAAAGTGAGGAGTTGACTAAAATCATTGTATAAAGAGTATCATTATACAATGGTCTAATTCACTTTGGTACACATAGGCTAAGAGCTGGCTGCAGAAAACAAGGCCTATCGAGTAACATAATGAAATGTTTTTAGTAATTTTAGTAATTATTTACTGCATGGGCAAAATTTGTGCATACGTTTTGTATGGCCTTTTTTCGAAAAAAAAACCGAAAAAATTTGTGAAACTCTTGACAAATCTCTCATAATGAATAAAATATATACGGAAATAATCATGACCCTATATATATATATATATATATATATATATATATATATATATATATATATATATATATATATAGTGTCCGACATAAAGTTGGCTAGATATGGGAAACAAATTTGTTATTGATATTTCTGAAAAACTCTAATGGTGGTTCGTTTCTGCATGTCTGACAACTGAAAAATCTTTTTAACAAAAAATTAAACCGACGAAAAAATCAACTGAAAAGCAAAAAATAAAATAAACCTTCTTAGTCTAAATGATAATTGAGCTCCTGAACTAATGTAAGTAACTGATTTTGAGTCGGCGCCAAACAAACAATTATCGAAGATCATTATCTATGAAAGAAGTCATCAAAACGCAACGTGCATCTCGCTGCCATCATTTTACGCTTCACCCAATTCAATTGCTAGTTTGTTTGGTGCCGACTCAAAATCATTTACTTACATTAGTTTAGAAGCTCAATTATCATTTAGACTAAGAAGGTTTATTTTATTTTTTGCTTTTCAGTTGATTTTTTCGTCGGTTTAATTTTTTGTTAAAATGTTTTCATTTTTTACTTTTCAGTTCCGTATTTCGTCGGTTTAATTTTTTGTTAAAAAGTTTTTATTTTTCAATTTTTTGTGGCTAAAATCTACCAATTACTACCTACTTGTTTTGATTACTTAAAATACTTACTTACCCACTTTTACTTCAACTATTACCAGTTAAATAATATGATTATCTACTTTTACTATTTGTTGTAATATAAATTATTTTCGTTGTTCTGGTTAGTTTATTTCATTACTTTGTATATCATTCCATCCTCTCATAAAATATACTGATTTTGACGGATGTGAAAAAAGAATAATGTCAGTAGCGATCTGTCATTGTCAACTACGTATGTGTGTGCCAATGTTCACTAGTGAAAAATCAATTATCCCCTATTTTTCTACCCGTGAGGGTGGCTAATTCCTTTCGAAATCTAAATATAAGGTATACGCTATCTATTAAAAAAAGAATCATCCAAATCGAAGAACCCAGTACAAAGTTATGCCTGATAGAATCGGTTAACGGACCAGAATTCAGAGGGTGAGTGATCAATATCCTTCATTTCGCTACCCTTCGGGTGGATTTCATCTTTCAAATTCAAATGGGACCAAATTCGAAGTACACCCTATCCACTGAAAATCATTATCGGAATCGGACGCCTCAGTAAAAAGTTATGCGTGATCATACATAAAAAAATATGATGGAAAAAAAATATATACGGGTCGAATAGAAAACCTCCTCCTTTTTGGTTTCGTCGGTTGAAAAATCCGTCGCGACTTATATCACGTGACTTCTGATTTGGCGGGAATTAAAAAAAAAAGTTTTCTGCGGTGCCGAAAAATGGGTCAAATTGATAAGTATCGAAATTTTTTATTGAGAAAATGTGTTTGGAACCCAACGAGGACCCCATGTAAGCATTAATAATATAATATAGGAAATATGTTACAGATAAAATTTGACCAGTTTAAATATATGGGTCTTCTAGTGGACGTGCACCAATTCAAGTTAAAAGTAATACTATAGTTAAAAATGTTCAAAATACAAATTTTGAATCAGTTTAAAAAAAAAAAACAAAAATACCATTTTATTCCTACCCTTACTAAGAAACATTATACATTCTTGTTTTATCATGAAACAGCTTTAATAACCTAAATCACATAAGTTTGGGTCAAAACTAATAAAATATTTGTGGAATAGATATATTGCGGGAGATTAATTATGAAAACACGATTTAGTCTTGTCACTAGGTGTAGTCATAGGCGTTGTTTATAAACATTGCTTTTCAGGTAACCCCCTAAAAAAAAATCACACGGTGTTAGGTCTGGGGACCTAGCAGGCCAAGGATTACCTGAATATCGACCTATCCATTGCCCACCACACTCATTGTTCAACCACTCCCGCACTTCATTCGTAGAATGAATAGAAGCCCCATCTTGTTGAATGAATAAACGAATCCGCTCTTGTAAAGGTAGGTTGTCGATAAATGTAGATATCTCGGTCCGTAAAAAGTTCAAATACCGTTCGCCATTTAAACTTTGTCTGAAAAAGAAGGGACCTACAATTCGCTCATTTAAAATTACACACCATACATTCACTATGAAACTATATTGGTCCTTGATTTCAATAATAAAATTAGGATTATGATCTGCCCACCATCTACAATTTTGAGAACTGACGACACCATTTGAGGTAAAAGTTGCTTCGTCAGAAAATAGCACATTTTTTTCAAATCACGATTGTCTTCTAATATTCCCGGAAGCATGCCCAAAATAAAATCGAGCGCCATAATCCCTGTCTCGCAGTACTTGCACAAATTTTGGTTTGTATGGGTGAAAGTGATTTTGCTTTAAAATTCGTCTAACAGAGGTTTGATATATTTCTGAACGTATTTCGAAACTCTAGCCAATTTTCGTACGCTCCGGAAAACTTTGGGAGATGTATTTGTGGTAATTTAATATTTACAATTGGTGAAAGGAGGTTAGGTTTATCTGACTGCATATTTTGGCTAGCTAACTTGTTTGCGTCTCTTGCAGTATAATATTTTGAAATATAACTTCTAGCCAAAGAGGTTACAAAAAAAACGTTTTTTGAAACTTTTCCCTCTCAATCAATTGTTTGTTTGGATCGCGCCTCTTCTGCCATAATTTTCGTCGAAACTCTTGGTGTCTCAGTGACTGTCAGTAAAACATTGTTTACATTATTTTCATTATTTACAACGTTAACACTTTAATATGTTTCCAACCGAAATAGTTTTCTTAAATTTTTGCAATATCTTTGCCACCGTAGTAAAATGCAAATTTTGGTCTGGATGCCTTCAATTTAAAATTTCAACTACTTCTCTTGTGCTATGATAATTTTCCCCATATAGCAATACTATATCTATTTTTTTTCGTATAGGTACTCAGTTTTGGAGCCATTTCTATTGATAGATTGAAAAATACAAAAACTGATAAAGAACGATAACTCCAACAAAATTGTCAACAAGTTATTGCGACATTTGTTATTGTTACAACAAAAGTAGATCTTTTTCCAAAGCCGCCTTATAAAATTCAAAAATATAGCTAAGTCATTGAAGTTCAAATTGACTGACTAATATTGAATTTAGCAAGGATAAATAATGTATTACTGAGTTTTAATTACAAATATTAGTTGGTTCAAATTTCATTTACGGGTTGAGAAAATTGAATTGAAGTGACAAGACTAAATCGGGTTTTCATAATTAATCTCCCGAAAAATGTGTAAGTATTCCATAAATATTTGATTAGTTTTGACCCAAACTTATGTGATTTAGGTTATTAATGCTGTTTCCAGATAAAAAAACAAGAATGTATAATATTTCTTAGTAAAGGTAGAGGAATAAAATGGTATTTTTGTTTTTTTTTCAATCTGGTTCAAAATTGGTACATGAAGTCCTCGTCGGATTCCAAACGAATTTTCTCAATAATTTTTATCGATATCTTGTCAATTTGACCTATTTTTTGGCACCACAAATAACTTTTTTTTAAATTCCCGCTAAATCTGAGGTTACGTGATATAAGTCGCAACGGATTTTTTAGTTGTCAGACATTCGAATTTTTTTGAAATTTCAATAACAATTTTTTCCCATATGTAGTCAACTTTATGACGGACACTGTATATATATATATATATATATATATATATATATAGATACATATATATATATATATATATATATATATATATTTTTTGGAGGTTCTTGGGATGTAGATTCAATAAGAGAAATGAGAGTTTTTAGATAGACGTTTCGCCTCTGGCCAGAGGCATCATCAGTATTGGCTTTTTTTATTCATCATAAGTAGGTAATATTTTGTTTAACAACATTGCTGAAAGAAACAATCATTATTAGGGGAACAATAGAGATACCGTTGAGGTGGTAATGTGAGTTTGTTTTGATTATAATTTTTTTGCTACGGTACGTAAATTATTACGTATATTATTAATTTGATTATTTATTTAATTAATTACGGTTTAACAACATTTCTGAAAGAAACAATCATTATTAGGGGGACAATAGAGATACCGTTGAGGTGGTAATGTGAGTTTGTTTTGATTACATTTTTTTTGCTACGGTACGTAAATTATTACGTAAATTATTAATTTGATTATTTATTTAATTAATTATAATCAAAACAAACTCACATTACCACCTCAACGGTATCTCTATTGTCCCCCTAATAATGATTGTTTCTTTCAGCAATGTTGTTAAACAAAATATTACCTACTTATAATGAATAAAAAAATGCCAATACTGATGATGCCTCTGGCCAGAGGCGAAACGTCTATCTAGAAACTCTCATTTCTCTTATTGAATCTACATCCCAAGAACCTCCAAAAAATAAAAAATATCAACAAGATTCAAGAACCATTCTCCCCAAATATATATATATATATATATATATATATATATATATATATATATATATATATATATAGAGCCGAAAAATATGTGAAACTCATCGACTATATATCTATATATATATTTCTTTTCTTGTTTGAAATTTTATTTTAATACATTAGATTAATCTTTGAATAATTTCAACTAATAATGGATCCCAAAAAGAGCCGAAAAATATGTGAAACTCATCGACACCTTTTTTTTGTTTTGATTATAATTTTTTTGCTACGGTACGTAAATTATTACGTATATTATTAATTTGATTATTTATTTAATTAATTACGGTTTAACAACATTTCTGAAAGAAACAATCATTATTAGGGGGACAATAGAGATACCGTTGAGGTGGTAATGTGAGTTTGTTTTGATTACATTTTTTTTGCTACGGTACGTAAATTATTACGTAAATTATTAATTTGATTTTTATTTAATTAATTATAATCAAAACAAACTCACATTACCACCTCAACGGTATCTCTATTGTCCCCCTAATAATGATTGTTTCTTTCAGCAATGTTGTTAAACAAAATATTACCTACTTATAATGAATAAAAAAATGCCAATACTGATGATGCCTCTGGCCAGAGGCGAAACGTCTATCTAGAAACTCTCATTTCTCTTATTGAATCTACATCCCAAGAACCTCCAAAAAATAAAAATATCAACAAGATTCAAGAACCATTCTCCCCAAATATATATATATATATATATATATATCTATATATATATTTCTTTTCTTGTATGAAATTTTATTTTAATACATTAGATTAATCTTTGAATAATTTCAACTAATAATGGATCCCAAAAAGAGCCGAAAAATATGTGAAACTCATCGACACCTTTTTCTCAGAACAGCTCTCGTAATAAATTAACATATATATAAAATTGATAATGATCTCACGTTGATAACTTTTTTTCCTCTCCTCGAAGACTAATATCACTGATTTTATGTATTACTCACCTCCTTTTTCATTCCGTTGCATTCCAATTGTACCCCCAACATATAAAACCAACACTTTTTTGCACTGAACCATAGTGAGAAATCTTCCTTACATCGAAACTGGTACAAAACTGCCGATCAATTCGTAGTTTTATTCCACGTATTCATTATACTGAATAATTGGATTCGATTCGATAGATCAAGAGATGCAAATATTGGAAAATAAACTCGGGATTTCCATGTTGCAAACGTTTAATCGAAATCGGATTTTTTATACTGAATGTAATTTGGTAACTGCGTTTTAATTAATAGATCAAATGTAATAAGGGGTCAATTGCCATCAATATAATCGGACGCGTTACGCAAACTGATATATTTCAATTTCCCCATTTCATAAGCGTGATTTCAAAAGGATATCAAACTTGAAAAATAAATTAATTTGAACTTAATTTATCCTTCAACAATTTTCATGGTTATCATGAATGAAAACAAAGGATTAGTTGAATAGAAGCAGAGCTGGATTTAACATATTTTTCGGGCCATGCGTGAAGGAAGTCGGACATTTCTTCAAATGATGGAGTGCCTGATCTAGAGGGGGGCAAAAGGGGGCTTGCGCTTCGGACGGCACGAGGGGGGGGTCAGCAAATTAATGAAATTGTTACCACTTATATGAAGAACCTGTGAAAAACAGGTTCGTGAATCGTTTTTCATTAGTCACAAGTAGCACGTTATTCCATACAGGGTGTTTCTTAATAACAGGCTAATATTCAAGAAGGTTATTCTTGGGTCCATTTTGAGAAAAAAACCTCATATGAACTAAAAGTCTTAACTTTTGAACTACAAGGTGCTAGTAAAGTTCTGAGATTTTTTGGTTGTTACGATCCTAGATATTTTTTTGAAACGTAGTACGCATTTTCTATGCATCAAAAGGCATTTTCTGCTGTACATCATTTCAGGAACACCATATTTTAACTGTTCCCTGTATGTATATACAGCTGCAATTGCTATATTAAACGCAATTTGAAAGATTCAGCGAAGAACTCATACATACACCAATATCCAACCAGATACGCTGATTCAATTAGAATCCGAAAACACGCAACAAGTTTGTATGAAAAAACTCCTTCACTGACAGGAGCAAAACTATTGAACCACCTACCTTCTGACATAAAAAATGTCAAGCCTTTAAAATTGTTCAAAAAAAAACTCAGGTTATTCTTAACGACCCATAGTTTCTATTCCACCATAGAATATCTCAATTTCAGGTGATCAAAAAACTGTAAACTGTACATGTCAATTTACTTTGTGGGGATTTTTATATTGTTATAGTGGTAACCTATGTTTATATGTAATCTTATATTATATTTTATATATTCCTATGTTGTTATGATATATCTTTATATTATTTGATGTTATATATACTGCTACTTAGTGACCTATTTTATATTTCTATGTCACAACTCTGTGGCTCCATAACTTGTGTGCTTTATTGAATCTCCGAACATATACTCCAATATACAAAAATTTCTGTCATTTGTACATTGACGTAATGGACTATACAGTGCTTCTCAAAAGTCCCCTCCACCCCTCTTATTTTTGGAACGATTATAAATAAACAAGCAAAATTTGGAAACTGAATATTAAAGGTTGTAAACTTCCCTACTAGTGATGATAGATGACGAAATCGTCAAAGATGACGTCACAAGGCCATTGTGACCAATAATTTTAAATGGAACCCTACGGCGAGCGACACCTCTTTTAAAAGGTATCGAAAACCTATTCAATGATACTAATTTTGTTTGTGTTTATGGCAGTTTTGGCAACTCGCTTTTAAAAAACGCAAAGCTGTGATGAATTAAATCAGTTAATACTAAAATTCCAAATTCAAGCTCCGTCTCTGGATAGTTGTCAAATAAGCTGACGTTTTTGTTAGTCTCCCTAATTCGACGTTTTTGTAATTGTCCAAGTTTTTGTACATTTAATAATTTGTGTATTGTTGATCGAACGTTTAACTGTTTTAGCAGCTTTGGTACTGAAACTGGACAAAATATTCATGCAGCAGAACGCATTTTTAATGAGAGGTTTCCCGATCGCCCCGTTTCGAGGACTTATTCAAGGGAGATTCTTCGTAAGTTTGAAACAACGGGTAGTATTAATGATGCGAAACGATCTGGCAGACCACAAATTTCTGATGAGAAAAAAATTGATATACTGGCAGAAGTAATAGTTAATCCTACTTCTTCAACAACTCACGTTGCATCTACCTGTGAAGTCAGTCGAGGTACAGTACACAGGGTGTTGAAAAAAAACAAATTTCATCCATACAAATTAAAAATGGTTCATCAACTCTCCGACGACGACCCAGACCGAAGACTAGAATTTTGTGAAAATATGGAAACTAAAATTAACCAACAGCCAGACTATGTCAAAACAATTTGTTTTAGTGACGAAAGTACTTTCTATCTAAATGGAAATGTAAATACACAGAATGTGAGATATTGGAGTGACGCAAATCCTCACCTGTTTCGTGAAACACATACCCAATTTCCCCAGAAGGTGAATGTTTGGGCAGGTATCCTGGGAAACAACATCGTTGGGCCTCTTTTTTTAAATACTAATTTAACTGGTGAGGTTTATCTGGAGCTGTTGCAAAACGCAATAGAACCGTTAATCCTTGAAGTTTTGGAAGATAATCCAGATGAATTTGGCAATTTGGAAATAATATTCCAACAGGATGGTGCTCCTCCACACTATTACGGTGCAGTAAGACGGTATTTGGATGAGGAGTATCGTGGTAGATGGATTGGACGACGAGGTTCAACGGAATGGCCAGCTCGATCACCGGACCTCACACCTTTTTTTCTGTGGGGGTACCTTAAATCGAAGGTTTACGCCACTGAACCTGACAATATTGACGTTTTAAAACAACGTATTGTTGCAGAATGTGAGGCTGTTTCCGCAGACACATTTGCAACAGTACGAGAAGAGTTTAAAAATAGGATATTTTACTGTCAGGAAGTAAATGGAGGTCACTTCGAGCAATTTCTTCAAGTAGATACTGATTCTTGAATCTGTAATTAATATCATACTGAATGGAATTTAAATTTTAATGTTTACTAGTGAGCCATTAAAACTGCCATAAACACAAACAAAATTAGTATCATTGAATACGTTTTTTCGATACCTTTCAAAATAGGTGTCGCTTGCCGTAGGGTTCCATTTAAAATTATTGGTCACAATGGCCTTGTGACGTCATCTTTGACGATTTCGTCATCTATCATCACTAGTAGGGAAGTTTACAACCTTTAATATTCAGTTTCCAAATTTCACTTGTTTATGTATAATCGTTCCAAAAATAAGAGGGGGGGAGGGGACTTTTGGGAAGCACTGTATACTTACATTCATTCACACATACGTTATACATATATAAAACAAATATTAAAAATAATTTGAATATAACATATAGGTATAAGCGGACCGAGGCAGCATATATCACATCAATATCAACTATCAGAATGATCAAATGTTATTATATTTATTTTTTTCATTAGTGAATTCATAAGTTATAGGTATTGTTCGATTAAGCTGTGAATTTCTTTTCTAGGGACAGACTGAAGTCAAACAGTAATTTGTTTTTGAATAGACCGTACGCATTAATTCGTGTCAGTTCGGTAGGAATTTTAGCATAAAGAATGGGACCAAGATAATTATAGCATCTTTGGGTTGGGGTTTTTTCAACTTTTGGTATAGCCGTTGTTTTGGCTTTCCATGTTCTATTTGCCTGAATGTATTTCTAAGCCTATAATGGATTAGTATTATGCGTTGATAAAATAATTGTCTTGCATCAAACGCTCTAGTTTCCTTATATAGTTCCTCAGTTGAGTATGTGAAATTTTTGAAGAACATAATCTTCAGAATCCACTTTTGTGTTATTTCTAGTTTTTTCAGGGGATTGTTGGTCATCCCTCCCCATGCTAAAATACCATAATTGATATGAGGTTTCACTAGAGAATTATAAAGGATTTCGAGATGAGTCTGGTTGAAAATCCTCCTCAAAAACTTGAACAGAAATATTAAGCTTCTTACTTTTTTGACTATATACTCGATATGATGGTTCCATTTCAGGTTATTGTCTATTATAATTCATAGGTATTTGATCTTGTTTGCATAATTTATTTTCGTTATCGTATTCAGAACAGACATTTGTAAAGTGTTGTGAGTGGGTAAATTACTGGAGAGATGAGAAAACGGCATATACATTGTTTTTTCTCGTAAGTGGTCTAGCGAGATGCAAATGAATGCATTTAATTTTTTTATGCAAAACCGCACGTCTAACAAAAAAAAAACAAGAACCAGGTTCGCTCAGAAATGAATGGGATTTCAAAATAATTTTTACTTAAAAAAAGCAGTGGTTTATCACTTTTATCTTTAAAATGATTCAGTCAAATCCCGCACGAAGCCACTGGAAGAATAAAAATTATGTTGTCAGCAGAAAAGGCCTTTTGATGCATAGAAGATGCGAACTATGTTTCACAAAAATATCTAGGGTCATACCAAAATTATCATAAAAAAAATAATTTTTTCTTAAAACTTTAGCACCCTGTAGATTGAAAGTTAGGACCTTCAGGACATATGTTCATACAGTGACCGGCAGAAAGTACGCATCATATGGGAAATTCTTTTATTAATAAATTTTGACGAATATCGATATGTGCAATCGCTTCTGCATCAAAAGCAACCCCAAAAGACGTTGTACAGTGTCATTCGTCTTTTCGTGTTTGGAGGGAAAGTAAAAAAAATTAAAAATTATGTTCCAAAACACACTTACTTGGGAAAATATCGAAAAATGTTATCCGAAAAGTTGTTCAGAACGTTATTTTATAGCTATGTACCAATTTTGTAAAAAATCTGAGATAAAATAAAATCAATTTTTGCCATAATAAAATTTCAATTTGGAAAAATATATTTTAGACAAAGAAACTCATTAGTAAGCCAACAGTAATATTTAAATGATATTTTGTAAATATTCGCAAGCTACTCTATTTCATTCGGAAAAAAATTGAAATCTATGGATTTGCCATATATTCAGCTGCTTCATAAGAGGTCACTGAAATATCTCCAGGACATTATAATCCCGATACTGTTCATTATTAATAAAGGTCCTTGTATCTATATAATTTCAAATTGAATTTTTTATTCAAACAAAAAATAAATTGATTACAAACTTTCGAGTATGCATTTTAATGCATACTCGTAACAATTTATTGTTTGGTTTATAATTATTTCAGCTTCTAATTTTATTATAAAATGTAATTATGTAAAAAATTTAATCAATATTTTGTTCTAATAAAAAATTTATATTAAAATTCTGTAGATACATGGTTCTTTGTCAATAATAAACAGTATCGGATATATCCTGAGAGTTTCTGGACCTCTTATGAACAGCTGAACACATGGCAAATCCACAGATTTAAAATTTTCTTCGAATAAAATAGAAGTAGCTGGTGAATCTTTACAAAATATTATTCAAATATTACTCTTGGGCTTTACTAATGGTTTCTTTGTCGAAATGTATTTTTCCAAATTGAGAATTTTTATGGCAAAATTGATTTTTATTTTATCATCTCAGATTTTTTTCCAAACTTGTACATAGCTATAAATGTCGTTCAAAACAACTTTTCCAAATAACATTTTCAATATTTTCCGAAATAAGTGTGTTTTGAGACATAATTTTAATTTTTTAAATTTCCGCCAAACGAAAAGACGAACGGCACTGTACAACATCTTTGGGTTTCTTTGCATGTATCGACATTTGTCAAAATATTATATTAAAAAAATTTCCCATATGATACGTACTTTCTGCCGGTCACTGTATGAAGTTTTTTTCAAAATGGACCCAAGGATAACCTCTTTAAATATTGTTATTAAGAAATATCCTGACTAGAGTACGCCGGAATATACAGTGTGTCAAATTACAAAGTTACTAGTAGGAATATCTCGGAAAAGAAAAAGGATATCAAGAAATGCCCAAATCCGTTTCACGGCAAGGTCAGGGGTACCAAAATAGCATATGAGTGAATCTCAATACTCTCACCCCTCCATACCATCAACCTCCACATCAACAAGTTCGAATGACAACACCCTATGGGCGATACATCATTGGAACTCTTTCAAAATCCTTTTTAGTAGTACCCAATTTTGGAGGTGTGGGGGTGTCAAAAATACTAAAAAAACTCGGTTAATAATTTCTGATACTATCTAATCATGTTTCCCTACAGTACTAAGCAAAACTGATAATAAGGAAGGTAGTGGAGGCAAATATGGCCCATCTTAATGTATTTTTTTTCAATGAACCTGAATATGTTAAGGAATATTTTTTTCAACAACATAATAGGTGATTATGCGACTGATATACGTATATAATTTAGCCTGGTCACGAATGATTCTTGATAGATTTATATGTAAAAACTGTTTGCACTGCGCTTGGGCCATAATACCAATATGGTCCACAGTAAAAATCTTTAAACTTAGGAAAATTGACCTTTTTTTAAGTTGTTTTCACAAAAATAAATATAGAAAAATTTATTAAACTCGTTAGGAACAAAACAACCGTAACAGTATTGAAACAATGAATGAACACAGCTAAAAAATTTAGCAACATTTCTTGACATTTGAAAAATAAAACAGATTAATATTCTTATGGACAAGGATAATTATTCTTGAAAATGAAAACAAGAAGTGATCAGCACTCAAACTCTTCATCATCGTCAGACTCGAGGCCAACACATACCCAAGCCCATGGCATATAACCCACCACTTCATTGGGCTATATTAACCGAAAGGACATCCAGACAACATAATGGCTCAAACGACAGAGTTTCATTAGCGAATATATATTCCGTGCAAGGATACTCTACAACATACACTTACCTTATTCACTTTGGTTCTCAGCGTAAAAACGTGGTCAACTAATTAGTCAAAAAATTATAACAGCATGTGTATAACCCGGAAGTCAGAATCCAACTAACTGCTGCGTGCAATACCGTGCGCTTAATGGTCGCTCAAACAATCGTTGGTAATATTAAATCTGCTTTAATAATAATAATAATAATACTCACAAAATAGAATATACATTATGTAATACGAAGCGAAAAAAAAAGAATGACACAAACAAAATAATTTGGAGTAAAAGCCGAAGTTCAATTTACGAGGTGCCAGCAAATCACCAGTAAGTTGTTCTTCCCTTAACCTAAGTTTTTGCGCTAGTGATTTCGGACCAAATTACCCGCTGGGCCATATTTGCCTTCACTACCTTATTCTTTAGAATATTGCCGATTCACAGTAAGAGCTCAAACTGATTTCCGTTATCCTCCAAGAATAATAGAGCTTGTTTTCAAATTTTTCTCACATTCACGAAAGATTCACGGGTTATATTTCGGATTCTCTACTAATCCTTAAGTTCTTCAAATGAAGCTGGCTGAGTTTTATAAACTGCAGATTCCAGATGACCCCGTAGAAGAAAATATTTTCCTTCCAATCCAATGGTTGTGATAATGGTCATCCAACTACACACAGAGCAGTAATAGGGCAGTTGAGCGACGTCTTGTTGGTAACGAAGTTTTCATTTAAGTCTAGGTTGCCGTCTGGATTAATTTGATTTTCCTGTTGGTACACAATTGAAGGCTCTGCGTAGTTTCCAAGATAATGATATACAGTTCTCCATTCTTACTGCCGTTGACAAATAAGGGTGCTATAATTTTATCTACATAAACTCCTGACCACACGTTTACTTTTTGAGGATGCTGATGGTGCCCTTCCCTAAGAAGGTGCGGATTCTCATCATTTTAATAACGACAATTTTGTTTATTGACCTCCTATTTTGGAAAGAAAGTACATTCCACAACACGTTGATGGACACTAACGTCATACATCGTCATAGAGGTCGGTGACAATTGCGACACAACGCCGCACTGCGTCCTCACACATCCGGATTAAATTGGCGAATGCGTTTTGCATAGTTATTATACGAGATACATGATTACTGTCACGGATTGTGTGCAAAAGGTTCGTGTAGTGTCATTTTCTTGCATAAAATATCGGTTTAAATCTCCGCCCTGCCAGCCAAGAATTTGCCCCACCCCAATTTCATCGCAACGCCGTACGGCGTCGTCGTTGCCATAAGAAACTCATTTAGTTGTATTTGCTGTGTCACAGTGTGTATAGCAAGAATGGGCTTCCGATGCAAAGGGTGCGTTGAAAAACCTCCACTCCATCCTGCTTCGAAGGATACCATGAAGCCAGAAATAATTAAAAAATAATACTTTTTTGCTCCAGAAAATGTTTATATTGTTCCTTTACGTTGCTAATTATTTGAGTTACTTTTTTTCCAAGGATATTCAGAATAATGTTTAATTTTTTCAGTTATGATTTTTAGAATAATATTTTACTTTAGTGCAATGTTTTTCCAAAGATACTTCGGATAATATTTTATTTTAGAGATATGAAAATACGAATTTTTTTCTGAGGTATTCGAGAATTTCATTCTCTGTAAAACTAACATTCCAAAATAACTGACATGTTTTAATTTTAATTTGAACCAATCAGAATGTCATTAGTGATAATCATGCACTTGTGTAGTGTATCAACTATATATTATAGGTACTATCATTTTCATAGAAAAAATAAGTCAATGACCCAAGAACGTACAGGGTGTCTCATATTAATTTTTAAATAATGGAATAATAACAGAAACTATTTTTTATATTTTTTTTTTCAAATAAGCTTTACAAATTTATAGGTATTTATATCTAGTCATTGAAATTGTTACAATTGAACACACAGTTATTGTAATTTATGGGGGTATACAAAAAATTGAAATTTTTGATTTATGAAATTCTCTCATAAAATACAATCCTTTCATTCGTGCTCTTTTTCAACTGAAAATGCATTCGGGCAAATTTCCCAAAAACTATCGATAATTTTTATTGCACTCGTTATATCGCTATTGATAATATTTTTTTTTGTGTTACAAATTTTGTCAAAAGGAATTTTCCAGACGACTACGTAACTTTTAGAACGCCGATAGACGTTCTGTCCGTTTTGAGTAATTAGTAGTCTTAGAAATGACCCAACGTCTATCGGCGTCAAAATTCAAAACCTGTAAAAATAAACACAAAATATTTTTTTTACGTTTCTATAACGAATAACATAAAAAATTCCAGGCTATCAGGTACCTCATAATCATAAAAATCTGTCTGTGTTTCAACGTGTTTTATTTGCTTATCATTTTTATGTGATAAATTGGATATAATAAACTACAGATGATTGAAATTCTCCAAGTATGAAAGTGTTGTCACTTTTCAATTAGAAACGATGATGCGGCGTAAAATAACAGCATTGTTTTTCGGCGAGAATCTCATTGGAACAATTTTTCCCAAACAATATTTGTTTGAGTTTTTTTATCAATATTCATTAATTGAAGTTATCTAAAATCAATAAACAATTATAAGATGACATTTCTAATGCTCAAGGCTATAACGCTATCTGAAATTAACCGTCATTAGATTTATTTAAAGAATCATTTATGCGAAAATTAAATGAGGCACTCTCCTGGAGTTAATTTTGGTGATATAGTATTTTCAGGTTAAAAATATAGCGACATCATTTTCCAACATAAGTTATGTGTCCCAATAAATTACAAATAGCAGAAAACAATAAGTTGAACTCCTTCATGCCTCAACGTTTAAGAGAACACTAACGGAGACTAGAGAAATGTTGTTTTTGATGTAGTTCTATTGATTTAAAACTGTTCAATATCGTATACAAAAAACTTCAGATAAATTAAAATATTACACATATATGCAACACTGCATTCTCCAGAACTTTTTTGTTCTATGATAAAATATCTTTCTAATTACGTATAAATTATAGCAATATAGATTTTCGTTTAAATAATATACTAGTTTAAATTTATACTTACCTAATTTACATTCTGCTATTGATCATTTTCATTCATTTACTACTACTGTATTGTTTATGAAAGTATATTTTGAAATGGTCTTTGAACAAAATAATGTGTAATTAATAATTTCCTTTTATCCGTACGTTAAAGTTGTTAAGTTTCTAAGAATAAAAATAAAAAAATAATAAATAAAATAATATAGTTAAAAAATTAAAATGAAATATAATATTATAGTTTATAAATAATGAAAATGATCAATAGCAGAATGTAAATTAGGTAAGTATAAATTTAAACTAGTATATTATTTAAACAAAAATCTATATTGCTATAATTTATACGTAATTAGAAAGATATTTTATCATAGAACAAAAAAGTTCTTGAGTCCGTAGCTGTATCTATATTATTTATAAGTTATAAGCTATGAAATTTCAAAAATATAAAAAAAATCTAAAATTTTTATAAACAAATGCTATAACAACTGATAAACAATGGTTACAGAATCGATTTTGGATCATTTCAAAGATAAATAAATCTTTTATAAAAATGACTTGAATGTCCTTTACCGTATCTCTTATAGTTCAAAAGTTATAACAATTTATAACTTGACAAATTATGGAACGGCTGTAATTTCATTATCATATAATATGTAACAATGCTGTAAAAAATACAAAATTTTTTTTTCTATACTTTGTTATACATTATAAAAAAAAATTAAAATATAAATTTTAAAAAATTATTTTTAAAAAAATATTTTAAAAAATTTCTTAACTAATTATTTAAACAATTGAAATATAAAAAAAACGATTATAAACAATAACAAAATTTATTTAGGATTTTTTTTTTAAATCATTATTTTACCTATGCAATAAGATGGTAAAAATTTTTTTTTTTAAATCCCAAAATAGTCTGTTTATAAACAATTTCTTAACAAATGACGAAAATTTTTTTCCAATGTTAATTGATACCTATATCAGATGCAAAAACAGCAATGATAAGATATACTGAAAAAAAATTTTTTGTAATTTTTTAGAAATTTATTTTTTGTTAATTTAAAAAAATTATAATTAACAAAATAATAAACTTTAATAATTTATTTTTGCATTGCCCCATTAAGTACCTGAATAAAAAGAGCTCCACGAAGCGAAAATTTTATAGACCAATTATTTAAACTTTTATGTCGTAATTTATAAAAACAGAGATTGGAAAAAAATTGTTAATTAACAATGGTGTAACTTTTTGAAAAATCGACATGAAATTTTTTTTACCGAAGTTTTTTTCGTACAAGTGTCTGGATTACACCATAATTTATTCAAATTTTTAAATCGTTATTTAATACTATAAAAAAGTATTGAATGAATGTGGTTTTTTGTGGAGGAACCACGTTTCTTTACATGTTTTTTGGGTAACCTTCCACAGTCTGAAAATGAAAATATAATCAGGAAAATCTATACAAGTGTAGAAAGGGCAAACTGATTAGTTCACCCCGATAAGTTATTGCGTTCACCAAATTATATTTCCTATAGAAAAATAAGTCAATTTGTCAATAACTTGCCGTTTTCTGAATTTGCCT
Source organism: Gonioctena quinquepunctata (assembly GCA_018342105.1). Lineage (NCBI taxonomy): Eukaryota > Metazoa > Arthropoda > Insecta > Coleoptera > Chrysomelidae > Gonioctena > Gonioctena quinquepunctata. Next base: position 341,843 of record JAFIRS010000213.1, read on the forward strand.
ATCAAAAATTTTTTTTAAAAAAATTCAAAAGATACTTCTCTATATAGTTTTTGCTTGACGTTTCGGGGACTATATCTGCCCCCGTTCTCAAAATCTTCTAAATCTCCTTTAATTGTTTTATAATTTGGATTTTTTCTCGCAGAGTCTTTTTGCTTTTTCAACTGACGGATGTCAATTGAGATCTGCCAAAAAAGTTTGAGAGTGACGTATTGCTCATTTGATATATGGGGTGTTGTTCAGATCAGTTTATTAGCATTCTACCATATCTCACTTCCTCTCTGAGTAGAGGTAACCATGTATGATCCATTTCAACAGAATTCGTTGAAAAGCAGTTGTTATTGGAAAGAAGAATACAGGCAGTTTCTTTCAATTTTCTCCTCTCTTGATGTGGTTCTTTCATCAAGATTTTTGTCCTATTCCATTCAATCGTATGATCGCCATTGGATGTGAGGATATGTTCTGCAATTTTTGATCCAGTTATTTGCCGATTTCTGATGTAACTCTGATGTTCACTTTGGCGCACTTCCAATGGTCTTGACGTTTTACCTATATAACTATCACCACAAGAACAAGGTATGTTGTAAACACAGTTTCTGGTACTTTCTTCTGCGTTTTCTGGTTTTGTTTGTGTTAGTATAGATCTCAGTGTATTTGTTGTTCTAAATGATGTTCTCACATCATACCTATGTCCAATACGTTTGATCTTTTCAGATAATCCGGGGACATAAGGTATTATGTTGGTTGTGAAATGTGTGGTGGTGGGAGTACTCCTGTTGGTTGTGTTAATTGGTTGTTTGTGGATTTTTGTTTTCAATGTCAGTGATTATTTTCCACAAACTGACCCGGAAATGCATTTTCCTTGAGAACAGATTTATTAGGTTTATTTCTTCCTGTAGATTCTGGTTGAAATTGCAAACCGTTTGGGCTCGATTATAAAACAATTGAAGGAGGTCTAGAAGATTTTGAGAACGGAGGCAGATATAGTCCCCGAAACGTCAAGCAAAAACTATATAGAGAAGTATCTTTTAATTTTTTTTTTAATTTTGATAGGCAAATTCAGAAAACGGCAAGTTATTGACAAATTGAATCATTTTTCTATAGGAAATATAATTTGGTGAACGCAATAACTTATCGGGGTGAACTAATCAGTTTGCCCTTTCTACACTTGTATAGATTTTCCTGATTATATTTTCATTTTCAGACTGTGGAAGGTTACCCGAAAAACATGTCAAGAAACTATAAAAAAAATATTTTAGGTGATATAACGGCTTTTTAGACGGTGCACCTATGCCGTAACGACCTCGCGGAGCCCTATTTTCAGCGTTAAAAAAAATTATAAATAATAGAGATAGAGTTCCTCCTCTTTCAGGATCTTTTTTCATAATTCCTTAAATATCATTATTTTAGAAATTATTAACGAAAAACGAAATACCTTCTTTTTTTAATCTTATTTTGTTAATAACAATCGCAATTTTTTACGTGCTAATAAACCCTTAAAAAACATTTTTCTAGACGTCATTCCGAATAATTTTAGGAGCTTTATATCTATTTAACACGTTTTTGAACTTGTTGATTAGACTATAGGAATAACTGCGTGCTACGTTTAGCTTAGTTATTTTTTTTTTACAAACATTATCTAGAATAGCTCCTCTCCTCAAACCAGAAACAAACTTATCTTTGAGAACCTCTTGTAGTAAATTTCCAAATCTACAATCTATTGATTTGTTTTTCATTCTGACATACCATTGACTGACAGATTCATTTTCCAGTTGTCTAAGATCATAAAATTGTATCCTTTCCTTGAAAACAGATACCCGTCTGGAAAACTGAGTCTTTAAAATCGTACACAATTCGATATATGTTTTAGTTTTTGGTAAATCTGGATCACAAATATCCCGTAGAATTCTGTAGGCCTGTTCGCCTATCAATGTCAAAAGACCGGCTACTTTCTTATCTTCTTCTACATAATTTGCCAAGAAATATTGCTCCATTCTCTCTTCATAGGTACACCAATCATCGCCCATTGTATACTCGGACAGAGAACCAATAGACCCTCTAAGTACAGTGTGCCCATCTGCTTCCGGCATGATTTACTATTGCTTTCAAATTCCAATCAATTCTTTTAACTTTCCCAATCGTTCCAGTTAACGCTCGCCAATTGTAATGTGTTCAGACTATTTGATAAATAATTAATCTCTGACTTCAAAAATATGTTCAAAGTTGAAGAACTGTTTATTTATTAAACAAAATTAATACATCATTACAAAATCTTTCTTTGACATAAACATTCTAATAAATGTACAGAGTATTCATATTGAGAATAACCCAACATACACACAGGTTTTGCCCAGGAAGGGGATTTGGAGTATTGAAAAAAAATCATGAAGGAAAATCAAAGAGAGAGAGACATAAAAAAATGTGAATGTTTTTAATGTATCTGAATATTTCTATATAGACATTCTGTTTCGGTAAATAAATATAGATGAATAAATATGTGATCGGGATGTGATTTTGATTCGTCCCATTTCACGAACTTTCTGAACAGATACCCATGCAGCTGATAGTAGTCATTTCTCCTTTAATATCTGTCTTCATAATCTGAAAAAAAAATAGGTGAAAGTGAATTCCAGAAGCTTCCTATGTTGCTTATAGTTACTTCCACTCTTTTCTGAAATGTTAGGTCGGGCAGGGCCAAGACATGACTTAGTTTGGCTAGTGCTGCCTCTGTAGTCATGTCATTTCCAGGAATGACGCCAATATCTTCAAAAACCTAAAAAATAAATCTCGAGTTTATATAGGAGAACCAGAAACAATAAATATGGGATTATTACATTTATTTGTGAGTGGATAACAAATATGTTTCCACGCGTGACCCTCTCAAGGGACGAAGAAGATGAAAATTAAATACGGAATTAATTTTTTGCATGATATATTAAAAAAGGGTGAATTATTCCGATTTCTCGCTGAACCTATCCAAATACCTACAATAGAGAACTCATCTCACAGGATGGTGATCATTTATATATATATAATATTTCATCAGAAACAAAGAAAAGGCCAGTAATATAAATATTTTATTATTATACAAAAACGATAAAATAAAATATGGATGTCGTGAAATTGGTACAATTGAAAAATTTGCACCAATTATTCTATTTCTATGACAGATCAAATATCAATAATATATATTTCCACACCAAATTCGTTTCGAAGAAATAATATTCCTGTGCTGGGTGCAATTAGATTTCTTAAGTACTTGTTGCGTTAATGGATTCCGATTTGGAAACTTTCTGTGTAGTTCTCACATTTGCAATAGAAATTAATATTGTATGGCTCAAGTATTCAGGGGCAATCCATAAAATATGTTACGCGAAATTTACGCATTTTTGACCTCTGTCTCCCCTTTGTTTTTAACCCCCTTTCTAATATCATATCCCCTACCTTCTGGATACCAATCCTCCCCACAAATAATGTACCCTTTCTTGCAGATTTGTGAAAATTACATTTCACTTGAAGGTCTTTTTTCTTTATTTCTATGATTGCGTCCAAATTAGTTATATTTGAGGGATTGCAGGGTGTTGGACAAAAAAAACTATTCTAGGTCTTCGCTAATGTTTCGCGAGTATATTTTCGCTTCTTCAGAGCTATAATATGAATAAAAGAAGTTTTGTTAGTTCACGACTACAATGAAACAATGCAATTATAGTTCCGTACGTAAAGAAAGTCAACCTACCTTAGGCGTAATCAATCGTACAAAGTACTTCGTTGAGGTTGTTCGAGATATGCATTGTTGCAAGTCGTCGTTGAACATATGTCAATGGATCTATTGTTAAAAGTCATAATCTAATTTATAAAATGGTTTCAAAAGGAATGTTTGCTTAACAATTGGCATTCAAGGTGATAAAACAATCAGGTGTGAAACATCGATAAAACAAAAAAAGATGGGAGTAACGAAATGGTTTTTAACATTTATAAATGACTGGGTTGGATACATTGAGGAAGGTTATGTTCATCATCGACCGATTTCACAACGATGTACGATTGATTACGCCTAAGGTAGGTTGACTTTCGTTACGTACGGAACTATAATTGCATTGTTCCAATGTAGTCATGAACTAACAACAACTTCTTTTATTTATATAATAGCTCTGAAGAAGCGAGAAATATACTCGCGGAACGTTAGGGAAGACCAATGATAGTTTTTTTGTCCAACACCCAGCAATTCCTCAAATATTTTTTCTTGTTTCTCTCAACAATTTCCGTACTTTGGCATTGATATTGTAACTTTTCTCTGCCTAATTTGTAATCTCCTGTGCATTTAGGACACTGAATTGTTTCCATAAATATTCACAGTCTAATCGGGAAAGCAATAACTACTGTACTATTTTGTACCAGGGCAGTATATTCCATCACATTTCTTGAGCTTGATAATTGCTTGGAATTAAAAATTGTTAATAATAAAATGGCACCCAGAAACAATTGGGAATATAGATGAAGAGGAAATTGTTGCTCATATTTGAATTCGAAAAGTTGGCGGTGATTTATTTGTTATGACCGACATGACAAAAGTGAAATTCACTAAAGATTGTCAAATGATAGAAATTTAGTTATTTGTAACTGTTGAAGAAGGGCTACATTTTAGATAGAACTGGCTATATTTTGTGCAAAATTGTGCCGAAAATGAGTGACTTAGTATTCGTAGTTCACGCTGGTAAAGAGAAGGAGGCACTGTGAGTAATTTTTGCGCGAAGTACCGGTGCTTGAAAATCACGTGTTCTAGAAGAAAAAAAGGGCTCTAACTCGAAAACTGCATGGAACCCCTGCGCTTTCTTACAGAAATATGAAAGAAAAGTCAAGCAACAATTTTCTGGGAGCAGGGGTGCTGTTTTACCAAAAATGTGCTGAGTCAAAGTGTTGGTAGCTAATCAGAAAAATCCAATTTATGCGCGATGAGACTTTTTGATAAATATATTGAAAAAAAAATATGCTCAATGTGAACGATTCTTTGATGTACATGACATGGCATCAAAAAAGTGGTTCCAGAATGTTCCGGTTAGTCTAAATACGATGTCCACGTGAACGACAAAAGCAGCAAGAAAGGCAGGATTACAATTGGAACGAAAAAAAAAGAACAAATCATTTTTTACAAGCTTCTGCTGTGACAACTTTGGCCAAAAGTGGAGTAGGAGAAGAGCAATTTATCAAAATAACGGTCCATCCATCACCAGACCTTACTTGCAACTTGTTGAAGAACATCACGATAACTTTGTCAAAAGATGAGGAGAAGAAATTCAAGAATTGTTGTCAAAAGCCCCAGGAAGTAGTTCCCGCCTAGAGGAATAAAAATTTTATTTTGATATTTTTAAAATATTGTAAACAATGAAAAATTAGTTGGATGCAAAATGGCTTGAAAATCGCGCATGAAGGTTTGTTGCCTAGAAACAGCTTTATTGCATTTTTATGGTTATTTGCCCTAAGAACTGTCCATCCCTTTGGATCGGACACTTTTTTCAAATAATAAAAATACATTCAAACTGTTTCTAGGCAACATACGTGAATGCACGATTTTCAGAAATTTTTAACCGACGAAATAAAAAAGGAGGACGTTCTCTAGTCGACGCGTATATTTTTTTTATGTATGATCACGCATAACTTTTCACAGAAAAGTTCGATTTCGATGATTCTTTTCCTATTGGATAGGGTGAACTTCGAAGTTGGTCCCATTTGAATTTGAAAAAAAATGTCACCTTTAGGGTAGAAAAATAGGGGATAATTATCGTTCATCCACTGAATTTTTACCAGTTAACGATTTTTTTTTTTTGGCACCACTAAGGGTAGAAAAATAGGGGACTATTAATTATTCATCTGTGGACCGATTCTGTTGGATCTTGGCACACATATAGGTAGTTCTGATTTCTGAGCACTACAACATAATGGATACTTGAAGTCAATTGAGTAGATAGTTATTAGTTGATTTTAGCCACAAAAAGTGAAAAATAAAAACTTTTTAAGAAAAAATTAAATTGACGAAAAAATCAACTGAAAAGCAAAAAATAAACCTTCTTAGTCTTGGCGCCGACTCAAAATTAGTTACTCACATTAGTTTAGGAGCTCAATTATCATTAAGACTAAGAAGGTTTATTTCATTTTTTGCTTTTCAGTTGATTTTTTCGTCGGTTTAATTTTTTGTTAAAAAGTTTTGTATGCACTTAACATATTACTACAGAATATGTACACACCTGCTCTGTTTCGTATGAAGCAGAAACACTTCCTTTGTAGCATTGTGTTACAGTGACTATCAGTATTTCATTTTTCAAAGCTTCCCTGAGAATATTTATCAAAATGGTTCTATTGGACGGCAAATTCCCTGTTCCGTAACCTTCAATGAGTACTCCTTTGGTTGAAGGTTTGAAAAAAGATTCAATCTGCAACATTCAGAATCTTGTTGTTTGGCACATATTTAGGAATTTATGTGACAAACGAAAAGCATTGTCTTGATGATGGGGAAATTGCAAAAGTTCCTATTGCAAAGAAAAATAAATACACATAAATACGCATCCAAACTCATATTATGTTCTTGTTGTGTTGTTGCCCCTTGGGGGCAGCATCGTTAACAGATAACCAGGTTGAATAACAGTCTCAAGTAGGTAGGAATTCAGTTCATTAGAGTTACTTACCCTTTCACAAGATATCGTGGGAAACATTTTTAATATCTCAACATTTGGGTTGAAGTTTTCGTTTACTTTAAATGGGATATTTTCTATTTCTCGCACGTTATAACGATGAACTGAAAAAGAGAAATAAAATATGTTGGCTATTTTCACTGCTGGTACCTCGGCTAGTGTGAAATTTTCTTCATATCGGAGGAAAAATTATCGATTTAAATTTAATATGACCGTACAGTAGGGTCATATTAAATTTTCTTTAAAAAATAGAAAAAACTAAGTTATTGTTGAATATTGTTGTTATTTCCAATTGAATATGATATTCTTACTTTCAAGCGACTATGAGTATCTCTGTGAGTGATTATTTGTATGTCTGTGTGTGTATCTGTCCGTAGCATGCTCCATCACCTGAACCAAGGGGATTAATGCGAATTGTCTACTTGTAATAATAACAACAACTTTATTGATCCCAAGAAATAATATAATTATTTATATTAGGAATACAATAATACATAATGAATAACATATATCTTTAAACAAGTGTATGAATTATTTTGTCAAAACAATTATGAGATTATCAATAAAAAAAGGTTATACAGGGCGATTCAAAAGTACTTTAACAAACTTCAGGATTCCTCACAATATTCTAATATGAATTGTCCAAATAAATATATGTCCGGAAACTCTTTGTTTCCAAGATACGGGTTGTTGAAGTTTTATTTTCGTTTTTTTTAAATAACTTTTTAAATACTGACCTTAACTAAACGAAAATTGGTATTGAGAAGTTTTTTCGAGGTGTCAAATTCGAACCTGATGTTAATATTGCTCTTACTCGTAGGGGGAGCCACCTACACGTCTTTTTCTTTTCTGAAGATTCATAACTTTTTTGAGCGTACTTCTAGCACATTTTTCAGTGAAAAAATCAATACCTCTATCATATCTACGTAAAAAAGCTACCCTTGTTACAAGTTTTCTAGATATTTTGACATGAAAATTTCAAGTCGATTATTTGATAATCGATGCGTGTTGAAGTTATTACCATTATTTTGCATTTTTCACAAGAATGCTTAGGGAAGAATTTGACGTTTAAGTAAGTAGTTTTGTTTTTTTGTAGGGGGCGCCACCTATTCTATTTAGTTTTACTCATTTAAAATTGTTATTTTTGTATCAAGGGTGCAAAATCTGTATTTGTTTTAATAAAATTTGCAAAAAATATCAACATTTTATTTCAAGAAATTTCGAATATGTAGAATGAAAAAAAATAAAGGAAACTAAATTATATTCAAATAAATTCTTCAAAGTGTCCACCTTCAGCGAAGATACAGGCATTCAGTCTTCTAGTCATTGAATCTCGTACCCGCTCAAAAATTATTGGTGTTTCTTATTGTTTCACAGGCGTCGGTTTCTTAGATCTTCCCCGTTCGCTACTGTAGTTTTATGAACTAGTGACTTCAAATGTCCCCAAAAATAAAAATCTGGCGGGTTTAGATCTGGGGACCTTGGTGCCCACGCCTGGTTAGCTTCTTCTACACCCCTACCGATCCATCGATTTGGATAGACAGTGTTAAGGAATTCCCTGGCTACGACGCTAAAATGGGCCGGAGCCCCATCATGCATAAACCACATGCGGATACGAATTTCTAATGGTACTTTCTGAAGTAGTCCCGGCAATTCATTTCCTAAAAAGTCTCTGTAAGTTGCGCCTTTCAACCAACAAGTACAGGAATAATTGCTGAAGCTCTCAACTCTACTCAGTCCACAGTTTGGAGAATTATCCACGATCAACAATTTTTTCCATACCATATTCAAAGGGTACAAGCTCTTCTGCCACGAGACTTTCCCCAACGCATCTTCAATTTTTAAGATATGTACTCTTCACGGACGAGGCAAACTTCTTCCGAAATGACATCACAAACTCTCATAACAACCATGTTTGAGGCTCTGGAAAATCCGCACGCAGTTAATGAAAGATATTATCAGTATCAATTTTCTGTAAATGTATGGGCGACAATAATTGATAATTACTTGATAGGTCCTTTTTTTCTTCCGTTCCGACTGAATAGCGCAACTTACAGAGACTTTTTAGAAAATGAATTGCCGGTATTACTCCAGAATGTACCATTAGAAATTCGTATCCGCATGTGGTTTATGCATGATGGGGCTCCAGGCTCCAGCTAAACTTCGCCTACTTTGTACCGAAAAAAATAAAGATGATTTATTATTATTATTATATACCTCGAAATTAATTCAGCCAATCGAATCCATTTATCTCTAGCTATGGTGGAATTTGAACTATATATGGAGTCAAATGAACATTGATCGATTCACTCTGAAATTTCGAAATGTAACTACGATTTAAAATAAAATATATTTCAGAGGTGAAAACAGTGATAATACATTTGTTTGAATGTTGTAGACGATGTGATAACTTGATTACTCTCGTTTCAGACGTCCATCGTCCTAATGGATTTGCATGTTTTCCACGACGTCTGTAGGAATGAGCCGACGGAAGTCCACATTGCAATTAAATTATGAAACGGTGCAAAATAACTTCGATCAACACTTTACGAACGCTGTGGTCATAAGACCAAGTATTTTCAGCAGTTCGATTTCTGAGAGATTTAATGAACTGCATGGTAAATAACAATAATCTTACCTTTGATATCCATTCCAACTTCTGCCAAATAGGATAATTGGGAGTAGCGAATGCATCCAATTGGCTGCAATCCATTTTAATGACGCGATTTCCTCTTAACAATTTAGTGGCGAAAAATACGCACACTTCTGGGATTTTGAAATATCCAGAAACGATCAGTGATTTCGAGAAATTGTCCACTGCATCACTATGAGGCTCAAATATAGAAATCTGAAAATTTAAATCCGTTGAACAGCACTGGAGGAAATGAATTGATGATGGAACCTTTGGATGGATACCATTAGTTCATATGGAATTTTTGAAATATATTCGAAACAAATAAAAATGTGAGAACCCTATTCTTCCATTTTCATCGATGGATGACATTTGGATTTAGTTATAGCATTTATTCAACACACTATGTGTGGGAATATATTTTAACATGGAATGATACGCAAAAAATGGATATATAAATAACCCCCGTGTTCGTATTGTTGGAATTTCAGAAAACATTGATAGTGATACCCTTTTGAAACTCATACTGAAACAAAATGATGATATCATAGGCTCTAATTCAAACTGTAAAATAGTAAAATTTGGTCCAACAAATGTATATCAGGCCACTCTTCAGCTGAATTCGTCAACTTATTCTAATGTACTTAATAATGGTTCCTTATTAGTCGGTCTAGATGCAACGGTTTCAATCATTCTAAAACTGCCTGTAAACTTACCTTATCATGTCCGAACTGCGTAGGGCAACATGAAAAAAATGTATGTGATTAAATGCACCAACTGTCTCAAACTTAATGAATCAAAAAAATCTAACTTTCCGGTTGATCATGGGGCCTGGGACCATCAGAATTGCCAGTCCTACTCAAATATGGTGAACAAATTAATATTAGATTTGGGCCTAAACGGTCAATAGCAACCAATTTCAGACATGCTACCTAATAATGAATCCACTTCTCTGACAAATCAGTTTACAAATTCTATCAAAATTAATGAAATTTCCATATACTATCAAAATGTTAGGGGTTTGAATACTAAACTAAATGAACTATATGATAACCTGAATACTTGCTGCTATGACCTGGTAGCTCTCACATGGCTGGGATCAAATGTTCTGGATAATGAAATCTCTAAGGACACATTCAACATTTTCAGATCTGACCGTAACTTTCAAGCCCTGAACCGTTCTCGGGGCGGGGGAGTTATGTTTATTCTCAGGTCAGTGCAACCAATCTCAATTTAAGTGATAGCGCATTCAAGGATTTACATCACATTGACATAGTTGGCGTGAAAATATTCTATTATCATCAGTACATATACGCATTTGTTATATATATTCCGCCAAATTATTCAACTGAATATTACAATTCAGTATTTGAAACCTTTTCTTCACTAGATTATTTGTTTCACTCGGAAGTTCTGATTATTGGAGATTTCATCATTCCCAGTTACTTGGATGATAAACTCAAAGATACATTCACTCCAACTACACATGCTCTCCAAAATTTCTGCTCCTTCTTAGACTTTGAACAATCAAATGATGTTAGGAATGCTAACAACAGAATTCTTGACCTTGTTCTAACTAATTGTTCATGTGTTGTAGAGAAAGCACACGTTATGTTTGTATGTATTTCAATTTCTATGTATATTATTACTATTTATATTACATGAAAATAATAAAGACCTTTATTATTATTATTATTATTATATTTTAATTAATGAAGACTCTCATCATCCACCTATCGATATATTCTGCAATTTGACAAATAATGTAAATAAAAATCGAAATAATGCTTTCCATACCTCAGTTCGCAATTTCAGAAAAGCTGACTTTCCAAATCTTTATAAGGACTTCCTTGAATGCGACTGGTCCTTTATGGATCAATATTCAGATCCAAATACTGGTTGCGGTGCCTTTTATGACAAAGTGAACTCTATTGTGGAGCTGAATGTGCCAAAAATGATCAGAACTACTCGCAGTTATCCACCTTGGTATAACTCAGCCCTAATCAGTGACATACGTCTTAAACATAGATTTTGGAAAAGGTTCAGAAATTCTGGTGATGAAAATGATCTCGATAAATTCAAAAGATTGAGGAGAGATATTGAGTCCAACATTATGAAACTCCATCGTGATAATATTATCTATGTAGAGAAAAATTTCACCTCTAATCCCTCGGCATTATGGAATTACATGAACTTAAGAAAAAGGAATGCCAACCTCACCATCTAGCTTCAACTCAAACCAACAAACCCTATCTGAGTCGCAAGACATCTCTAATGCATTTGCCCATTTTTTTCAGCAGTCTTATGCAACTCCCAAAGATATCACTTTTCCTGACTCATTCAATAATCATCCTTCGTTGGTAATAAATGAAGTGACTGAAGAGCAAGTATTAGTCTCAATGAAAAAATTAAAACCCAAATTAGCTAGTGGACCTGACAATATCCCCTCCTTTGTTTTACTAGATTGCGCAGCTGCCTTCGTGAACCCCCTTCGTACATTATTCAATTTATGTCTTTCAACTAATACATTTCCTACACTATGGAAATAATCTAAAATCATACCGGTCTACAAAAAGGGGGCTAAATCAGACATTTGCAACTACCGCCCTATAGTAATTATAAATAATTTCTCGAAAACCTTTGAGATCCTACTTTATGATGACATTTATACGCATGTAAAGAATCAAATCACCCCTAGTCAACATAGTTTTTTCAAAGGAAGGTCAACGATTACAAATGTAATTTATATCACGGAGCAATTATCTGATACTATCGATGGGAGCTCTCAATGTGATATAATTTATACGGATTTCTCGAAGGCCTTCGATAGGCTTGATCATGGAATTCTTCTTCACAAACTGTCGAATTTCGGACTAACCCCTAATCTCACATCTTTATTTCAATCTTACCTCCACAATCGTAAGCAGTATGTCAGTTTCCATGGTCAAAAGTCTATTGAAGTCCTCCCCACGTCAAGGGTCTAACCTCGGGCCTTTATTTTTCACAATGTTTATTAATGACGTAGCTACTCTCTCCGTCGCTGACTTACTGTATGCCGATGATCTTAAGATATACCATGAAATTATCACCACAGAAGACTGTACTCTTCTCCAAGATAATCTAGATCGCCCCAATCTTTGGTGCATCGAGAATAGCTTATTCCTAAATGTTTCTAAATGCCAGGTTATGTCTTCCACCGCCAAGCGGAATCCAATTCTTCACAATTATAAACTGGACAATGTCGTATTGAAAAGACCCGACACTTTCAAAGATCTAGGAGTAACATTCGACAAAAAACTCTCTTTTGCAAAACATATCGAGCTAGTCACCAAAAAAACATATAGATCATTAGGATTCATAATCAGAGTGTCGAAAGATTTTGGAAGGAATGAGAAAACTCTTCTGCAAATATATTTTACATTTGTTAGATCGAATTCAGAGTATGCATCAATTGTTTGGGCACCATATTATCAGGAATATATATCTAATTTAGAAAATATCCAACGAAAATTTTTGAAGTATCTATGTTTCAAACTCGATGGCAACTACCCAGACGTAGGTTATCCACATGAACAACTGATTTCTATATTTTCAGTCGATTCACTTGAATCTCGTCGAAATAGGTCACATGTTATATTCCTCTTCAATCTTATTCACAACAATTTGGACTGCAGCTGCAATTTGGATATATTGAAGTTTCATATCTCTAGACTCACATCTCGGAGAAACATTACTTTCTTTCTTCCACTTTGTCACACCAATGTTAAATTGAATGCACCTGTTTATAAGATGTGCAAGATGAATGAAACCATTGACATTTCTTGTTGCAGTGTGGCCTCCATAAAAAACTGGACTGTTCTGTTTTTGTCCAATGATTTATATTAATGTATATATCTAACATGTTGAATAGTTATACTGTATATTCCAATTCTGTAATTGGATCTTGTATCTGTTGAATAGTGTAATAAAAAACTGACGGAATGAAAGAAAAGGTAGAAGCGTAGGGTACTCGTAACATTTTCCCTATAATTTTGTTAATCTAGAGTTACGGTATCACCATGGGACGGCTTCAGTTCCTATAGATGAACAACTTTCATGACTACTTGACAAATATTGAAAAAAGCAAAGGAAACTCTGATATGAAACTTTTTATAGATCATACAGGATACCCAAGCTGATCAATTGGAATGCTCACATAGAACTTTTCCATCGACTCAGCAGAGGAACTCGACATAGCCTCCAGATAGCTCCAAAATGCTGTAACAAAAGCATATGGAAGTAGCTGCCCAGAAAAATAGAAGGCAGTCAACAGAGACGTGCCTTGGTGGAAGTGTTATCCAAACTCAGGAAGAAAGTCAGGAAATTCTGAAAGTCTGGGACACTGAGAAGACTACACAGCAGCTCTTCCTGAGTACCTACAACAAGGAACTCAGAAATTCCAAAAGAAAAACATGGAAGCAAATGTGTGAGTGGATTACGGAATTAGCTCCAGCGGTATCGGTCTGATCAAAAAGTCGAACGGTGGATATGCAGAAAACCAGAAGGAAAGCATAAGTGTACTAACTCAGACTCACATTCCTGGATCCAAGGTTGTTGAAAACGAACTGTAGAGTGCTCAGCTGGAAGGGGTTTTCACTAACCCCAACAGATCCAGCAGGAGCCTAGCGGGAAAAATCTTCACCACCCAAAAGATCAAATGGGCCATTAAGAACTTCAAACCTTTTAGATCGACCTGAAAGGACGGAATATTCCTCGCCTTACAACGAAATGACCTTGAGGTAATAGAGCCCTTCCTGAAAAAGCTTTGCCAGGCGAGTTTCATTTTCGGTCACATAACGAAAACTTGGAGAGAGGCTGCAGTGGTGTTCATACCAAAGACTGGAAGACGTCCAGCAGGCGTACCGAAGTCTTATCGCCCCATCAGTCTAACCACTTTTCTGCTGAAAACAATGGAGAAACTTATAGACTGTTATATAAGAAGTGAACACCTCTTAGACAGACCGCTTCACAAGAAACAGTTCGCCTAGGGAGCAGGCTTCAATTGATGCTGTAATTGAGTAAACATCATAATTACGATTTTTTAACCTTTAAATGAATCAGTAAAACAAACGAGAAGTAAAACTCGATCGAAACTATTTTTCCCTGACAACTTGATCCAAAATTAACTGTTTTAACTCGTTAATGACACTCTAGATTGAAAATTGAAAATTTCAGGATGATAAATGCCAAAAAGTGACAAATGGGGTGTCATTGTATTCACAATGTGATTTTCTATCGAAATATTATAAATATACAGGGTGTCCCATTCAAAATAAGAAAGTAAGGGGCACTTCCGGTCAAAGTTATAGGGGTGAGCCACTTTTGAGAAACAACCGGTATAGTACTCCACAACATTCAAAAATTTCGAACGACTTTTGAAAATTAAAATTTTAAGTTGAAATTTTCAGAATGTAATTTTTTTTTGTAAGTATCAACATTTGCCGCCCACTCCTCTCAGGGACTCACCATTTCAAAAGGAACCATCCAAAATCCACGAAATCAGCTTGGACAAGTTTTCATGTGGAGAACCAAAAAGGTAATCTTCTTTTATCCTTGTTTATTTTGTGTCGAGATTATTCAGAGTTTGTATTGGTTTTTTATTGTTGAAAAACTACCTTCTCATTAATAAAATCCTAAATTTCTTTCTTTCCAATTTTTGTACCTGGCTTCTCTTCAAAATTTTTTCCAATCTCCTTCCCGCTTTGTTTTTTTTTCACCTGGATACCATTCCTGTTTTGTCATTTTTTTATTTGAATTTTCAAAATCGCGCACTTTCTTGTCGAACTTTCACTATTTTGGTGTTATTTGAGAAAACTTATGAACTAATATATTTTACATTTCTTATAAACTAAATACAATATTTGATGATAATTATTTTTGACATTTCTTAGTTCTTACTTTTCCACAATTTCAAATCTTTTATCTCACCATCTCTGTTCCCTGATTGGCTATTGTCATCAAGAAGTTTCTTGGTTTCCCATTGGCTATTTTTAGTTAGATACAATTTCATATACTGTATGTTTCAAGCTTATAATTTTGTTGATCATATTTAATTCAGAATGATTTTGTAAATCTAGACTTTTTTGTTGTATTTTGAACAATTATAGGTTGTTATCATTTTGACAATGTATGAAAATGATTGCATTATAGTATTTGCATATTTTTACCTATCAATATTATACAGAGGCTTCATAAAGGAAATAGAATCTCAAAAAAACAATTTCTCATGAACTACTAACTATTGAGTAATTATTATTTTTGTGGTTTTTTCAAGAAATTATTTCTTTTTCATCTTAAAAATATATTACTGGTCCTTCCTAACATAACAATATATATATATATATATATATATATATATATATATATATATAATCTACTATTTCTAACTTTATTCCGGAACCTGAGGAGACATGGCCACACCTGTCACTACACCAATTCATCAGTGAATAGTTAATATCTTAGTTTTTGCCACTTCAACTATTACAACACATCTTATCAACTATAACTGTTCGTATTGAATCATTTCAATATGTGAAAACTTATTCTGGCAAACAACGTTGAGTTTGTGTTTCTATACTCACTTGAGATCCAGTTAGTACTACAGGCTTCTTCAAGCCATCCAACATGAATGAAAGTGCCGAAGATGTGTATGCTAGTGTGTCAGTACCATGAAGAATAACGAAACCATCGAATTTGTCGTAGTATTTCTACAAAAAATACATTTAACTCTCACTAAAAAGTTTCGAATTGAAATTCGTGGTTTAAAAATATAAATTCTTCAAATGAATATTTTTCGTTCTTTATCGGCTAGTCAAAGATTCATAATCATAAAAATAGTCGGTGTTTTCATTTGCGTAAACTGCAAATGTCCTTAAAGAAACCTAAATTCCACTCCGTTCACAAAGTAACCTGGTTAAGAGGAAAGAAGGTGAGCACTGAGTTTATTTACGATCCCACCTTAGATTTTCCTACAAATAGTACATTTTATGTCTAGTAGGAAAAGCTGAACATTCTCGGGCGACCAATACGGAGTCTGGGAATGTGGAACATGAATTATTACAATCAACTTGTTAAAATTTTGAAATAAGCATATTAATTTTATTCACAAATAAAGGATGTATGAAATATTTGTTTGTAACTATGGAAACACAGTAATATTAATTGTCAAACTTGACGCATGGAAAGTTTTTATTTTTTGGGTATCCCCCCAGAACTCACGGACGAGTAAATACTGCTTCATTGGATTTGTTGTCAACAAAATCCACAGAAAAATCGTTTCATGGAATATCGTGAGAATAAAAATGCAAGTTCTTTCTCAGAAAATGTTGTAAAGGCATACTTCTTAGAGCTTGGTTCCAAAATGAAGTCTTCAACTTTATTCAATGTTGAAGACAACCATTGCAATTAGACATGATGTGGATATATCTAAATATCCAAAACTTCGTTCATTATTGAAACGGCTGGCAGAAGGTTATAGACCAAAAACAAGATTTTAACTAAAGAATAAACCAACAAATTTACCCAGGAAGCCTCAGATACATAATATTTAATGATAAAGATCACAAAACTTTAATTTTAATTCGGATTATTATTCATTGTTGTAGGTTGCTGTAATATTTGGTATTTCTGGAGCTTGATTAAAGAATGAAAATCTTAAATTTTTTCATACAGACTCTAAATCGAATACATCAAGATAATTTCTAGTAAAACCATACAAGATTGAAGACCTACAATTTTAGCTTTCAGTTAGCATACCAGACTCTAAATCGAATACATCAAGATAATTTCTAGTAAATGAAATGTTCTTAAATGTTTACCGCAAGTATGTGGCTTTAAGATCAGAAGACATGTGAATAACATCCGATTTTTCTTTAAGTACCAAAACGGAAAAAGATATAGACAGGTAAGAATACAACAATTTAGAAAAATGTGACTAATTATTTGAATTTGCCAAATATGACCTAATATACAAGCCACTGTTTTCGTCGGTCTTCTGCCACAATTTTGGTTGACTCTTGAGGAGATATTACTAGTTTAAAGAGGCTGGGCGGATGGAAATCAGTTAAACGTCGCTGAGGGATATATAGAAGAGTCTCTTACTAATAAAGTACAGGTGGCAAATACAATTTTCACTGCAGAAAATAATCAAGAAAATAACCCTACTAATTTTAATGTTCTCCCAATGCCCAATATTAATTATTGTCAACAAATAAAATTATTATGTGGAAAATATTCAGCAAAATAATCCAACTAGTTCCCATTTTCTTCCAGTGTTCAATACTGTACTAATGTCAAATTACTGTAAATATAACAAACAATGATTTTAAAATTAATTTTATAATGTGTTGAAATTATTAAAAATAAAATTATTTTCCGGAAAAACATGTTTTTAATCATTTTTTTAGTTTACAAATAACTGCAAGGAAATGATATCATAACTATAGTGGAGTTGATGATTTTGTTACGATCAATTCCACCTGCATTTCTATAATTTTTTTCCATGGGCTTGAAAATACACTTTTTCCTCAGCATTTTGTTTCTTTATCTTAGTAAACTGTAGCCCGCATTTCGAATTAATTGCCGATTTTCGATGTACCGCATCGAGTTCAAACATGTAATGGGAAAATAGCAGTTGTATCATCATAAAAATCAATTCAAAAAAATACTTTAAATCAATATTGTAACGAGATTTGAGGTTTGCGTCTATCAAAATACTCAACTCATTCGATTATTGTCCGTTTATCCACACTCCACACAAACAACACAATAATGAACTCTAACAATTACATAAATCAATCACAATTCACTGTCAAAATACCTGGCACGAAACTGCACTTTCCGGAATTCTGTATCATCGTAGACCACATACCAGACTAAATGCAGATTGCGTAGTGTATTCGTTTTTGTAACACTACCCCCTTCTAATACTTTCACCACGATAGAGCTTCAGCCTCTCCAGATGAACAACTTACATCTCAGTTCTAAGGGCTGCGCTGGATTCTGTAAACCACGTCGTTGATCTTTTTCTCCTTCTCAAAACAGAGTTAGTTTGGGGATACACCTTTCTTCCTACGTAGATTGTACCTCCAAACTTGACCACCTTCTTTGATTCCTCAATGAGCTTTATCTGCATATTCCGCACGTCTACTTCTTCGGTGCTTGGTGATTTGAACAAATCACAGGGCAATTGAAGTTCCCTTCTAAAGATGATGCAAGGAAACATTCTCAATTGAATATTAGTAGAAATATTTTTCAATTCACAGAAAAATCTTTCTATCAATATTCAATTGAGAATGTTTCCCTTTTCAACATGAATACCCCACAAGAGGTTATCTTGACGATGGAAGATAGTGACTAAAGTTTATCTTTCAGTCGCAGATGATTCCACATCTGATTTTATGAACGTCCTGTTTATATTTTCAACAAATCAATGATGCAAGCTTAATTGAATCAGGGACAGCTGCTCTGTTTGCCTGTCCCAGTCCTTTCCACGACCTTGCTAAGATGTTCTTCCATAGATCGATTGAAACGCCGTGGTTTTGATTTTGTTGTTACCCATCAGCTCACAAATTTTCGTGAATAACTTTGACTAAAAAATCCTTTCGCGGTCGGAATGCAATTCCATCGGTACTCCAAATATTGAGAACATAGTATTGTGGATGCCTCTTGTTCTGAAATGGCATAATCTTTCACCCATTTGCTGAAATAACACCGGCCGATATGATTTTCCTTGTTTAAAATATTATCAATTTTTTCTACCAATTTTGTGGTGCTGACGACGAGACCAGACCTCATTTTATCGTATCACGTCAGGGTTTTAAGGTAGTTCCGCCACGAGACAGTTGAAATAGGAAATTATTTTCGACGGAATCGAAAAAATGTCATACGACTTTTCGATTTGAAACGCAAAAAAAAACTTTTTTTGAAGGGGGGCACTTGCTACCCCAATAGACTCTAGAAAATTTCTTCGTTATAGAAAGTCGGCGACTCAAAAAATTTACGTCCCCGAACAGCACAGCAAAAAAAAAATCAGACCCTTCTCCCCCCTTTTTTTTTGCGCGTTCAGACCCTCAAATGGTCCCCCGTCCTTCTCTAAAAAGTCCCCTGGCACAATCCGCATTTCTATACGACCCCCCCTTTAGGCTGTGCGCTTCCCCGTGGACTATTTTGAATAAGTAGTTTTGATTATATCTGTCAAACTAGATGGTCAATCACTTTGTTTTTTTTTTCACAATATCTGTGATATCCTGCTCTAGCTCCTTCTCGTTTTTCATAACTTCTTAATTTTAGTACTAACGGTAGAATTAATAATGTGCGCTTCCCCATGGACTATTTTGAATAACGAGAGTAGTTTTGATTATATCTGTCAACCTAGATGGTCAATCACTTTGTTTTTTTTTTACAATATCTGTGATATCCTGCTCTAGCTCCTTCTCGTTTTTCATAACTTCTTAATTTTAGTACTAACGGTAGGATTAATAATGTGCGCTTCCCCATGGACTATTTTGAATAACGAGAGTAGTTTTGATTATATCTGTCAAACTAGATGGTCAATCACTTTGTTTTTCACAATATCTGTGATATCCTGCTCTAGCTCCTTCTCGTTTTCATAACTTCTAATTTTAGTACTAACGGTAGGATTAATAATGCGATGTTTGCCATATGTTACGTGTTAATTGAGTCAACTTCAATTTATATATATATATATATATATATATATATATATATATATATATATATATATCTCGGGTTCGGGATAGTGAAACTTGTTGAAATTTTATAGAGGTGTTGTTCCCATGTTAAACAATACGTATGCCAAATTTTAATAATTTCCTAATTCAACTGTCTCGTGGCGGTACTACCTTAATGAAATTAATATATTGGCAATTTTATTTGTTTTAATAAAAATAAGATAAATTGTTAAGTTTTGGCGCTCTTTTTTCAAATTGTGCGACCTCTAGTGAGAAAATCTATCAGCTGCAACAGCGACACACCCAGTTAATAAGGCGTTACACGAGAATAAGTCGTTACAGTAACTTTGTTTACAAAATTTATACTGAAATTAGAGTGTTTATTTAAAAAAAGTGTTAGTTTTTTACTTTTGATATTTATTGAATCTTATCAATGATTTGTGGCTGAACAACATTTCCAAAACAAAATGTCTTCAAGAAAGTGTCAAAATAGGGTGGATACATTTTGTTACATTTGTGGAAATTTTATAATTTCAAAGCAAAAACAAAAAAATACTGATTTTGTGCAAAATGCATATAATGCTAACTTTGGCTTTAAAATACAACTCAAATCGTGGACTCCGCAGTTAGTTTATTCTATTTGTGTCGAATAATTAAGGCAGTGGACAAATCGCGAGAGACAATCATTACCTTTTGGTATGCCTATGATATGGAGGGAGCCAACTAATCATATCAATGACTCCTATTTTGCTGTACGAATGTGAATGGTTTTAATGCAAAAAATAAAAATAAAATAGCCTATGCAAATCTACACGTCAAATTCCACACGGTCCAGGACCACTTCCAAATGCAATTTCTGATGTTAGTTCAACATCATCAGAACCAAGTATACAGCGTCAAGAATCAATGGAAATTTTCGAACCAATTTTGAATCAGTCACAAAAATTTACACAAGGCGAATTTAATGATTCGATAAGAGACTTAGGTCTTTCTAAAGAATCTGCACAACTTCTTGGATCTAGACGAAACACCTGTTAGCTCCTGGGACACATTTTGCGTGGTATAGAAAACGTGAAGAAGAATTTGTAACTTACTTCAGTCAGAAGAGTCATTAGTTTATTGAAATGATATTCCTGGACTTATAGAAAAATTAGGTGCACAATATGATCCTGCAGCATGGAGATTTTTTATAGATTCTTCGAAACAAAGTTTAAAAGGTGTTCTCTTACATAACTCTAATCAATACGCTTCTGTTCCTGTCGCTCATTCTGTTCATTTGAAAAAAACTTATAAACATTTCGAGACACTACTGGATAAAATTGGATATGAGAAACATGGTTGACAGCTTTGTGGAGATCTTAAAATTATAACTATATTGTTAAGTCAGCAATCAGGATATACAAAATATCCTTGTTTTTTGTGTGAGTGGGATAGTAGGGCACGACAACTGCACTACGTACAAAAACAATGGAAACCCGTAAAAAGCTTGAACCTGGAACCAAAAATGTTATACGACAAAACTTAGTTGATCTTAAAAAAAAATTGTTACCTCCGCTTCATATTATCATGGGTATGATGAAACAATTTGTTAAAGCATTAAACAAAGACAATGATAGTTTTGAATACCTGAGTCGAAATTCCCAAGATTATCTGATGCAAAAATAAAAGAAAGGGTATTCGATGGACCACAAATCAGATCTTTGATGAAAGACGGGGAATTTGATGCAACAATGAATACTACTGAATTAGAAGCTTGGCTGGCATTTAAAAAAGGTTGTTAACGATTTCTTAGGGAATCACAAACACCCTGAATACAAAAATATCGTGGCAACTTTATTGGATAAATATAAAAAATTGGGATACAATATGAGTATAAAACTCCACTTTCTAGATTCACATCTGGATTTTTTTCCTGAAAATCTTGGTGATTTTAGCGAAGAACAGGGAGAACGGTTTCAGCAAGACATCAAAACTATGGAAACAAGGTACCAAGGTCGATTGAATGTGAATATGATGGCTGATTACTGCTGGTCACTGAAACGTGATATTCCTGATAATATTCACCAAAAAAATTATACCCAGACGTAATTTTACAGAAAAGCGCAAAATAAATCACTTAAATTTCCTTTATTTTATTTTTAAGTGTTTAAGTGAACGTATTTGTAACATAATAATTAATTTTTCCTTAAAAGTTTTTTTTCCTTTTATAGAAAAACCTGATGTGACAGAGCAAATGTGGAGGTATTTCTGTGTTCAAAACACTCAAAATTAACGATATTTAACACTCAAATGAAAACAACGTTTCAAAAATTTTAATTTGTAGGCCGGTGTAATCTATGGCAACATCTTTGTTGCTATCAGGAAATAGCGTCTCAAGAAATGGTTCAGCTACATCTATGGCAATCCGTTCGAGTGGAGCATCCACGATGTATTTCTTCATTTCCCCTTTTGAACGAGTTTTGGTGTCTTCAGTAGTCCGCACTCTGGACATCTTCTGCACCAGATTTCTACATCGTCCCGAAATTGAACACAGTAGAACCTCGGCCTGATCTTGTCTTATTGACCCCAGGTATCCTCCTACTTGCCCTCGAGAACTTCTTTTGAGACTTTTCATCTTTTTCTTGGGCAAGAGCAATTGGAAAATTGACGACCTCCCATCAGCCGACACCCAAACATGTCTAAGTAGCCCATCTTCCACAATCCGGGAATCCCACTATACCCACATTGCCTAGAAGATGGGATCTCTGCCCGAAATATATCTACAGGAGGTTCTACTATCTTGTCTTGTCTCGACAGGAAACTTTATACTCCATCTACCCTCTGATCTGAATGAGAGTTTTCCAAATACCCAACTGATCCACTTGTCAGTGATTTTGATTTTTATAATTCAAAATATTTCCTTAATTTTAGGTAGGTTGTGGGGTGACTTCACGACTCATTGATATGACTGGTGACCGTCTGACCAGCCAATCTTACGATTGCTCATATTTTGTTAAAGCTAGGCCTTAACTATACTGGGCGTTATTGTTATTAGTCTATTGACCAATAACCGGACAACCTCCCAGACCGGCTTGGGAAGCTATCACACTCAGTATATAATGAAGCGTGGGACTTAATTTGACAGTACAGTTCAGATAGTTATAATAACTGTTCTTCAGTTACTTTGGTGATTGCTAATAATACTACTTTAGTCGAGTGAATAAGTGACTCTACTATGAAATCAATAAGGGAATAGTTCCTTATTACCATATACATATATACCTTGCCAAATAAACAGTTTTATTTCCTTACCCTCGACTGGAGAACACACAACGTTTTAATGTTACTTAATTATTCTTTTGGATTACCGATTTCTTTATTACGCGTTCACTGGTTTGTAAGATTATTTAGCTTCTCTGAAAAATATTGATTCCATTCATTGAGTTATTACTGAGAAATTTTTGTGATTTGCACTTCCACTAATCTTCTGCATACTTTTGATAAATTGGCTACTTCATGAATAAAATACGAAGCCTACATTTGTTTCGTATCAGAAGATGGGTATGCATCTTCACTAGATGAAATTTGACTCTACATTAAATCGCTTCATACTATGGAGCCGTTTTCTAAAACTGAACGTCTCTCTGAACTGGCTGAACACTGAATGTCTTGTGATCCCCGTTTACTTTTGACTTCAGTCTTATATATAATCTCGCGACGTTTCAAAATCGCCGCTGGGGTCATAAGTTATATTTTATGTGTCTGAGGGTACTCCGCGGTCTATTTAAATCGCATTCCTCAAGCGTTAATATTTTCCTCATGGCTGTCGGAGAATCGTTGATTATCTATCGCGACTTTGAACTCAACAGAAATGAAATAAGTGTCCTGTCGTAATTAAGTTCGACCTGTTTTAATAAAGTTTTACGTCGTAACATATCATGAGATCTTTTTAATCTGTGGTGCTATCACTTCGACGATTTTACGAGATTTTTACATTCCTTGTCGGAACTCATCCCGAATGCAGGTCTTCAAATTTAATAGCGAACGAAATAAAACAGTAGCTCCCTTTGTATTGCCGCATTCTTCAGTTAAGGGTATTATAAATGGTTACAATCAAATAACTTGGCTGATCGCAGCCATCACATCATAACCCATATCTTTTTTAATTATTGGATTAGATAGAATTATTGGATTAGATAGAAGTTGAAAATTTTGCGATATTCAAATACCCCCGTATCTTTCGTAATTATGTACAAATCTGAAATTTTAAAAATCGTTAGAGAATCCGGAGATGAATCTATTGATTTTCTGACGTCATACACTCTGCACGTCAGTAAAAACTAATGGATGGTGGATGGGAGTTGATACATTACTGTTACAACCGGCCATATCAGGGTGTTATGAATCAAGACACTTGCAACACCAAGGGTTACGACACCATACAGGGTGTAGTTCAGAAGAAGCTCTACCCCTGACGCCGTATGTTATGCCACTGCCCTTTTGTAGAATTAAAAGAACTTCAACTCAATCAGAGACCATTGGTTACGATTGCTCGTTAACTTTGTTGAGGTTAATCCTTAACTATACTGGGTATTATTAATCCGAAAAGAAACAACAGAAGATATCTGCGGAGAGGATCGTAGACATCATCACCAGTATTTGAGCGTGAGGCTTATCTGTGATACGCCATTGACCTTATAGATTTCTTCGGAAATAATTCAGTTATGAAAATTAATAATATATGTGAATTTCATAAAAGTAACAACTTATGCACATGGTATAATTGAAAGAGAAAAATTATGGTTCGTCAGAAGGAATTTGAATATAGAATAAATTGGCTAGTAAACAAATATACTATGCCTAGTAACTATTAATTAGTTATCTTGGCAGTGGCTAACATTATTACCTTTTGTTGAGTCAAGAGTTGACTCTACTATTAATATCAAATAGATGAATGATTCCTTATATATATATATATATATATATAAACAACCTGTGGTAGAAGTCCATTGTATCTCGAAGTGGAGTGGTATTATTTTATGAAGTAGAAGAACTCGAAGTCGTCTCCACAATATAATATTAACAATCGATTAGATAAAAACCATCGATTAGGTGTACATGTTTCGAACCTCTATAGGTTCATCATCAAAATAATTTTACGCGTTAACCTATAAAATATTTTTTCATCTCCATAAAATTTTATTCTCCGCTGATGATGAACCTATAGAGGTTCGAAACATGTACACCTAATCGATGGTTTTTATCTAATCGATTGTTAATATTATATTGTGGAGACGACTTCGAGTTTTTCTACTTCATAAAATATTATATATATATATATATATATATAAGAAATGAAATGCTCAAAGTCATCTTCACAAATGATTCAATATAAATTGAAAAAAAATGGTAGACCACAGGCGAAAAACAACTACTTTCCTAGCAAATACCACGCAGAACGTTGAATGACATTCACCTGAAAATCCATGCAAACTTCCATATAAATGGAAAAAGATTGCGAATGTTTTTTTCTGATAAGCTCGATTGTGTTTAATTTATGTCGGGTCCGTCTAACAATCCGCATACCGGTTTCAAGCTTTTTTGGCCCACATCAGTACGGAGTAGTCACCAGCCAGAGATCCGGAGAGCTCTGGCGGAAGCGAGACAACACATACCCTGGTCGAGCAACTGCTGCTCCTACTGAGAAGGAATCTTTTATTTAGAATCCTATCGAGGTAGGAGAAATGTATGGAGTGTTTCTTTCTGTCACTCGGTACTGCCAGTTAAAAGTTATCTTTTCCGGCGTACTACAGATGTTATAGGCTCGATGGTGATTTTGTTTATGTTGTGTCTCGCTTCGGCCAGAGCTCTCCGGATCTCTGGCTGGTGACTACTCCGTACTGATGAGGGCCAAAAAAGCCTGAAACCGGTATGCGGATTGTTAGGCGGACCCGACATAATATAAACACAATCGAGCTTATCAGAAAGGAACATTTGCAATCTTTTTCCATTTATATGGAAGTTTGCATGGATTTTCAGGTGAATATCATTCAACGTTCAACGTGGTATTTGCTAGGAAAGTAGTTATTTTTCGCCTGTGGTCTACCAATTTTTTTCAATTTATATTGAATCATTTGTGAAGATGACTTTAAGCATTTTATTTCTTATTTTATTCCACTTCACTTGGCTTTCTTCCTTTTATATATATATATATATATATATATATATATATATATTTATATATATATGCCGGGTGATTCACCAGGGTGGCTCACCCCTATAACTTTTTTATTATTGAAGATAGAAAAACAAAATTTGGGGATTGTGTATTATAGTTCAATTTACATTTTTTGACATATTTACTTGCTTTGCCGTACTTTCAGTTAGACGGAAATGACCCCAACTTTTGATTATTAAATGAGACATCCTATACATTTTTATTTATTTCGATCCAGAATTACATTCTAAATCCAACAACACCTCACTTGTCAATATTAGACGAATAAAGTCATTTTTATTCCAATTTTTATTTTTCGATCTAGAATGCCATGGATCGTGTGAATCGCTTCATTCTTGATCAAGTAACATTGGAAAAATTCGACTTCGCAGTCGTTTTAAGAATTATTCAAAAGTCGCAAATATGAATTTTTCCAGTTAACTTGATTTTTTCACATGGAAAGGGGGTGGCTCGTCGGCTTTTTGTGAAAGATCATTCTCTTACGAATAATTTTATACCACTCACTTTAACTTTATTTTCACAATTTTTCTGAATAATTGCAAGAAGCGATCATACCTAATAACAAATAATAAGTATTCGGTATACTTATGTCATAAGTCCTGTTATTCTAGTTATCCGTAACAAACAATTGAAGCTGTTGCTAGGACTACCTAAACAAATAGCCTAATGAATATGCTGTCACTTTTAAAAATTTATTTGTTGCGAATTTTATAATTCGATATGGAAAATTATACTAGAAACGAGAAAATTGACATGTTGCTAATTTACGGAGAAGTTAAAAAGAATACAACTGATGCAGCTCGAATGTATGCTCAGATATTCCCTAATCATTGCCATCCAAAACTGGAAAGGAAAATGCGAAATGAACCAGAAGAAAATGATGATAACTTCATCGTCAGTGAAGAAAAAGAAGTAGACGTGTTGGCCTATGTTGAAGTGAATTGTACGGCGTCAATTCGCCAAATTGTGTGATAAACGTTATTCGTCCGTTTGTAAAATTTTGACAAATATAATAATCGATCATTCAAGTACCAACTACACCAACATCTTTACGATAACGACCACAACCGAAGATTAACTTATTGCAACTGGTTTTTGACTACATACAGAGGAGATGTACGTTTTCTATTTAAAATTATTTATTCAGATGGAACTCGATTCACCAACTTGGGTTTGTTCAATCGGAATAATAAAAGGTACTGGACTCAAACAAATTTACATTTGATGCAAGACGGAAATTTTCAAGAGCATTTGGTTTCAATTGCTGGATGGGTATTATAGGAGGAAAACTTTTGGGGCCAATAATTTTCGACGGACAACTTACTGCGGAAAGATATCTACAGTTCCTTAGAAATCAAAATAATGATTCCATTGAAGATTTGCCACTGGCTAACCAAGTTGATATATATTTTCAAAAAGATGGAGCACACAAGTCGTAAGAGAACATCTGCATGACACCTTCCCAGAAAAGTGGATTGGCACAGATTGGCACAGTGGCCTGCGGGGTACATTCTTAAGTTGTCATATTTTTTCATAATGTATTATTTCTTTTTCATATTCTAGATCACCAGATCTTACTCCGATTTTTTTCTCTGGGGAACAATTAAAAATCAGGTGCATCAGCTATTCGTTGATTCCTTGAATCACTGATATAAAAATATAAAAGATATCTGTTATGATGTATCAACTGCAGTTTATATTTCTGAAGAAATATTTATTTTACCTTTATATCTTGAGCCATCCTAATCCAGTCCTTGCAAGACATATTACTGGAATCCAACAATGGACTGTATTCGATGATTTGATACAATACTACCCCCAATCCATAAGACCTAAAACAAATTTGTTGATCAAATTATAATTCCATAGTTTCCTTAATTTAATTTGCAGTAGTTGTTTGTGCTCAAAACATTATTGATAGGGAAGGGCTGATTGAGGATAATCGGCTAACACCCATCGAAAGGTTCGAAAGGGACTGAGCATTGCATTATCTGCACAAGATACAATTTTAGCCAATTAGGCCAACCAACAGAGATTTTCTGCTCTATTGATTCTGTGACAAAAATACTACCAGGAAACCGACTGTGCCATCATACGGAAGGCGGTTCGTAGCTATATCCTGTTTTGTTTCCTACTCCCTACTGTCATTGCTTAATTTGTTATTAATCTTAAAAAAAAATATTTTTTATCGTTTTTGACTTGTAACTTGAAAACTAATGAAGCAATCTCGATACTCTGGACGAGTTGTAGAAAATCAAAATGAAAAGAGAATGAGCCTTAGCACAACTTGATCGGATTATTAGTAACGGAGAAAAACTGGAAAAACAGCTTTTTTATAGAAATTCATAACTCCGCCACTTTCCAAGTTGTAGAATAAATTTTCCACGACATAGTAGTGATCAATATGTGTGAAAAACTCAGGTGCTGTCGGATCATTAGTTTTGCCATAATTGCAATCTGAATTTTTTAATGCGCTTTATTGCGTCATAGGTGGTCCAACTCCAATTTTTCAAAGACATTTTGAGAGTAAAAGTATAGTACTACGAAACGTATATTCTCGTTTTGCGTTAAAATGCTGCAAAACAGGTGGGAAGTACTTGAAAACATGACCGAAAATGGGCGAGTACGTGAAAGCGGCTGAGTAGTGGGGGAAGAGCAGCAGACGCGGGAAAGCGTATGTATAGTAATACAAGCGCGCTGCGCCCGTTATGAATCTGCTGCTCTACCCCCACTCCCGAGCCGCTTTCATGCACTCGCCGGTTTTCGGTCATGTTTGCAAGTATTTTAACGCAAAATGAGAATATACGTTTTGTAGTACTATACTTCAATTCTCAAAATCTTTTGGAAAAATTGAAATCGGACCACCTATGACGCATCCAGTTCTGCTGCAATAAAGTGCATTACAAAAATCAAATTGCAATTATGCCAAAATTAATAATCCAACAGTGCCTGAGTTTGTCACACAAAGTACATATCAATCATTACTATGTAGTGGAGAGCCTGCTTCAAAACTTGAAAAAATGGTGGTATTATGAATTTTTTAAGAACGCAGATTTTTTCCGGATTTTCTCCGTTACTGATAATTCGATGGAGTTGTGCTAGGGCTCATTTTCTTTGCATTTTCATTCTCTACAATTCATATCGAGATTGCTTTGGTACTTTTCAAGTTACAAGTCAAAAACGAAAAAAAATTTAAAACATGCTTTTAAATGCTTATAACAAATTAAGCAATGACAGTTGGGAGTAGAAACATAACAGGATAATACAACGGACCGTCTTTCGTATGATGGCACATACAGTTTCTTGGTAGTATTTTTGTCACGAAAAAATATGTATTGATTGGCCTATAAGGAGGGAGCTATTTTGTAGCAGATCAATTGAGATCTCCCGGGCCTGTATTTTTATCAGGTAAGATAAGGGAACTAGGAGGCTCAAGTGTGAATCTGAGGTGCAGGAGCACAGATTCCAGCACTCAGGGACTCTCTCACTACCGAATGTATACAAAAATGATTTTCTCCACTTAAAAAAAATCCCATAAACTTAGATCCAAGTCAAATTTAGACTCAAGAAAACTCTATAGTAGAGTTCAACCGCCTGCGAACATCATACCGACCGCCCCAACTTGACAACTTTGTTGGTAAGCGGAAAACAAATCAAAAAAATTCCAGACAATGAATGGGTTATGCGTTCTAATATTTCCACCGTGATAAAAAAAGTAGCAAAGATAAATTTAATGCTTGTATTGAATATTATCTCGTTAGGGCCCGGTATTTTCACCTCCGGTTATACTAGGAATACATTAACCAACGGTTAGAATATGCTTTTGTTTAACGTTTATTGATAATGCAAGCACGGAATGATACTCATTTCCTACGAGTATGATGTTTGCAGCATGAGCCGTAGGCAGTGCTGCAAATCATACGAGTGGGAAATGAACATTCCGTGTGAGTTATACACTAGACGTTTGTTTGAAGGTTGTAGACGATGTGGTAACTTGATTACTATCGTTTCGGACGTCCATCGTCTTAATGTATTTAAAAGGTTTTCACGACGTTTCGAATGCTTGTATCTGCAATCGTCTTCAGGTGAATACCTTTAGTAGTAATCAAGTTATACACTAGACTTTTTCTACGGCTTTAACATAAAATAGTGAAATGAATTTACAACAGAAACTTGAACTTCAATTTTAATTGTATAGAACATTTCCATTTACAATTGACAAATTGGTAACATATTGAATAAGTGCACAATATTCTGATTCAATTTTTTTTAAATATACCCATTCGCAATATTTACAATGAATAAATGTGATCTGTGAAGCATTTGGGCATTGCAAATTTGCTATTTCTACATTTTCAAAATTATATGACATTGAAGTAGATGGCAGGTTTTCAGATTTATTAATCGAACTCACAATTTTATTGGCGATGTCATATTTATTTTTCATTGACTCGTCAATATGACTCTCCGCAACTGTGGTTGATTTCCAACCTCCATTTCGCTTAAGTGAGGTGATATCTTTGCCAGCGTCTATTAGGATTGTTGCTGATGATCTCCTGAAGCAATGGCCAGTGTATAGTTCAGGTTTGGAAGTTTCAGGTATAGTTTTTCCAATATCAATTGCAGAAGCATAAAAAAGTCTTGCGGCGAAATCCTGTGAGCAGCAGTGGCGGAGATAACTAATTTTATTCAGATATTTTAAGATTTCAAAAATACTTCATAAATAATGAAAAATGAAAAAAAATTAAAGACAAGCTTTTATTTATACAAATACATTAAGAAAGAAGAATAATTTCTTTCATTGTTTGATGTAGGTTACTAGAATATCCTAAAACGTATTTCGATCGGCACACACCAAGACCACATACGCTACTGGTTTTTAATCTTTCAGAGCTATTAAAACACAATTATAACGCGTGATTTATGACCTTCCAGTATAGTAACGCCTATACAAGCATCGATGTCCGACGATTGGCCCAGACGAATCGGTTGTAGAAAAGCGACAGCTGTCACTCAGGTCCACGTTGACTGCGGCTCTTCTGATCTACCATATGCCGACGGAAAATGTTTACGAGTAGTACAGATTATTTTTCGTTCAGTTTCTTGGCATATACGCTCGTGTTAGCGAAGTGAGTTTTTATTCGCTCCCTATAGAAACAGCTTCTGCAATTGATATTGGATGGACTATATTCATCTATTCGTTTTCACGTATAACCAATTTTATTAATACCAACTCTTTGTACTGAGCATTTTACTTTTTGATAATTTAGAAAAAGATAATCTTGTCCAACGTGTCCAGGACGAAGCTCCCTGTACTTCTTATAAATATCATGAACACCTCCTATTGTGAATTTTCTTGGAACTTTGGTTTTTGTATTTGGTATTTGTAAAAGAATTGCTGTGGAACCCAAATCTCTACAATCTGTTGTTTTCATTTTGTAAAGTTCATCCCTTCTAGAAGCACCTATAATCCCCATGATCAGAAGGACCTGAATAAAAAAAATTAAATAATAACCTATTGAATGAACAAAATTTATACACTGCGTGGGCTCGAACCTTCAACTTCGAGTAAAACGGAAAAATAGGCGAGTATTGTACCGCTGAGCTAATTTGCTTAATGTCATCGAGGGTGCAGACATGATATAAGTAATAAAGATGTAATTGTGATTTTTTTTCAAGCTGAGCCAATTTACTCAAAAAGATAATAACTTATCTTATCAAGTAAATGAATGTCATCAGAAGCGTTTTTTATAAATTTATCGATTTCATCAGTGGAGAAAGTTTTCGATTTCTTTGGCCTGTATCCGTTTGATTTTCTTTTTAGGAATGCTCCAAGTTTTGAATAGTTGCCAATGTCTACAGTTCTGTTGATATTTATCATGGCCCTTAACATGGAATATTGCGCCCATAAAGTTGAGGATTTAAATTTCTGAGACAATTCATCAAAGTATGCAAGTAATACATTTTCTGAGGTTGACGCGGTGACCTTTTCCTTTTGCCAATATGTGAAGTTTTTGTTGGCTTTTTCATATTTCTCTTTCGATACTTGCCTGATTTGCGGCTGCAATTATGTCTGGAGGAGCTAGTTCGTCAATTTCACTGCTCATCATACCTTTAAACTTTGACAAGTTTTGATGAAACTAAATTGACAGAAGTTTTCCTTGCTTTCCATGGGAGACGTGATTTAATGACCAACAATAACACAATGGCTTCATTGTGTTATCAGAAAAGGAAATGAAATTGAAAACATACAATGTACTTCATTGTTTAATCAAAAACAGTTTAAAAAATGCAGGTTAGTATTATAGCCGTAGGAAAAAGGACATTCTAACCATTGGTTAATTTATTCCTAGTATAACCGGAGGTGAAAATACCGGGCCTAATCGTAATTTATTGACCTTAAACTTAGTAATCCAACTAAATTGTATGCAGTATAAAATAGAACAACTAGCAAAGTTGAATTTTAAGCCTGTTTAACGTCTAACTACGCCCGTTCGGATAATTTAAAGTCGCCGCTCAAAGAAATTGAAACGTTTACACATATGGCGGAAAATTGTCCGACGCCGTCGCACGAGTAGGCTGGTATATGCAGTATTTTTTTTTCTTTAAATCAAATCACATTAGTTTAACTGTGTTATGAATAGAGATAAATGCAATGCGAGTAAAAAAAATGTATTGAGTTTTGTCACTGCCAATTCTAGAATCTCAAAAACGAATATTTTACGATCCCTACCACTTTCTAGTAGGTATAAGTATGCGAAAAAATATGGATTCACCAAAATAATTTCTTTTTGTTTTCACATACTTTATTAGCTTCACCTGTATGTATGTATCTTTGAAATTAATTTCCACCCACTTCCGAACGTCCAATAATTTGAAATTTTGCACACATAAAAAACTGATGACAATACAATAATTTGATTGCTATGACCTCTCTCACCAAGATCGTCAGAAGAAAAACGCTAGTTCACAAGATTTGGTGAATTCACCTCACCAAAAGTTTTTTTTTTTTTTTTTTTTTTTTTTTTTTTTTTTTTTGGCTTGGACATTTCGTCATTCAGCCAGTCGCAAGAGGAGTATATTTCATTAAAATTCCAGGCAATGACACCGGTGTTCCCAAGCGGTCACCCATCTGAGTACTAACCGCGCCCGACGTTGCTTGACTTCGGTGATCGACGAGAACCTTCTTCTTCTTCTTCAAATAATTTATTAAACTGTTACTAGTACGGGACATCTACATTTCATTTACATATAACATTTCTTTATATCACAAATTTGTCGTCCTAGAAGGTCTAGTGGGCGGCAGGGATTTGTGATATGGAAATGGGGTCAGGGAGAATTTGTGGGTGCAATTCAAAGTAAGACGGTTACACAACCTCCAAACGTCTCGTACGCCCAGAACAGGGGCGTAGGGGACGTCGCGCTGGTCTTAGCGACTTTGCCCTATATTTAATTGAAATGCTTTCTAAAATCTAAGCTATGTTCCTATTTCGCGTTGAACGCTTATACGGAACTGGAGGAAGGTATTGAGGTAGATAATTGTGAAAATAAAATTTGGAGCGTTACTATTTAGATGTTTCGGAAAAAGTGGGGTAGGCAAAAAACCAGGTAGAGAGAAATTTGCGTTACCTGCGGTCCGCTGTAATTAAGTGATGGCACCCATAATGTGCAACTGTACTCGTTAGTATGTGCTATCTTTCATGAAACAGATCTGTGTTTTGGTAAATCAGCCCTCCGTACTTGCGGGGCTGGTTTGTGGTGAGCTCTAATGCCGGTAATGTCTCGTGTCAATGGACTTTTAGGGATAAAATATTTATAAAATTTATAAGATATTTGTTTAATGTAGTCTTGTATAGAAGGCACGCCTGCCAGCTCACGAAGCTCATCCAGCCGAATGTATCTTGCTGTTGGTGCTATACTGGAGTATTGCCTCTCCCAATTTTAACAGGGTTGTTTTGGGCAGGCTGCGAACACCGGGCAAGCGTATAACATTACTGGCCTTATTATGGTTTTGTAAATTAACAGTTTATTGCTGGTTGACATTTTCGAGGTTCTCGCCATTAGAGGTAATTACTTTTACCGCCGCTGAGGTTCTCTGTGGCCGGTTGACGTGTTTATGCAATGTTAAACGCTTGTCCAGTTGCATCCAGGTAACTCACGGGCTGATTCTTCCTGTAGTATTATTTTTAATTTTGATTTTTTTAAATATCTTGGTGTTTACGAATTTTCTTGTGAAATTAATAACTTCGGTTTTGTCCGGGTTTATTTTTTATTTCATTTTTCTCCATATACGGGATGATTTTTTCCTGTCCAATGAATCTGCAGCTGGCGGGCTGCAACCACTAGCAAACGAATCGCATATATGGCGGTATCGTCCCATATATTGCAACATTCGTTCGCTCGAACTTTGGAAAGTCGTACGTATATAGAGAAAAAAGGTGTGGAGATAGACTCGAGCCCGTGGATTCCTGCTTCGGCTGTATCCTTTCGGAGCTGGTATCGTTAATTCTAACCCTAAAAGTCCGTTGATGGAGATAGGAATCTAATAATTTTACCATATATAAGCATGCCTGCCCTTTTGCATTTTGTGACTAACCCCTATCCAGACTTTATCGACGCCTTTTTTCGACGTCAAGTAGGACCATGACAGTATTTTGTTTTCGATGAAAGGACTCTTCACCCATGAACAATTCTAGCTACCTGTGAAGTGGTGGAATGCCCCTTTCGGAAGCCGAATTGCTCATTAGGTATGAGTTTCATCCTTTCCTCAACTTTGCAAAACGCTTCAGAAGAATTTTATCAATCACCTGGCTGCAGCTCAACAGTGAGATGGGTCTGTAGCTTTTTAATTGTGTTTTATTTTACCCATTTTAGGAATCGGTATGATTTCAGCTTTTTAAGTATATTAGGATAATGTTGGATTTTATTATACAATTGATTATGTATACCAGTTGCACTAGGGGCTTCCTTTGGCAGGTTCCTGAGCAGAATGGCATCAATCTTATCCTGTCCTGGCGCCTTATTTGTCGGTAAGTTGTGTATTGTGTCTGTGACTTATCTACATTCGCAATTAATTTGACAAAAGTTCTTGGGTTTATTGATATTGGCGCATTTCATGAATTTGATTAGCAATATTTGTTGTCTGTCTCTGTTCTTCCGTAATGTCAGCGTCTGTTATATTAACGCTCTGAGTGTTCGCCGAACATCGCCGCTTTCTCATGGTTCGACTAGCCCGTGTTGTTTCATTCTCATGCGGCATGGGCTCGAATCGTCTCTTTAGACGTCTGGTCATGCGCCATAGAAATTATCCCTAACTCCAAGATTTTCGAGTTTTCTTGCCCACAAGTTATCGTTGAATTCTTTGATACGTTTTCCCGACCGTATTTGATATATGCTTGTGGTTTTCCTGTATATGGGGTTTCGGGTGGTTTGCCACGTTTACGTTCCCTTCTTTGTGTTATTAAATCTTGTATATCTTGGGGCAAGACTCTTCGATTATCCTGTACCTCTACCAATCTTGTGGTTTCGTCTCTTGCTGCCTGTATATTTTGAATAAATATATCTGTTTCTTATCAAGTTCGGCCCCCGTCATTCGTCGATTGATAATCGTATTGTCCGTTAGTAGTCTTCTGAACTCGCCCAGTTTGTGTTTCCATAGTCAAACATTTTCCTTTTGTTCTTGGGGTTGTGTTTGTTTTCAATAGAAAACACAACTGGGTCGTGATCAACGTCATTGCATTTATGGTTATCAAATCGCTTAATGTCGGTCACGTTTTTGTTTACCACAAGATCGATAGTAGATGGTGCCGAACCATTATATGGAAAATGGGTGTGTTCTTCCGGATGTTCGATAACCACTTCGGTGTTCAGCGAATAGTTCCAGAGTGTGCGTCCGTTTGCGTTTGGTTGATTGGTGCAGTTCCACTCAGGCCTCCTGGCATTGAAGTCCCCGGCGACTAGCACTTTATTTCCTGTAACAAAAAAAGTGTTAATGTCCGCTTCTGAAAACATGTTCCGCGGTTGGTTATATATTGCATATATTCGTGTTCCATCATCAAGTTCTATGCCCGCGTGTTCTATAGTAGTTTGCCTTTGTGGTAATTCCATGAGGTACCCGTGTCTGATTAAAATGGCTACACCCCAGCTCGCGGTGCGTTGGGTCTGTCGTCCGATGATTGTAAAACCCCTTAGTTTAAAAGTCATGTTCCGGCCTAAGTTTTGTCTCTGATAGGAGCATTATGTCGACTCCATGCGTTTCGACGAAATTAGCGAGAAAGGGATACTTCCTGCTAACTCCGTCAATATTGAACAGACATACCTTCATTGACATTAGAGCTGGTAATTATTAATTTGCTCCATGAACCCCATTAATGCTGAAAATTTCTCTTCCTGGCTTTTTGCCATCGAGACTGAGTTATTAAGATCGTTTATCATTCTTAGAGCTTCAGAGATATTAATGTTTTGTTGTAATTGATTAAATGCATTTTTTAGTTGTAACAATCCCCCCAGTCCCTCCCCCGGGGCGCCAGAGACGTTAGGAGCGGTGTGAGGATGGGAATTAGCGGGGTTTTGGATACGACCTGTATCTTCTAGTCTCCTTTCTTCTTGTCTTCGGTTCCATATGTTTCTTTTGGCTTGGTGCTTCCACAAACCTCTTGCCTGGGTTTGGAGTCTTCGGTGTTCTTCTGTCTTCATGATTTTTATTCTGCTTTGATAGATTTGGCAATCTTCGCTATTTGCTGGATGGCCTCCTTCACAGTTAGCGCATTTTGCTTCAGTTTCTCGTGTCTTTTGCATTGTGTGTCCAGTGAGGTAGGGCGCACTTTAGGCATCGAGGCTGGAGCCGAGCAGTTCGTGGTGGCGTGGCCCCACCTCTGACATCTATGGCATTGAACTATTCCCCTCTGTTGTTTCTCAACTCCCAGGTTATTCTTTGATTTAGTATAACTTTATAGTGTTACTCAAGAACCACAGTTACATTTTTTGGGGTTGCTACCATGTATAGTGGACGAAAATCAGTTTTCATTTTGAAAATTTTTATTATTTCAAGATGATGCAGGTTTTCGAGTTCTTCTTTATTTCCTCTATGCTTGGCTCAGAATCTAATCCTCTTATGACAAAAAGCTGCCCTTTTCCTCCTTTTGGTGAATGTGTAGTGCTCTATTTTGCATTCATTTAGTATTGTGTGAATTTTTTCGTGATCTTCATTCGTTTGTGGTTGAATTAACGATGATTTATTGTTGTGTTTTACGAAAAAACCAGTTGTGTGTTCTTTTATGCCTTTGATGATTTCTGTCGTCATTGGCAGCTGCTTTCCGACTGTTATTATAGGCGGTGGCGTGTGCTGTTTTGCGGCTGATGTTGAGGCCTGGGGATTAGCAGGTGTTTTGCCCTTTATTTTATCAACTGCCCTTAGCATTTGCGTGGTAGTTGTCTCGGTGATGATTTCATCGGTTTCTGTGTCCTCTTTTCATTGTTTGCCAGTGCCCAATCTGTTTCTTGTTTCTGTGGCGGGCTTCAATATTTTACGTCCAGTATATGTGCCTTCGCTTTTTTAATGTGTTTGTTCGTTTGTACAAATTCATCTTCGATTTGATGGGGTGTTTGGTTTACCTTGATAATTGTTTCAATGTTTTCGTCAATGGTTTTAATTATTTCAGCGTTTTCTTGCGTGAACTTGTCTACATAATAGTTGTACGTAGATTGTTTCACGTCCTGAAGCATTATTCTTTTTTCCCTTTCATCGTTAGTTTGAAGGTTCATGCTGTCTATAATTCTCTGCGATTGATTTTTGGCTTCTTTGTAAATTCCTGCGAAAATCCTTTCTCTATGATTTTTCCAATGAAATACGGTATATTCATCTTCTTCCATTGGGGTGTTTTCCTTGGCCTCTTGGGTGGTTTTTATGGTATTTTGTTCTTCCGCTAATTTTATTGCATCAGCTTCTTTTTGTTTGTTTCTTGCTATTTTAGCTTGTTTTCCATTTTTTTTTTGTTGCATTTATTTCCCTCAGTTTTGTTTGCTCCTCTTTTTTTGGCCTGTTCTTTGATTTTTTCTATAATTCCTGCCGTTTTTTCATCGAGTGGGGTTCGGGAGCTTGCTGGTTTGGTGCTTTTGGGTTTTCTGCAGCTTCATTTTGTATGATTTGGCCTCTATTATGAGAGTTTGTGGTGGTATGTCCTGGCTTTGCGGGGATGTTTCTCCCTAGGTCAATGAGGGTGCTTTTCAGCTGTGAGGGTGTCAGAGTGTCGTCTCCGCCGCTACTATATTCAAAGTCTCTATCATACGCACTGACGAAGTTTTGGAATTTCGGGAAGTGCAGGAATGTTTTGTTGCAGTGTTTCTGCGATTTCTGGCTATTTCTTCCCTGTATTTGGTTTGTTCCTCTCCCATTTCTTCATCAGTGTCTATTTCAGGGGTGTTTTTCAGCGATCTGTTGCGGTTTTTCTTGCTATTTGGCGAGTTTATGGGGGATTTTACCTTTTAGAGTCCCTTCATCCAGTTCACTTATTTCTGACCGCTCTTTTCTGACTCTGGTGGGAGCTTTCACCTCTGCTAGAGTAGTCTGTATGGTCTTTATTGGTCTTGGTCCTTTTTCTAGGGTGTAGAACTATTTTATTGTTTTGTCGTATACTTTCTTGGCTTCGAGCCTTTTGTTTCGGGTTATTTATTTCGTCTCCTTTTTGACATACTTCATGGTTTCGGGACTGTTGGGGAGGTATATACATGGCGGGTGTTATCTACAGATTATTATTTACAGTATTTACACCTGTATCTGTTTTTGTTTGAGAAAGTCTTATCATTGTTGTTTTATTTTCCGTCGCGAGCGCGGTAGGACCCAGTAGCTGCGGACACATTGTCCTCGGACAGCTGGTCCTCATTCTCGCCGGTAGTGCACTTCATAGTGATCTCCATAGGACTTTCTATTTCTGCTTCATATGATTTTTGTCTTATTTAATTCCCTATTGGTTTGCCGATTTGGAACCCCAAGTTTTGGGGTCCACCTCGTCTTGGTTTCTTCAACCGCGCGTGTTGTCATGGCTGAACTCTGATCTATGTGTCCTGAAAATTTCAGATCTTTGTCATGCTCCCCCTTATCAGGGGGGAGGTTTCTCGGATCCTCTGACATTGCTCATTTCACTTCGAAACTATTCGAAAATGAGATTTTGTTCAGTTTGCCCGAGAAATGTGCCAGAGATGGGAAAAGTCCTGAGCGATTGTAAATTGTAAAGTTAGAATTTCTTCGAATGGAGTTTTGATCGGCGATACGCCTATGTATTGTCTGGCCGGTGATAAATGGGCGTCGCCCAATTTTTTACAAAACCAGGTGCAAACCTCACAGAGGTTCAGTGTGGAAGCCCAACTACTCACTTGAATATAGGGACTTCCACTTACCTGGGATTTGTATCTGTTGTCACTTTCCTATGCACTGTGTTGTGTCTCCTAGGTTGTAATGTTCACTAAACTTCACCGTAGTGTAAGATGTTTATGTGGTTTTTTCACTTTGAAAAACTTTTACGACTTTTGGATGTATATCCAATAACTAAGTTCTTAGCAGATGTGAGGTTGAGTTCGCGTGTCTGCTCACTTCAACTAGCTGCTGCGTACCCCGACGAGAACCGGTAGCATTCAACGTGGTATGCCGTTGCCCACACCAAAAGTTATGTACAAAATATTATAGGTTGAGGGACACACTCCCCCCAAACCGGAACTTCTGCCGAATCCTCTGTTATTTCAGAGGTAGGGTTTTTTAACGAGCTCAACATCTATGAACTGGGGATCGCCACCTCAATGGGCCCTCCGAAGGACGGCATATCTATCGTCTTATCTCGTGCTCATTGATAAGACGCCTGCAGCTGCGAATATGCTACTACGCTACATTTGTTAAGGCATTTCAACTCCACAAGGAGGGATGTCCGAACTGCGCCTTTGTGGAAGCAAAAGTACAGATATTGAGAGAGAGATATCTGAAGCCAATCATCGTCGGGCGTTATTAGTACCACAGACTACATATCCCATAGACGGTTCACAACAATGCTAACTAAAGAAGATTGAAACAAGCGCCATCTGAAGATTCGTATCGGTACTATCGTGACGTGGGAAATTTAAATCTTGAATATAGGCGGGAAATTTTAATCTTGAATTTAGGTGGGAAATTTAATTCATTCAAATATTTTAGGGAAGTTTCAGCGTG
Organism: Gonioctena quinquepunctata; assembly: GCA_018342105.1. NCBI lineage: Eukaryota > Metazoa > Arthropoda > Insecta > Coleoptera > Chrysomelidae > Gonioctena > Gonioctena quinquepunctata. Next base: position 382,299 of record JAFIRS010000213.1, read on the forward strand.
TTGTTTAGAACCTCAAACAACACTTGATGTGGTCAAGTCTACAATGTTCTCGAAATTTCAAGTGTTGTGTGAAGTTTAAATAACACACATGAAATTCCAAAAAAATGTATAACTTTAGGATCAGATTCTCAACTACTGTTGTTATTGAATGACAAAAAGGTGTACAAAAGAAAAACAATTTCATTGCAGTTCTTTTATTCAGGATATTTCAAACTAAACAGCTTGTGTAATTACATGTTGAGGTTGTTTAACATTATTTTTCTTGATTCTGTTCAAACGAATTTTATTTGCTTGTACTTTAATTTCATTCGAACCTGTATACAACTTTGATTTGTCCTGTATTTTGATTTGGTGGATGTTGATGGAGTATCACACAATATCATTTGAGAACTTATACCTAAAATAATCTGATTCATTTAAGTTTCATAAATAAGTTTTTTACTCACCAGGAAGATTTAATGTTGGAACAGCATTTGCAAATAACTCGTGAGACCAACTAGATACATATTTTGCCTCAAAATGTTGGTGACACAGCCTTTTACAATCGTAAACATTTTTTGGAATCATTTCCATCAGTTCGAAGTTACTAATTGCGCGTATCCATTTGTTGCACCTATCTATATCCTTATTTGGATTAGGGAATGTATGTCTCATTTTAGATATGCTTTGGCAATGAGGCACGCAACATTTACTGTGATAAACCATCGTAAAAACGAATAATCACTACAGAGATATGAAGTGTAAATTTTGGGAATCACAGCAATTGTCACTATCTATTGTCAAAAATATTGAATTTGACATATGACCTACGACATAGGACACAGAATACATCCCTTGTGGTCCGTTGCATAGAACGAAGAACAAATCTACAGAGCACAGAGACCTCTTAATATTCGTATCGGTACTAAAAAAACGGTTCAAGGTGAAGTAACCTACGTGATGTGTCTAGGGGTATGTAGTCTGTGGTTAGTAATTGAATGGGTGACCACCGGACAAGGAAGTTCCGCGTTAAATGCCCTAACAACTGTAGGGTAGTAGCATATTCGCAGCTGCAGGCGTCTTATCAATGAGCACGAGATGAGACGATAGATATGCCGTCTTTCGGAGGGGACGTTAGATGGCGGTCCCGAGTTCATGGATGTTGAGCTCGTTAGAGAACCCTACCTCTGAAACAACAGAGGATTCGGCAAAACTTTCGGTTGGGAGGAGTGTGCTAACCGGCGTCGGTGTTTAGCCTTGGAGCAGAAATAGGTCGACGTTAAATAAAGCAGGAAAAAAAAACTTGTATGCTCTGTAAAACTTAGATTGGTGTCATATTACTGGCATATATTATTTTCAGTTCTGTTTCATTCAAAATATTTCAAAAGTTTTTTTAAAATTAGAATATTAGTCCCACAAAATTCAAATGCTAAAAATCTTTGACAAAAAAATATAACGCTCGTAGGAAATGTTCTGTTATGAATGCCAAGGGTATAAAGGTATAAAGGCAAACCACTGGTTCTCATTTTTGGCACTCAAAATTATTGTTATATGCAGAAACTCAGGAAAAGTTAGAAACTCACAGATATACAGTGCTAGTCAAAAGTCCCCTCCCCCCCTCGTATCTTTTGAACGGGTATACTTATAATAATGAAATTTGGAGGGTGGAAATAAACGGATGTAGGCTTCTCAACTGGTCATAACAGGTGACGCAATAGTCATAAATGACGTCACAAGGCCACTGTGACCAATAATTTTAAATGGGACCCTTTGGCAAGTGACAGCTCGTTTGAAAGGTATTGAAAATACCTATTCAGTCATACCAATTTTGTTTGGGTTTCGGCTGATTTTGATTGATAAATTGAAGAAATACGAAAATTATAGTTTCGCATTTAATTAATAAAGATTTAAGAACCAGTTCTTATAATAAGTGTTCAAAATGTGCTCCATCTACTTCCTGGCAGTAATGCATCCTATTGCTAAACTCTTGTCGTACTCGTCCCAGTGTGTCAGCGAATTGCCTACATTCTTCAACAATTCGTTGTTTCAGAATGGCAATACTGTCAGGTGCTGTAGCGTAAACCTTAGATTTCAAGATTACCCCATAGAAAAAACTAATGGTGTAAGGTCCGGTGACCGAGCTGGCCATTCGATCGAACCTCGTCGTCCAATCCATCTACCACGATATTCTTCATCTAGGTAACGTCTTACTGCACCGTAATAGTGTGCAGGAGCACCATCTTGTTGAAACTTTATTTCCAAGTTGTCGAATTCATCTGGATTATCTTCTAGAATTTCAAGAATTAACGACTCAATATCATTTTGTAACATCTCCAGATACAATTCACCGGTTAACTTAGCATTGAGAAAAAGAGGCCCAACTATGTGGTTTCCCAAAATACCTGCCCAAACATTTACTTTTTCTGGAAATTGAGTATGTTTTTCACGAAAGATGTGAGGATTTGTGTCACTCCAATACCTCACATTTTGAGTGTTAACATTTCCATTGAGAAAGAAAGTACTTTCGTCACTAAAACAAATTGTCTGTATGTAGCCTGGTTGTTGGTTCATTTTATTGGACATAGTTTCACAGAATTCTAGTCTTCGGTCGGGGTCATCATCTGAAAGTTGGGGCACCATTTTTAATTTGTATGGATGAAATTTGTTTTTAGCCAACACCCTATGTACTGTCCTTTGACTGACTTCACAGATAGACGCAACTTGGGCTGTGGAAGAAGTAGGGTTTACTACCATTTCTCCAATTATGTCAATTTTTTTGTCATCACTAATTGTTGGTCGACCAGATCGTTTGGCATCTTGAACACTACCTGATGCTTCAAACTTCCGAAGAAGCTCCCTCAAATAAACCCTCGATATAGGGCGATCGGGGTACCTCTCATTAAACAGTCGTTCCGCTGCATGGAAATTGTTTCTACATTCACCAATTATTAAGATAGCTGCTACTTTGTCGACTACAGTACGTACCATTTTGCCTATGTAAACACTTAAACGTCTCGTTAAACAATAGCTTAGGTAAATTTTCAAGGTATAAACACTTTTGACAAGTAGAGAATTCAAAAACGTCAACCTTTTTGACAATTAACCAGAGGCGTACTTTAAAATCTTTATTAATTAAATGCGAAACTATAATTTTCGTATTTCTTCAATTTATCAATCAAAATCAGCCGAAACCCAAACAAAATTGGTATGAATGAATAGGTATTGTCAATACCTTTCAAACGAGCTGTCACTTGCCATAGGGCCCTATTTAAAATTATTGGTCACAGTGGCCTTGTGACGTCATTTATGACTATTGCGTCACCTGTTATGACCAGTTGAGAAGCCTACATCCGTTTATTTCCACCCTCCAAATTTCATTATTATAAGTATACCCGTTCATAAGATACGAGGGGGGGAGGGGACTTTTGACTAGCACTGTATATCAAATTGTGTATCACTTACGGAGGTAACACTAGTTCATTGTCCTTCGGGTTCTGATAATATTTATCTACCAATCCTGGATCATGTAATTCTGAATTACTTTTTACTTTCTGGATAAAGGCATTCGGTACCGGAACCAGCACTGAAAATAAAATTATTGGATTATCAAATTCTTCCTAGATAATTCGAATCCCAGTTTTATAATCAACCAATGAATCTTGAGATAAATCCTAGTAGAAGTTTTTATATGGGTGACCCAGGATGCGTGCAAGCTCCATAACTTTTTTCTATTCAAGCTATTGACTTGATTTTTTTAAAGATAGATCCGACAGTGAGGTACAAGATAATTTTTTTTAATGGCAACCTCTCATGTTTGATACATTTTTGGATTTGCCGTTGAATTGTCGATATAACGCACCCGGGTTTCTTAGGCTGGTGGACACATTGAACATATTTTATGTTTTTTGAATTTCCTAAATAAATCTTTGTTATCTATTTTTGTATAAATATTCGAACTTTTTCTTCTTCAGTGTGAACCATTTTGATTTTTCCATCAAAGAAATGTCACTAAACAAACATAATATAGTTGTCATTTTCACAGCTTACTTCAAAAATGTTAACTTTCATAGGATAGGTATTTACAGTAACTGGTCTAAGTTATTCGACGTTTAATAACTCAAAAACGGTATAAGATAGGGGTAACATATGGTATAATTTTGAAATCAAGAAAAAAAGATCATTCCAAAAATTCAATTACATACAGGGTATCCCATTTTGAAAAAAATATTATCCCCTGAAATCTGCACGCTAGTGTATTTTTAATAACGATGATAAGAAGGGGGAATTTATAGTGAATAGCCCGCTACAAAACACGCATGGATTTGATGACCATTTCCCACCCATACATTACTTCACGCTTAACAGTCCAATATTTAAAAAATACCAGCTTAGTGGTCATTTCTCCTGGCATATCTGAAATATTCATAGCTGTTAATATCCATGAGAGCTTCATTTGAACAAATGATTGTTTGCTGAAGCCGGTAACTCACGGCGCCAGACTTGACGAGCTTGGTTTGGGGATTGTCGAGTCTCGCGTCGTGTGACCGGTCGACTTGCGTAGGACCGAGACTTGACAAGCCTAAGCTCGAGGTGACTCGACCGTTCCCATGAAATGTCGGTAATTCTACAATCATCAAAGATGTGTGGCTCGACCAGCTGGCTCGTACTCAATCAATCAAGCAATCAATCAATCTATTTATCATAAAATATACGTATAAATTCAATCACAAGGACCAAAGACAGATGCATGTTTATGACAAGTCACAAATAAACATCAAAACAAAATAAATTAAACATCAAAACAAAATAAAATAAAATACATACCATTAGATTAAAATATATGATAAAAATTGAGAAATTTATCTTGCAGGAACATACTTTTCGGACAATATATCAATAAAAAGGTAGAAGACGTGAATGCACAAGAGACAACAGGAGAGACAGTCGTATATATAAGTATGCTATATTGAATACGAATCAATTGCATATATCGCGAACATAACACAAATTATACCAAGTACTCATCTATAGTGTAGCAGGCCTTCTGAACTAGCTGCTGGTTCAGTCTTGTTTTGAAAATATTTAAATTGAGGGAGCTTTTAATATGCTCATCAAGAGAGTTGTATAATTTACAGCCAGTAAAAAAAACTTTTTTGGTACAGCGTAGTCCGGTGATTCTCAGGTTGTAGTTGGCCTTTGAAACGTGTATTATGGTCATGCTTCTCAACAGTATTCAAAAACTTGTTTTTATTTTTATAGACGTATGTACAAACTTCCAGTATATATAAGCTTACAACAGTTAGGATTTTGAATTTTTTAAAATAATCTCCGCAGCTCGTTCTAGTTATCGATACTAGCAAGAATTCTAATCGCATATTTCTGAAGTACCAATACTTTATTCTCATGTGCACAATTTCCCCAAATCAAAACTCCATACTTTATATGGGAATGAAAATTTGCATAGTACAATGACAGTAGTGTGTACTCACTACAGTGGTTCTTCTCCATAAATTTCAGACTATAACAGCTACTCTGTTATTTTTTACACAAACAATCAATATGACAATCCCAGTGTTGCCTATCATAGGTAACCCCCAATAGTTTCACTGATTTACTACTTACTATTTCATCATTGGAACCTTCAAAAAGTTTGATTTCATCAGTCCTGCCATTACCAAAAAGAACAGTTATTGTTTTACGATGATTCAGTTGTAGGTTATTATTGTTGGACCATTTTACAATATTGGCAAATACCGCTCCAGCAGTAGTTTTCAGCTTATTGAGATCCTTGTCAACAACCAAAATATTCGTGTCCTCTGCAGAGCAGATAACATGAACATTCTGAACCCTTTGAATATAGAGAATGAGATCGTTAGCAAAAATGTTGAAAAGTAGAGGACCTAAGACAGAACCTTGCGGCACACCTTGCTCTACATCCATTTCTTCAGAGAAAATGTTATTGACTCTTATTATTTGTTTTCTTTTACTGAGGTATGACTCGATTAAAGTTAAAGGCAAACCTCTTATTCCATATCTCTCTAATTTGGCAGTGATTAATCCTTGATCCACCATGTCAAAAGCTTTCGAGAAATCAATGAAAATACCCAAAGCAAACATTTTTTTGTGAATACTTGAGATGATCCGATCGCTGAACTCAGATAGTGCTGTCTCTGTACTTTTGTTACTGCAGAAACCATGTTGGTCGGACGATAAGAGTTTGTACTCAAGTAAATAATTGGTTAACCGATCCTTAATTGCCATCTCAAATAATTTAGAGATACTGCATAACAGGCTTATTGCTCTGTAGTTAACAAAATCATTCGGATCTCCTTTCTTGTAAAGTGGCTGAACTATTGCCAGTTTGAAGTTATCTGGGAAATTTCCTTCCTCAAAACAAAGATTGATTAGGTAATTCAGAGGTTCACTAATCCACGAGCTGCATTTCTTCAATAAATTATTGGAAATATTATCATGGCCAGAGGAGTTGGAAGATTTCAATCTACTTATTAATGACTCAACTTCAACAATCGTAACGGGTTCTAGATAAAATGATATGTGCGATAAGGAAATATTTGAATCTAAAAAGCTATAGTCACGTTCAAAATTTTTATTGATAGGGATGGTGAACTGGTTTGCAAACTGATTAGCAACAATCTGATCTGGTAAAGGATAGTTATTTTGTGTAATAGTTATTCATTATTTTTATACCTACCTGTTTTCAATTCATTAATCAGTTTCCACATAGCTTTCGTTTTATTTTCCGATCCATGTATTCGCATGTCATTAAATTTAATTTTCACTGCTCTCAATGCATTGCAGTATTGTTGCTGCAAGTATTTGCTTATGTCCTTATGAACATTGTTGGTCTTAGCCAAATCGTTGTAAAGACTAACCTGGCGTTTCAGTATTATGATGTCTTCTGTGATCCATTCATTTTTACATGGTTTTCTCTTGTTCTTAATTGATATTTCACGTAGAGGAAAACATGAATCTAAATAATGAATCATTAAGTTGTCAGATGCTGCATTCAACCTTTCTTGACTATAAATACTATGCCAAGTTTCAATACTTATGCAATTTAGGAAAGCAATATTATTTTGGTCATTAAAAGATCTATGCATTATATGATGTTTTTTATTACGTTCCTCATCAGCCGCTGCTGACGTAGAATGTAATATTTTGATACGTTGAGAAAAGTGGTCAGATAAATGGAGATCGATCACTTCAGCCCTATAAAATTTGAGCTCAGAACTAACTAAGAAATGATCAATGCATGTACTGGAAGTTTGTGATACCCTGGTTGGTTCCTTTACAGTTGAAAATAAACTATGGCATCCTAGTACGTCATTCAATAAAATGCAGTTGTGACTTCTTGTAGAAAAATCTACGTTAAAGTCACCACCAATAATGACCTGCCTGTTAGCAACTGTTCTCAGGTTCAAAAATTCAGTGAAGCAGTCCAGAAAAATTTTAAAATCTCCTGATGGCGGTCTGTAAACAACGGCTATTACCAAATCTTGTGATAGTAAAACTGCAGCACATTCAAAAATACCTTCCCTGCACACAGAGTCTACATCAACTTTTTGAGAGTTTGCCTTGAAATTTTTATTTTTGTACATGTCTACACCGCCATTCTTAGAATTTTTTCCGCATGAGTAGTTTATCAGATTGAAACTGCTCAGTAAGTATGTTTTTATTTGAATTTCATTCAACCAATGTTCGGAAATTAGAAGTATATCGCATTTGATATTGTCAAAAACCACGTCAATATTCAAAATTTTATTACTCAAACATTGATGTTTTGATGAAAAATGTCTAATGTTATAGAAGATGAATTTTCATTTGTATCTAGCAGATGTTGATTGGTACAACTTGAGACAATCGAGGGTATAAAAAATAGTTGCATTCACTATTATTATTGTTTTTTGAAGTAGCGATATCTGAAACTTTTTTTACTACGTCACAATAGTTTTTTTGTATGTACATTGCTATTCCTTTACTTAACAGCAATTTTTGTTTGAAAATTTGTGTAGCAAAACATACTTTATAACGGTTACTAGTAATGACGTTATTACACTCAAAAACTGGAAATTTTTTCAGTCCAAGTTCATATATTTCTTGAAACATCTCCAAATTTCTTATGTAAATGTTTTCATTTTCATTCCTATTATTATAACAATAATCAGACTGGTAGGCTTGCGAGATAATGAGTGGTTGAGTATGCTTCACAAAATCTTTGATGATATCCTTATCGCATATATTTGGCCAGAAAATAACCACATCGTTATCACTAAAATTTTTGCACCATTAAGGGCAGTTTCAACTAACAAACTATCATTTGCATATGGCTTGAGTATAGATTGAACTGAAAATGTAAAAATGTATCACCTAATATATTACTTAAATTTTTTGCCATATTCCTACCTTGGTATCCCGCTACAAATAAAATCTTGGTTTTAACTCCTTCATTGGTTTTTACTTTACTGTCCTTACAGATAGGTTTCTTACTCTCTGTGGCTTGTTCTTCTTTATTCCCGTTCTTCTGCTTTTTTTGTTGTTTCTTCAGTTCCATTTCGGATGGTTGCTTTACATTTTTGATCTCTTCGAGTTGACAAATATATAGTTTATTTTATTGAGTAGGAACTTCAATGGAAACCAACATATTACTCCTTATTGTTTCCATTTCCTTCATACAATTTTCAGCTTGTATGAGCTTTAATTCAGACTTTTTATTTCTTTCTTGTAGAAGTTTGATATCTTCTTTCAATTTAATGATAGCCTCATCCTGTCCCAATATTGTTTGTCGTTGATTCTGGGTTTCTACCGAAAAACTTTGTTCTGCTTCATACACGTCGTCTTCAAAATCCTGATTCCGTTTTTTCAGTTGTATTATATATTTTTCTTTTTCATGGTTATCTTTTCTCAGAGCTTGAATTTCATCGTGAAGTTGGCTAATCATAAAATCTCCTTCAACCTCTTTTATTTCAAGTGCTTTCTTTAGACTATCTATATCTTTATGTAGTTTTTGGTATTTTTCATCTTCATTTGTTGTATCACTATGGACTGGTTGAGGCTTCTGCACGAAATATTTTTTGTGGTTTTAGTACCAATTTGAGGTGAAATGGTTTGATCTTTAATTTCTTGGATAAAAATATAGCGGGTGTAATTGTTGTTTGAGGTAACGGATTAATGGTATTCTTCGGTAAATGGTCGAAATTTATGTATCTGGGTTTTTTATGATGAATCAATTACAAGCTTTCTTAGATTGGTCTGAGACGATTCTAAATTTGTTATTTATAGTTTTTCACTAATGGTCGCACGATTCACTTCACGACAATTAGCACAACCTTGGCAAAGTTTACACCCACATTTGTCACAAGTTGCCAGTAGATCATCTTTTGTTTCAGCAACTTTACATTTGCTACAGTTCATTTTAAGATTAATGGGAGCCGGCCCTGTTCATACTCAATTTAGTTGCAGGTGGGCCATATATGAGGTCGAAATTTTATTTGTTGGAGGACAAAAACTGAACTTTTTCTTCCATATACGAGAACAGCAATAATGCAGTCCGCTCTGTTATCTCTAAGCACATGTGAACTTATTGACACATCTTAGTTAAATGCATTGGGTGCAGGGTTATGGGTGACTGGTCCAAAAATTAGAATTTATAGCACTCTTTTTCCACTTTTAATGGCGATTTGATTAGCTTAAACACAGCACACACACAATACCCCGTTGAGCAGTCTCACGGCGTGAGGGTGCCTGTCTTGCCATAGAGAAACTAAAAATAAAGAGAGTTGTCAAACCTGCAGAAAAAGTTGGCACCACGTTTAGACAGTGGCGGCATATCTCTCAACGGGCCGAACTAAGTTAGTACAGGCGGGTTTTTTAAATGTATTACTTTTATATGGCTGATATGGTATATATTTCATAAGTGATCGATTTGCCATTCCTGTATTTCATATGAATGGTTGTATCATATGAAATACAGGGATGGCAAATCGATCACTAATAAAATATATACAGTAATCGATTCGTAGACTGTTAGTTCGTGGTTGAAATAAAGTTTCAAAATAAATCTTTGTTTCATGATATCAAGAACAAAATAAAAGTTCTTATAAAATAAGAATAATAAACACCATAAAAAACATTTTATTTTATCTAGGACAAGGTACAACTACAGACAAAACAATAATAAAACTCTGAAAAGAGCAAAATTAAAAATACTCTTCAGTCTCATCATGAAATCAACCAAAATGAAAACAAATTACATTTACAACATACCTTCAATAATTTTGTTAATTTATTAGCACAAAGGAGAACGAGTAGGTATAACAAATACTCCAGTTTGATGATAATCATTAAGTAGACCATGTACTTCGTACTTCCTCAAATGGTGATAGGAAATGGAAACTTTCGGATGGAAATAAGTACCAATTTGTGAAAAAAATTCTGCAACTGATGGATGGAAATAAGTATCAGTTTGTGAAAAGCAGCTTATATTTTACCTTGTAAAAGACTATTTCCAGGAATTTCAGCGTCAACACGAATAACAAAACATTCTATTTTCGATGTTGGATTCCGAATTCAAGTCCATAGTATAATTTCTATCATTCATTTTTCGATGACAATAACAGTAGAATTATTCTGAAATTATTACGTGGTTTGTCATTTTCTGACAAACGTCGAAATTGGAAAATTATCATTTCATCATTCGTCTGTTGATGGCGGGCAGCGCCTCCATGCGCGACTGGCCGTACCAAAAACTTGGTGGTCAAGATCGCCAATGTTTCAAACAGTGTCTCTATTTTTAATTCATAGACAAGAGTTCTATACTGATATAGACCGCAAACTCAATGTCAAAATTTCCCGACTGATTTCAGTGCCACCTACGTGGTTGGAGTCATGAACTAATCAATAGGCGGCAATTTTCGAATTCGACTCTTGAAAATAAATTACGAGACCTTCGTACTCAGCCAAGGAAACCTTTCTGCCCAGAACCCCCGACCACCGTTCTCTATGTGGTATTGAGGATTCCTCAACACAAAGGATTTCTCAGCATAGTGTGATGCAAACAGGCAATATTCAATCAAAATGACAAACTCAGCTATCACCGTGTTGAAAACTCAAATCAGCGACTAATGAATTTTTCTCTGAAGAAAGAATATTGAACATGATAAGCTGAAAAACCCTCCTCATTATATGCGGTGTGCTTGGTAATGAACATATTTTGAAAAATTGTTTGAAAAAGATAGCATCTGTATGAAAATTGTGGATATGATCACTTTATCGTACGCTTATCACTAACACCCCTAAATGCACCATTTGATGATAAGTTACCATCATCAATAGACGCTTTCTTTTTGGGGCTTCGTGCACTGGAGCTGTACCGTGTTTGATGCACCTGAGCTGCTCCCAAATAAAACGGATTTTAGTGGTGTTTTCAGGATGAATACTTTGCACATGCGCATAAGATTTAGCAATTGACATGTACTGTTTCTTTTCTATTTATTGTTTTCGTTGAAGAGTTTGAATTGATTTGAAGGGTTATAGAAAGCTTAATCGAAAATCTAACAATTATATTAGATATGTCAGATTCTGATAATGAAATGTTGATAATGGTAAGTTAACAGCAAAAATCAGTATTAACTTTTTAAGGCACTAATGGATAGACCAGGTAACCATTTGAGTAGTTCAGACTCTACTAGCTCTTTGGACAGTTTGTTTGCTGATTCTGATGAAAGTGGGCCTAGGAGAAAACGTACCAGAATTGAAAATTATATTGAGGAAACTGTGAAGGAATATGACAACAATGAATTCAAATCCAATTCTCACGTATCATGAAAGACAACTTATAATATCATTGGTATACATCCTTTTGTTTGAAATATTGAATATATTTTTACTCTAAAAATTTCAGGTCTCTTTGAACAATCAAAATATCATCCTGCGAACTCTGCTGGACGACCCAATGTTTCTGCAGAGAAAACAATTTTACTATCTTTGTGGTACCTTGCCAATTATCCTTAGGTATTGGTATGTAAGCTGAAGTTGGAGAAAAAATCAACAGACAACAGCAAGTCTTCAATAAAATGTTTAATTCATGAAGTGTACTCTCTTTTCAAATGTAAATGTTCAATAAAATTCATGAAACATAATATGTTTATTCAATAAATATCCACTCAACAAAAATCTTGGAATATCACAGAATGGTGAAATTATCACAAAATTCCACTTCAAAAATGATCTTTGCCAAACAGATCAAATATTTTGAAGAAAATATCAACACCTTAAAATGGAAAAATGAATTATCACAAAAAAACCCTTACTCTAAACAGTCGTTGAACTCAAATTGGAAAAAAATTCTTTTAGAAAACATTAAAATAAAAATAAATAGTCAAAATATCACAAAAATCATTTATTTGCAACTATTTTTCATTTGCACTATTCATATTGTTTTGATCACTCTTAGATAAAGTTTAATATTAATGTAAGGTATTTACTGCGCTACTAAAAAACAACAAACATTAAACATAACCAAAAAGAGCTTGTTACACCAAATTCCCGGTGAGTGCAAGAGGGGGCAGGGGAAGGTTGTTGGTGTTGCTCCGGAGCTTGAAGCTCGACCTAAAGAGAACGGGTCGGTGCCAGTGTTTCGTGCTCCTGAGTAGCTCCGGTGCTACTCACACGGCCAAAAAGAAAGCTGTTAATGTGTGAACTACATTAATGTATTATTACATATAATTAGTGCAGCACCCATCGAAATGTTAGTTCAGGAGTGATAGTGAAATACATACTTGTGTAGAATTAACAGGAAAGCGATGCATATTGACATTATTTCCATTGTTATCACAGGAAGCCACGCAACATTAAAATACCATTTTGATTGAATACTTCTTCGAACACCGAAAGCAAACAGAAAAATCCCAAGTTGTTTATGTTCCACACGTGGAAGATGACAAATCGTGAATGACAGTAAGGACACCCCCCTACCCCGCGATTGCGTGTTGGTCATTTCAGTCGATCTCAGCACCCCTATACGGTTTGTAGTCAACACTAACATCGAGTATGACCTTGATCATATGAGATGATACACCGTGTTTTAATTTGTCTATGCTGTCTGCAGTGTCAGCTACGACGGGAGAGCGGTCATTCAGAGAGACAGTTCGGTGGCGGCAGAGTATTGTGTATTGACATAAAAATAAATTCAGAAGCAATAATTGAATTCTTAGATTTATATAAGACCCAATCACAAAAAATAATATATGATAATACGCTGCTGCATAGGCTATCTAATGTAAACTGAGTAACTACTGCACTGGATAATACCTGCCTTCCTTGGCTCGTGTACCATTGTCAAGTCACTGATAGACAACGAGCCAGTGAAATTATACACGCCGTTAGATCGATCAGGCTCGAGATTGCACAAGGCTCACTCCTGTACTCCAAGCACCATCCTCCAAGCCAAGCTCGCCAAGTCTCGCGCCGTCAGACCCCGGGAATTTTGCCGATGGCGACGTCAGGCAATGTGATGCAAATGTAACAATCCTATCTCAATTTGCAGGAAGTTCGCGAAGAAAATGTAAATATCTTTCACGATTGTCGAAAAAGTAGGATCCAATAATGTGATTTCCCATAATTCCTCTCCAAACATAAGTGACCATCGCTTTTGGAGATCAACACTCTTCAAACACTTGGGGTTTTCGATTGCATAATAATGCATATTGTCTGTGGTTCGACCCGTTGTTCTTTGAACATCATTTTGTTTAAAGTATTTTAATCCTCGTCATTCATGTCATTTATTTGAATACAAAACGCGACTCTATTTGCAAAATCATTACCATATAATTCTTGATGTAGGTTCAGATTATAAGGGTATATGAATGAATTAATAAATGAATATAATAAGTTAATCATGTATGAGTCGATAATTGCAAAAGAGTATGTACACAAAATAGAAGTAACAGAAACAAGAAAAATGCAAATCCAAATATTATTCAATTCCTTATAAGCATAGAGAGAGAGAGAGAGTCAAAGAAGAGTTAGAAAAAATGGTAAAACAAGGAATAATAGAAAGAAGTACCAGTGATTACATAAATCCTATCGTAGTAGTTTTAAAAAAAATGGTGAGCTTAGATTATGCTTAGATGCTAGAGAATTAAATAAAATACCACAATATGAATCTCCATTAAACATAGAACTATTTTTCGTAAGATAACAAATGCTAAAATATTTTCTAAAATAGATTTGAAACGTAGTTTTTCGTTAATACCATTACATTAAAATTCTAGAAATTATGCAGGTTTTTGCATAGAAGGGGTTGTGTATAGATTTTGTGTAGTTCCATATGGTTTACAATCGGCCTGTCCAGCATTGGAAAGAGTATTAGATAAAATACTTGATAAATATGAAAATTTTACATTGCATTATATTGATGATATTTTCCGAAAATGAAACAACAACATGAACAGGGAAACATTCTCAATTGAATATTGATAGAAAGATTTTTCTGTGAATTGAAAAATCCACGATTAAAATGAAGTTATTTTTTGTGAATGTCTAACAGAAAACAACTACTTCCCCGGCTAAAGCCACGCTGGACATTGAACTACATCTGATAGATATTCTGAAAAGGCCCTAACTCAAAAGAAAAATCTGAAATTGAAAATTTGCATTTTCATTCAGATAGTTATTTGATTTTCTATTCCAGTCTTGATTGAGAACTCATAAAGATGAATGAGGCAAAGAAGAATGTTTTCCAAAAGAGAGTACTCACCAGAAATCATTCGTAACATTTACGCAGGAGAGACATCGCATTCACTAGGTCTTCAATACATTTTTGTCGACGAAAATCTATTTCACGCTTCCACGATCATCAGGAAGACCGGAAGAAAAATCTTTCTATCAATATTCAATTGAGAATGTTTCCCTTTTCAACATGAATACCCCTCAAGAGGTTATCTTGACGATGGAAGATAGTGACTGAAGTTTATCTTTCAGTCGCAGATGATTCCACATCTGATTTTATGAACATCCTGTTTATATTCTCAACAAATCAATCTGTCCTACCCCATGACAGGTTTTAATGTCAGAAAACACTAATTTCAAAGTGTCTCTCCAAAAGAAATGATTCTAACTTTTCCCATCTTTGCAAAGTGAGATTGCTTCTTGAAAATGTGTTTCCCATTTCTTCCGGTCTTCCTGATGATCGTGGAAGCGTGAAATAGATTTTCGTCGACAAAAATGTATTGAAGACCTAGTGAATGCGATGTCTCTCCTGCGTCAATGTTACGAATGATTTCTGGTGAGTACTCTCTTTTGGAAAACATTCTTCTTTGCCTCATTCATCTTTGAGTTCTCAATCAAGACTGGAATAGAAAATCAAATAACTATCTGAATGGAAATGCAAATTTTCAATTTCATATTTTTTTTTTTGAGTTAGGGCCTTTTCAGAATATCTATCAGATGTAGTTCAATGTCCAGCGTGGCTTTAGCCGGGGAAGTAGTTGTTTTCTGTTAGACATTCACAAAAAATAACGAAGATAGTGACTAAAGTTTATCTTTCAGTCGCAGATGATTCCACATCTGATTTTATGAACTTCCTGTTTATATTTTCAACAAATCAACAACATGAACATTTGAGAAAAATATTTCACATACTAGATGAAATAGGACTCAAGATAAATATAAATAAGTGTGAATTTTCCCAAGAAGAAATTAGCTACAAAATATATGGAAGAGGTGTAGAAATGGATCCTGAAAGAATTAAAAATATCAGAGAGTATGTTAGTCCATATAATTTAAAACTCTTAGAGGATTTTAGGAATATTAAATTACTTTAAACAATTATTCCAGACTAAGCAATAAAATTACCATTAATAGAATGTCAAGGGAAATGGGAGATGAACAGGAGAAAGCATTTTCCGAATTAAAAGACATGTTCATACAAAATTAAAAAAAATTCCATCCAAATTATGATGAACCTTTTATTTTAAGAACCGATGCATCTATGCAAAGATTTGCGGGAGTCTTGATTCAAGTCCAGCAGGGAAAAGAAGTTTCTATATCTTTTGTTTCACGAAACTAAAAACCATGAACGCAACTATAGTGTCACGGAATTAGAACTAGCCAGTAAAATAATCTGTATTACTATATAAGATTTTATTTATTGGGAGCACATTTTATATAGAAAGGATCATAAAGCACTTATGTCTATCGTAAACTGCAAATATGCAAGTAATAGAGAGCATAGATGGGCATTATTACTTCGAGAGTACAAATTTGAAATTAGGCATATACTAGGGAAACAATATTTAATATCAGACACATTAACAAGAATGGAGATGGGAAAATCTCATACTTCTCGACAAGTAAAAATAGGGGTAAATGTTTTTAAAAGTAATGTAGGATTATTTTCCGACACTCATTTATACAAGATCAAAATAAATTAACGATCACAGAAAAAGAGGATCAATATACAGAAATGGTATAGTGATTAAAATTGTGAATGGTGAAGAGTTGTACGTGATAACAAAAAGAATTGGCAGAATAAGTAATTAAATATGACAACATATGGCAAATGATACCTCATTTGAAATTTAATACAACAAATTTTTATTCACTCAATCAATAAAAATAACATCTACAATGCAACTGTTTAAATTAATTATCATTGTCAAGGAATTAAATGATCTAACTGTTTACAACAATAACATGCAATTCCGTTTCAAATTTTTATTTCATCCCCATTTACTTGATCGATTTTTTTTAAGTTTCTCAAGAATCGATAAAAAGACATTTTCTCGAATTCGACTCAAATGCGAGTACAACAAAACATGTGAGATAATTTTTTTCGCCAAATCGCAATTGTGGACGTCTGTCGGTGTCAAACTGATCCTTGATTGAACGACATTAGAGTGAATTACTTGACTAAAGATGCTGAATATCTTTCCGCAATAATGGTGTATATGATCGCGGAAAGAGTTGAAATAATAACAATTTTTTTTAAGAAGTGCGGTAACCGTACAGCTAATTTGTTCCAACGCATCCAGATAAACTTGTTGCTAGAAAATACGTTCTAGAATTAGTGCAAAAAATTCGTCAAACTGGATCAGAGCCAACAGAAACGAGACCTAGAACGTGAATTTCCGTTGAGAAATGAAGTGTTGAAGTTGCACTTTTAGGACAAGTTCATGCAGACACAACATTGAGCACAAGGAAATTGGCTAGTGTTACCAATATCAGTAGAACCAGTATCCGCCGAATCCTGAAACATCATAAATTCCACCCCTACGAAAATACATTTGGTACACCAATTGAATGAAGATGATTTTGATAGGCGACAGGAATTTTGTGAAATTATTACTACGAGAATATATGGTGATAATAATTTCCTTTTCAACATCTGCCTTTCTGATGAGTCTACATCCTTTTTGAATTCGACTGTGAATCGTCATAATTGTCGTTATTGGTCAGATGCCAATCCACATGTTCTCCACGAAGTCCATACTCACGCTCCCCGAAAACTCACTGTCTGGGCCGGTATTCTTGGGGACCGTTTGATTGGACCATTATTTCTCGACGGTAACCTGACAGGAGAAACTTATTTGGAATTATTGAATTAATATGTTTATCCACAATTAGTAGACATCATTGAAAATGACGATCGTTACCATGAAGACCATTTGATATTTCAACAAGACAGGTCACCTCCACATTATGCACAGCCTGTTTGGGCGTTTTTGGATAGAATTTTTCCTGGAAGTTGGATTGGAAGAAGAGGCTCTATAGATTGGCCAGCCAGATCTCCAGATTTAACCCCACTCGACGTTTTCCTGTGGGGTCACTTGAAAAACAAAATCTTTGCAACCGAACCAGAATCTCTGGAAGATTTACGAAGGAGAATTATGGAATAACGCCAGAAATGCTACGAAATGTGAGGTCTCGTTTTGAACAGAACTTGTACTATTGAATGGAAATGGGTGGTAGACAGTTTGAACATTTAGTTCATTGACAATAATAATTATTGCGACAGTTGCTTTATCAGATATTGTTTTTATTGATTGAGTGATTTCCCAACTTCAAGTTCCTATATCTCGAAAACCAAGCGATAGAATTCATTTATTTTTGTTGTTTGATATTGAGAAGGAAAATACCTTCCAAATGAGGTATCACTTGCCATATGTTGCCATTTAAAAATTTAGGGGTGGCGGTCACAGCTCCGAGGGATGGAATGTATTTCGGGTGAATTTCATCGCGAACGATGTTCCCCTCGAAAATGTAGTTGATGTGTACGAGTGTTTTTATGTAATTCGGTTCTGCCGACCTGCAGAGCCTCTCTTTCGTTTTCAATGGCCCACTCTGTATATTATATATTCCTGAAAACTTTTCCAGAACAAAGAAATTTCCAATAACTTTCAGCCTCTCTTTCCTAAAAACCTTATTCGGAGTATTACGAACATACAAAAGAAACAATTACCCAAATAGGTCCAGTTGTTGTTTTTATTAAATAAAAAACAATGTTACCCCGACCGGGATTTGTTCCTGTGACCACTGAGCTATTTCCTTTTTGGTAATAAATGACTTGATAGTCTTTTTCTTTGCCAAATTTCTATATACCCAAATTTTCCAATTTCCGGGCAACTTTCCTGATTTTTTTGGCTATTACGAACATATCCAAATCGATCCAGCTGTTCTCACGTTTTGCGCTTAGAAAGAATCGAGATTCATTTTTATTTTATAGAAGATTATATATTCCTGAAATCTTTTCCAGGTCAAATACATTTCCAATCACTTTTCTAAAACATGTGGGGCGCGTGCAATCGAATACTAAAGAGTGTAGGGAGTAGCTGTCGTTGAGAAAACTCACACAACACTTCATATCATTTGCAGTGCAATAAAATTGTTAGTGACTTAGGTGAACCATCCATGCTTCAATTATTAATTGTATGTGCCCCACGTTTTTCGTTTCAAAGCTAACAACTATTTTCATAGCTATTAAAAATTCACAATCACAAATTTTCAGGACAATCTCTATGGGGTTAGGAATCTGTATGGGGATATAAATCTGTATGGGGCTGAGATAAATTATTTTATACTTTTCAGTTCGTTTTATAAACGTGGTATCCTAATTTTTTTTGTTCTTTAAATACTGTGTCGCTCATCGTCGCAATTGAATTTTCCCTTCTGGGTATTCAGATTTTTTGGGAGTGTTCTTCCGTTCTATTTCTGGGTTTTTTATAAGCTCGTTCCTCTTGCCTATTTTCTGGATCTTTAAATTTTTCTTCATCTATTCGTTTTTGATTTCAATTGATTACTGGATTTTTCTCGTGGTTTTTTTCGATTCGTTTGGTTTGTTTATAACCCATGTTTAGATTTCCATCTATTTCTTGGAATTTTGCAGAGTTTTCTGATTTCTCTAGACTTCTGTTTTTTATATTTTACTCTTTCTTTAGGTTTTTTGTTAAGAAAGTTGTGCAAAAATCTAGCAAGCGATTGTTCATCAATGACACATTTATCAAATACTTCAAATATTAGTGTTCATTTTTCATGAAATAGGCATTCCAAAAGAATATTTCGAAGAAAACGTGTGCTGTCACTACGAAATTTCAAATATTCTATAGTTCATTGCGTCTCCTGAAACGTTTTTAAGATGTTAATTATAAGTTTTCTGAATAAACAAATATATTCCGATAAAGTGTTGCCATGACGACTTTACCTGCCTACTCCGGTAAAGTGGTATTTTCAATATCCAAAATAAGCATTTTGTGGAGCGGGTACAAAAAAATAATTGTAGACTGAACTGCATCCCAAATATTTTTGGACTGAAAATAATATTGTAATATTTAAACTGTAATGAAATACTGAGAATGATACTTTCGGTAATGAAAACAATGTAAAACTATAAGTATTATTTAAAATAATATTTAAAGTATAGAGTGGATATTTTCGGAATAAAAGTAATATTTAAAGTATGAAGGTGTATTCGTTGATACTGAATCACTGAAACTGATATTGAAATAATTTAAATATATTTAAGATATTTGGGTACTGAAAGTCGTATTGAAATATTTAATTTTCTGTATATACACCTATTTAAAGAGTTGTTTCCCCCTCGATAAAAACCCTTAAGCAAACGAAATTTAAATGCGGAAAAATATATTTACGTAACAAATTGATTGGAGCGAAGCGTCGCTTTGTAAGGTTGATTAGCATGTTTCCAACATGGATAACAAGGTTAGGTTGTGTTCCTTCTTTTTACGTAAGGAATGATCGAAATGTTCGCGAGCGGAGCAAGCATCGCCTTGTAAGGTTTATTATTTGGCATTCAACTTGGATAGCAAGGTTAGCCAAGTTAGGTTAGGTTGTGTTCCTTCTTTTTTACGTAAGAAAGTGATTGGATGTTTTTTCCGATTTCTCGGCCTGGCATACGAGAAAATATTCAAGCCCAATGCGTTTCTTGGTCCAGTTTACAATTACTTAAAGCAAAATAATCTGAAGTCACATTATTTTAATATGTATGGAAACATTCTAAATGCGGCACATCAACTTCATACCTAATTTTCAAAAGCTATTAGACACTCCTAAAAAGCGTTGTGATATATTCTTTGCAAATTAAACTTCTATTGATACATATTATATATCCATCAGAACTATCAGATCGTCTTTTCATGCTGTAATAGTTATTATTTATATGCTCAATATATATGTCGCCTCGGAGTTTTTTCATTACTTTATCGAAATTTAAGGGATTTTAATATTACTAAAACGTTAAATGAGTGTACAGTAACTATTTTAGTGAAAAAATAAATTGTTTATATCAGTTTACAATTTTCAAAAGTGATATCCCTTAACCTTTTTTTATGGTCCTTCGGGGGCGCGTATCTCCTAATATTATCTTTTCCGCGCAAAATTTTTGATTGCTACACTGTTTTTATCATGTTTTGAAGCACCTGTGAAAATTTCGTGTACATACTGGGTGATCTCATATTCTTGACCTATTTCGTCTTTTGTTTAGATTATATCTTGTTTCTTATTACTAACACAGTATGTAGGTACCTATGAGTTTGATAGCACTGTAGTTTTTTTCGGGTTTCCTGCAGGTCACATGGTGGATGATTCATGTACCCACTCTAGTAATGTGCCGGACCGTAATGGAAAAGAATGTTTTCAACTTATTTACGATAACTTGAAAAAAATCTGACTCACCATGTTCTTCATTCCGTTGCATTCCAATTGTTCCTCCGACGTATAAAGCCAAAACACGAGGAGTCATAACTAAACGGAAATAATTTCACTTGGCTGAATGAATTGCACATCGGCTGACGCAGATATATGCACTATTGCGAATAGTCTGGTTTTCCCCGATATCACACATTTAAAAGGTCGATTGATTTTAATCTCAGTAATCCCTAAATTTCACTTATCGAAAGCATCTATGAATTCTATGATTATTTCGCCAACACACTATTTTCGGATTTTCTCAACGCTGTCCAGTAGCGTAACGATTTTGGAATGTTTTCTGCATAATATTTCTTTTCCTCTCGCCAAAAATTCCATAAAACTGAAGTTTTTCCAATAGAACTGTTTTTTTTCTCAACTGACTGATGCTGATTTTTGAATGAAATGAATGTACTCAGCTTTGTTGAATCAATCATTTGCTTTGTCCTCATTATTCTGAAGCTGATATTGAATGAATATTTTCATGACTTTTATGACTGATAATTTTATACTATTGAAATTAATTGTCATCACCACGAATTCAGGTGGCTAGGATATTTGACATGCTCCACAACGCATGTAACGCATATATGTAGTAAGGAAAAATTGATAATAAAGACAGCAAATGTGAAGCCAAAACAAAAGCATGACGATCGCTCGGTCTCTCTCTCATTGGCAACGTCCAATTGATGCGCAGGCTCGGAAATGAAGGTGACATGTATTGGTTGATGTTCGGTTGCTCTAACCACGCGCTACCAATATGACAAGGAAAGACATATGTAACCCGACTTCATTTTCATTGCATTCTTATGGCCAGTCATCAATATTCGTAGTTAATAAATATATGCTGTAACGGCTTCGTTTTGTGGAGATTTATTTTATATTTAATATTTTTGGATATCTGTATTCAAATTAACAGTCGAGTTGTAGACAATCTAAGAAAACGCAGAGATTTGAATTTTTAATTTGAATCAATATTTATTATTATATATATATATAAAATATATATATAATATTATATATATATACATACCCATCAAACTTAAAAAATATACGAAACAATTCTTAATGAAATCTAAAATGCAACACTTTGCCTATTCCATTTGGATGTCAAATTTTCAACAGTACTAGTCTGGAAGATATCTTCTACTTGGTAAAGGGTTCGTAAGAATATCGGCCAGTTGTAATTTGAACTGCACGTATTCAATAATATTGAAAAGCTTTATCGCACTCTGATAGTCTACATTATATCGCATAATTTCCTGAGGAAAACTGAGTTCTTTACACAATCGCCGTAATGATTTATAAATAATTGTAAATCGTCGTCAACATACAAGGCCAGAAAGATTCCAAGAGTCGATTTCACCAAATCTTTGAGAGAGATTTGAGTTAAGATAAGATAAGATCTTCATTTTCCAGTAGACAACATTACATCGAAAAGAAAAAATCGAATTTAAACGGTTTTCTTCACATAAAGGATTCAATATAAAATTGAACCAGAGAAAGGTAGATCTCAGGTGAAAAACAACTACTTTCCTGGCAAATACCACGCAGAACGTTGAATGATATTCACCTGAAAATCCATGCATACTTCCATATAATATCGATGGACATTGAATGCAAATGTTTCTTTCTGATAAGCTCGATTATGTTTAATTTATGTCGTGTACTAACAATCCGCATACCGGTTTCAGGCTCTGGCCTCATCGTACGGAGTAGTCAACCAGCCAAAGTCCAAAGAACTCTGGCTGAGTGAGACACAACGTAAACAATCCATCATCGATCTTGTAACACCTATAGGTACGCCGGAAAAGATAAACTTTAACTGGCGGTACCTAGTGACAGAAAGAAACACTCCGAAAATCTCCCACCTCGATAGGTTTCTAAATAAAAGATTCCTTCTCAGTAGGAGTGGCAAGCCCGTCTAGCATATAGTGAGAGATAAGTGCCATGTGAAGTGGAATGAATAGAACTACTCCGTACTGATGAGGGCCAAGAAGCCTGAAACCGGTATGCGGATTGTTAGGTGAACACGACATAAATTAAACATAATCGAGCTTATCAGAAAGAAACATTTGCATTCAATGTCCATTGATATTATATGGAAGTATGCATGGATTTTCAGGTGAATATCATTCAACGTTCTGCGTGGTATTTGCCAGGAAAGTAGTTGTTTTTCTCTGGTTCAATTTTATATTGAATCCTTTATGTGAAGAAAACCGTTTAAATTCGATTTTTCTATTCATTCCACTTCAAATGGCACTTATCTCTCACTATATGCTAGACGGGCTTGCCACTCCTACTGAGAAGGAATCTTTTTTTTAGAAACCTAACGAGGTGGCGGATTTTCGGAGTGTTTCTTTCTGTCACTAGGTACCGCCAGTTAAAGTTTATCTTTTCCGGCGTACCTATAGGTAGTTACAAGATCGATGATGGATTGTTTACGTTGTGTCTCACTTCAGCCAGAGTTCTTTGGACTTTTGGCTGGTTGACTACTCCGTACTGATGAGGGGCCAAGAAGCCTGAAACCGGTATGCGGATTGTTAGGTGAACACGACATAAATTAAACATAATCGAGCTTATCAGAAAGAAACATTTGCATTCAATGTCCATTGATATTATGGAAGTATGCATGGATTTTCAGGTGAATATCATTCAACGTTCTGCGTGGTATTTGCCAGGAAAGTAGTTGTTTTCACCCTGAAATCTACCCTTCCCCTGGTTCAATTTTTAAATTGAACCCTTAAGTTAAAAAAAACCGTTTAAATTCCGATTTTTCTATTCATTCCACTTCACATGGCACTTATCTCTCACTATATGCTAGACGGGCTTGCCACTCCTACTGAGAAGGAATCTTTATTTAGAAACCTATCGAGGTGGGAGATTTTCGAGTGTTTCTTTCTGTCACTGGTACCGCCAGTTAAAGTTTATCTTTTCCGGCGTACCTATAGGTGTACAAGATCGATGATGGATTGTTTACGTTGTGTCTCACTTCAGCCAGAGTTCTTTGGACTTTTGGCTGGTTGACTACTCCGTACTGATGAGGGCCAAGAAGCCTGAAACCGGTATGCGGATTGTTAGGTGAACACGACATAAATTAAACATAATCGAGCTTATCAGAAAGAAACATTTGCATTCAATGTCCATTGATATTATATGGAAGTATGCATGGATTTTCAGGTGAATATCATTCAACGTTCTGCGTGGTATTTGCCAGGAAAGTAGTTGTTTTCACCTGAGATCTACCTTTCTCTGGTTCAATTTTATATTGAATCCTTTATGTGAAGAAAACCGTTTAAATTCGATTTTTTCTATTCATTCCACTTCACATGGCACTTATCTCTCACTATATGCTAGACGGGCTTGCCACTCCTACTGAGAAGGAATCTTTTATTTAGAAACCTATCGAGGTGGGAGATTTTCGGAGTGTTTCTTTCTGTCACTAGGTACCGCCAGTTAAAGTTTATCTTTTCCGGCGTACCTATAGGTGTTACAAGATCGATGATGGATTGTTTACGTTGTGTCTCACTTCAGCCAGAGTTCTTTGGACTTTTGGCTGGTTGACTACTCCGTACTGATGAGGGCCAAGAAGCCTGAAACCGGTATGCGGATTGTTAGGTGAACACGACATAAATTAAACATAATCGAGCTTATCAGAAAGAAACATTTGCATTCAATGTCCATTGATATTATATGGAAGTATGCATGGATTTTCAGGTGAATATCATTCAACGTTCTGCGTGGTATTTGCCAGGAAAGTAGTTGTTTTTCACCTGAGATCTACCTTTCTCTGGTTCAATTTTATATTGAATCCTTTATGTGAAGAAAACCGTTTAAATTCGATTTTTTCTATTCATTCCACTTCACATGGCACTTATCTCTCAACATTACATCGCATAGGAAGAGTCATACACTTAAATCTAGGTAAATATAAAACATAGAAACACATAGAAATACACAACAATTCCAAAATTCAGAATTTCAATTTTTAGATGAAACCAAAAAGCTGAAACCACAGGTTTGAAGTAAAAATTATAACCTCAATTAAAATTGTTCTAAGAACATTCTAAAAGATACATGACGACATCTCAGAATGAAAGCATATAAACAAAACATTACGGTTCTACGACATAAACTCTTCAACACTATACAGACACTTTTCAAGTAGAAATTCTCGCAATTGTTTTTTGAATATTTTAATAAATTTACTTTCCTTTATATATTTTGGCAGTTTATCAAATACCCTGGGCGCCCTAGAGGGAGGAGAGTTGAATGAAACGCTAAATTTATTAAAAGGTACATGAAGGTCATTTTTTGTTCGGGTATCAAATTGATGTCTGACTTTATTGGTACTGAATAAAGTACCTCTATTCTCAAATGCGTAAACAGAGAGTTCAAAAATAAATAATGAAGGACGTGTTAAAATTTTATGGTACTTGAAGACATCCCTGCAACTTGTACGGCCCGATATACCAACGAGAGAACGCAAAACTCGCTTTTGGGCAATAAAAACATCGTGTGAGGATACAGATAAACCCCATAGGCATATACCATATCACAATCTACTTTCAGCTTGTGCATAGTAGAGTGAAAGCAGCTGATTTATTTCCAACATTTTCTTAGTGGTTCTGAATTGATATGATAGTGAATTCATTTTTGATATCAGTGATTGACAGTGACTTTTCCAGTTTATACATGAATCAATTTGAAAACCTAAAAACGTTATAACGTTACTATTACTAGAGACATATTGCGCTGAGGCATCATCTGAGCCGAATGTGATATCTTCACACCATTTTTGACGGTTAGTTTCATGCAAATCTTTTTTAGGAACTTTCTGGACTTGAAATTCCAACAATTGGGAGATTGCTTGAGATCGTGAAGACTCATGTTGAGTTTGCAAACGAAACCACCATTTTGGAATCCTTGTGGTTATTCCACGAATATTGTTAGCAATTCGAAGGATGAAATGGACTAAATTTAAACTGAATGTTAACTAAGTTTATTTATATATAACTTTTTTATAACATCAACTAATTAGATCAACATATCGTTACTTATAAAAGCATAAATAGAGAATATTCATATTACAAAACTATTTTTAACACACCTTCTTTATATAATATTACTCTATTCCTTATAGCCCCATTCTGTCAACTTTGAGATTAGTTTTTCACTACTTTCGTAGTCGTCAGACAGTCTGCAACCATATCTTGTGTTCTGATGGATCTAAGATATTGGAATTACTATCAGTTACAGGAATTCGCACTGGAAAACGGCATATTGATAAAAGAACAATTCGGCTTCAGAACTGGCAACTCAACTGTATTAGCAGTCAATGACTTAAGCGAAACCATAATAGCAAGTTTTGAAAATTGTCAAACTGTTGTTGTGTTGTTGAAAAAAACTTAAATTATATAGCCTTGATGGTATCAGTCCAAGTCTGGTCTCAAGTTACTTGGAGAATAGAGGACAAGTTAACATCTTTGGAGGCATTCTTTCAGAGGAAAGAATGAACATACATTGTGTGCCCCAAGGTTCAATTCTGGGACCGCTACTGATCCTTATTTATATAAATGATATCGAATATGCTCCTAGTTCCCTAGTACTTTATGCTGACGACACAACCTTTCCTAATCCTGAAGGAAATTTTGACTCATTAAAAGCTAGTATGGCCATCACAATGTCCAAAGCATCAGACTGATTCACTTCAGAATGATTGAATCTGAATGCGAGCAAAACTGACACGATGATTTTCTCCACATACCAGAATTTATATATATATATGAAAATCCAGAATGGGTATAATTTTTGGTAGTCTACCTGGACCCTATATGAAAGTTTGACTGCCATGTAATCATATAGTCAGTAAAGTTAGTAGAAGTATTTACCTCTTAAAAAACCTTAGATCAGTAGAAGACCAGAAAGTCTGTGTAATAACTTTCCATGCTCTCATTCAGTCAGTTTGTACTAAGATGCCTAAAAACCCTGGTGTATTCACTGATTCGATTTTGTTTAGAATTTTTGGGGGAACAAATGAAAAACGTTAAATTCTGCTTAGAGCTTCATTAGTAGATGGCGCGGTTAAGGAATGTTTGTTGTTTGTGTCACGCAAAATGTCAAACTTGAAACCTATGAAATTTTCTTTTTCTGTCAACATTACTTCATGCAAAAAATTGTGAATTGATCGTTTAGTGCTACGAACAAGATCCCGATCAGAACAGTTGGCACAAAAATGAGATGAAATCTTCGAAACTTACTACAATGTTTACATCTGTCTGACAAAAATCAGATTTTTCTTGAGGTCTACCTGGCGATTTTTTCAAAGTGATTTCTTCCCAAATGGCCTTTTTCGGATCATGGAAACTTCCACGAAGGAATGAGAAAAGGTAGGAGAGGTACTGATGTCTCTGGATGATGAATTAACTTGAAAATTGAGGGGATTGGAAAATGTCCACGATGACATTGTTCCATTGAACTTTCCGATACAAACTATTACCAAGCCATTCACTGCCCATCTCTGCCGGACTATTACCTCTCTAACAACCTTCTGACATGAACAAAATCAGAGAGTTCATTGCAGATATCATAAAATCTGTTGATGAAGTTGAGAAATCGATGAATCCTGGTGTGCGATAGTCTAGGCTGCTTCCAGCTATCTTAGAATGACTTCGCCGGAAAAGGTGAGCCCTACTAACAAAGATGAGGGGAGACAAAAATAATCTAAATGCTTTTCTTTTATTTTTCAGTACCACCCCGCATGAGATAATCGGAGGAGGGCGATCTGAACCAAGCAGTTGTTCGGAAGAACAAGGCTCACTCCCAAGATTGATAAGGCTAATGACTATGATTAGGATGATTATCACTTTTTAATAAACATATGAATTTCAAAAGTAAGCGTCGACTTTTCATTCTATGAAGATATATTGATTTGAGCTAGTGAATTCCGAACCGTCCCAGAGGGTTGGAAGAAAATATCACTATATTTAGAATTTAGCAGAAGACTATCATCTTATACACTTATACAAAATATATATAATATAAAAAATAAATATAAAAGTAATAATAAAATTATTTGCTTGCTAGTTACTAGATACATTACAATCACAAGTTGAAAAAAATTATTCCAATGGGCAAAGGTTCAGAGAAGATTCAAATTAATTCATACATATACGAGTCATTTTACTAGTAGTGGAATAATATTAGATTTTAGCTTCAGAAAGTTAGGGGACTGCGGGAACTTTTTACTGTACATTAGTGATGATCTAAGGAACAACATATAAAAAGTTACCAACCGTAAAGTATGTGCTTAATTAATTATTTAACAAATAAGTTGCTCAATTACATTGTATATTGAATATAAAAAAAATGAATAAATAATGGTACCACTCGCAAAAATGGAAAAATTTACAACAAAAAGGTAGATACAATTTTTCTTTAAAATAAAAACTGTAAGCTGCAGAATTTTTTCGCTAACGTGCGAAAAAATTTGTTACAACTTTTGATCTAATTGATTAAATCTAAAGTCTATTTTATTTTTATTTTCAAGATAAATATATGAAATTTTCACAGATTACTCTCAACATGACAAATAAAAAAAGGACAATTAAAAAAAATAATTTCGAAAAATACAGAGCTCAAAATATTGAATAATTTAAAAAAATTACAAATTTGAATTTTGAGGCCATGCTTCAAAAACTCTAGTTCAAAATGTGATATTAAAACTTTCATATATGGGATATAACAAAATTGTTTTTCTTTGTTTAAACAATTAATAAACAAGCAGTGCACGAATATAAGTTTATAAATTTTTTCTGCAAGCAATTTCTAAGTTATATCAGAAGGTTTAAGGAAAATCCATAGAGTCCTCCAGGATTCCAAAATAATGCATGATTTTAAGCTATTTTTACTCCGCTGTATGAAGGTAATTTGAGTTCTTGCGATAAGATAGTCGTGTTGTCTGCCAAAATAGTGAACACCTCTCAATTTGTCAAAAAGCTGAGAGGTTCTTTCACTCAGATAGGATTTGAACCAATTGAAGCTTCGTCCTCTGAAGCTGTAGAGAGGAAGCTTACGTAACAGTCAAAAGCTTTAGATATGTCGCAAAACACTTTCTTCAGACTAGAATATAGATTTTTCAGAAAGCGAAAGAGATTGCATCTCCCGTACTTTTATTGGTTTGGAAGCTCAATTAAGTAATTGTATGTAATTTACAGAACTTCATAAAATCATTATCCGCTCCACCATAAGATTTTTATCACGAGCAAACAGGGACAGAAATACATAAGTACCAACTCGGTGGAGCTGTATCAATAGAAAATTAACCATACAAAATAAATTGGTACGGTTCATAATTAGAAATATTTCGGAACCCTTTCGAAAATTCTATAAAACACTCAGGGTTATTATAAATATAATACTGACAATATATAATAACCCTGATAACACTGACATATGAACATGGAATAGTTTGTTCTAAAATATGTTACATCGATCGATCAACCTCAAAATATTTCACAACGAATTGACATAACCTTAAATGCGACAAAAGCACAATCACAGAACGGATCAGAGACACAAATCACAAAAACACCCTGTGTGGTATGTAATTGCAGTTTACTAAATTATGACAAGAAACGACGTCGGCGCCATCTGAAACTCTAGATAACTCCCTTTAGCAAGTGGGCTGGTGTCCCCCAGTTTGTCCCAATATTTTACAGGTATAAGTGAATACACCATGTTTTTAGACATCTTAGTTTGTACGTACATAATAATAGTATGGGGGCACTATGCTCCACAATTCTATAACTACCATACCTCAATAGGAATCTCAAAAAAAAATTAACTGAAATGAAGATTGTAAACATTGAGTGGTAATTCCAGATTCATGTAGCTTCACTATCAGATTATCCACGGTTAATGAGCAGAGCAAAGGTAAATGAACCCCGTCTTGGGGACAACCTTTTTCCGGTGTCATTCTGACCGTTTCCTCTACGAGAGCAGCTACAATGATTCTGCTTTTCAGCATTGCATGTATCCTTCTAATCAGTGAGGTGTTTATATTCCTTTCCTCTAGTGATCTGATGATGGAGTCATGTGAGGTGTTATCGAAAGCACTCTCTATTATCTATGAATAGAGCCATTTCTCTCTGTTTTTTCAATGCTTTCAACTAAGCATTGTAGAGCATTAATCGTTGATTGCCTGCTGACAGGCGAACTATTTTTGTTTGTCATCTAGCTGTTTTGTTTTGGGTCTGTAACCACCATTTTTACACAAATACACTGCTCCCTGGTTATCGTAGTGAATTCTTATTTTTCTTGGAATATCCAGTATGATTTATTGAAGGAGTTCTTTCGAGAAAATAGCCTCTTGAGTTGTCATAGTCAAAGCCATGTTATGCAGCCGCCGTAGCTGTAGACTTACGATTATCGACATCACCTGGCCAATCAAAATCACAAAATACGTGTAAATCGACAACTTTTTCAAATACTAGTTTGTAATGGAAAGTTTTTTCATATATCTACAAATCCATATGAGAGCTTTCCAATGACATCCGCCAGGATTTTGACCAAACCTCGATAATTTGCATTTGAAATATCGGATTTGGTATACTGAGCAGAATTAAGTTACCAATTGCTTCCTGATAAGGAATGCCTGTCATTTCATGTCCCTCATGTTCAGTGTTATGTTCCATATCTTCAGACAAAAATGACTTGGATCTTATCGTGACATTCTGACATATTTATTTCCGAAAAAATATTTTCAATATATTCTTCAAACTAATTGTACCTTGCTTTTAGTTTCGGATGATTAGAATGCCTAGAATAATAATTTACGTAACAAGTTCCGAAAGTGATATTTCACGGGATGAGAATTTGTATGTTAAAAAGGATATCGATGGATAATAACGTATGAACTTTATATAGACAATTACATATAACAATCACTCTTATGATTACATTACTTATGAATATTAATTACACAATTATGACAATTACTTCTTTTAATATTATTAGGGATATAACAGAAGTGGCAGTGTTGAAATTAGAATTAGACGGATCAATAATTGTACTAGTTTTCGAGATATTAAGTTCGTTACGGCCCTTTTTAATCTGTGAAGCTATGTGCGTAAACAGTGTCCGGTGTATTCTTCGGGATTCGGTAATTTAAGAAATTCAGTAATTGTGCAGGCGATTTTTCCAAAAGTGTGATTACCAATAGGTTGTATAGTACATTTTCCGTTTTTATAATAAACAAATAATCTACGATGTGGTGTGTTTGCTCGACTTAATGACAAATATTTTCTGTGTAATGAAAATTGTTTTCTCCAATGACGACAAAGGTTCTATCCATATTCGTTTTAGATTTAGAATTTTAATCACTAACATGGTTGTCTTATCTTCTATATCATCCGAATATATTTTACAAAGCTCTTCACGACGACAAACGAATTATTAATGCAACCTTAAATAAAAATAAAATAATCATAAGGAAGAGGAGGAATTAGATTTAGTTATATTATCTTTGTCATTAGATAGATATCATCTCCAGCTTCTGATGAGAAGTGATCTATTTCTTCTTTATTTTTTGTTTTTAGCCAATGGATTTTCTTTTAAGGAAAGCAATAACTTTGGAATAGCGGCTTATATCTATATTATTTTTAATATTAATTGTGGACTTAAGCATCGAGTAATTGCTCCAGAGGCTTGATAGCATTGAAATTTTAGATTTTTTCCATTAAATATGCAAGAATCACTTGTTCATTCATAGTACGAACATTTTTATCATTGCTCCATTTTTTAAATAAATTGCAGACCAATTCATACCTCACTTTACTTTACCGGCAATAATTTATAAGTAGCCGCTTTCATTAATCTCATGTGGAATCATTTCAGCCTCACTCTCACTTCTGATTTCCATTTTTTGTATTTGGAAAGCGAAAAAACACACACCAATGTTAAATGACAAGCGCTGTCATAATAAAATGCAAAGTTCATGTTATTGTTAAAGCCGCCTACAAAGATACCCAAAATCGTCCCGAAAGTAACAAGAATGGTCCCGAAAGTAACATGAATCGTCCCGAAAGTAAAGAAGTCGTTTCGAAAGTGAAAAAAATCGCCCCGAAAATAGCTACTTTTGTGGGGTGGTACTTTCGATTCAATAAATCATGCCGAAAATTTTATTTTCGAGACGGCTGCAGAAAAATGTGTTTTCGATTTGAATTTGTTTGTCAAATCTTCTTTCAATGATTTTGTTTGATTCTTGTCCTCCGAATATATCAGTAAGTCATCAACGTTGTATAATATACAGCTTCCAAAGTCCTCTGTATTTGGATTTTATGACGGAAATCTGAAATGAATATAAGGATTGAAACTTCCACAATATATATGAGAAATGAGATGACGGCAACCATTGACCATAATTTAATGAACTACAACATTTAAAAGGTATCGAAAAAACCTATTCAATGATATTAATTTTGTTTGTGTTTATGGCAGTTTTGACAACTCGCTTTTAAAAAACGCAAAGCTGTGATGAATTAAATCAGTTAATACTAAAATTCCAAATTCAAGCTCCGCCTCTGGATAGTTGTCAAATAAGCTGACGTTTTTGTTAGTCTCCCTAATTCGACGTTTTTGTAATTGTCCAAGTTTTTGTACATTTAAAAATTTATGTATTGTTGATCGAACGTTTAACTGTTTTAGCAGCTTTTGGTACTTTTAGTATTTTTGTACATTTTAATAATTTGTTAAACTGTTGTGAGCCGAACGTTTAAGTGCTTCAAGAAGCGAAATGGTACGTGCTTTAGGTGATAAAGTAGCAGCGATCCTAATTCTTGGTGAAACTGGACAAAATATTCATGCAGCAGAACGCATTTTTAATGAGAGGTTTCCCGATCGCCCCGTTTCAAGGACTTATTTAAGGGAGCTTCTTCATAAGTTTGAAACAACGGGTAGTATTAATTATGCGAAACGATCTGGCAGACCACAAATTTCTGATGAGAAAAAAATTGATATACTGGTAGAAGTAATAGTTAATCCTACTTCTTCAACAACTCACGTTGCATCTACCTGTGAAGTCAGTCGAAGTACAGTACACAGGGTGTTGAAAAAAAATCAAATTTCATCCATACAAATTGAACATGGTTCATCAACTCTTCGATTACGACCCAGACCGAAGACTGGAATTTTGTGAAAATATGGAAACTAAAATTAACCAACAGCCAGACTATGTCAAAACAATTTGTTTCAGTGACGAAAGTACTTTCTATCTAAATGGAAATGTAAATACACAGAATGTGAGGTATTGGAGTGACGCAAATCCTCACCTGTTTCGTGAAACACATACCCAATTTTCCCAGAAGGTGAATGTTTGGGCAGGTATCCTGGGAAACCACATCGTTGGGCCTCTTTTTTAAAATACTTATTTAACTGGTGAGGTTTATCTGGAGCTGTTGCAAAACGCAATAGAACCGTTAATCCTTGAAATTTTGGAAGATAATCCAGATGAATTCGGCAATTTGGAAATAACATCCCAACAGGATGGTGCTCCCCCACACTATTACGGTGCAGTAAGACGGTATTTGGATGAGGAGTATCGTGGTAGATAGATTGGACGACGAGGTTCAACGGAACGGCCAGCTCGATCACCGGACCTCACACCTTTGGATTTTTTTCTGTGGGGGTACCTTGAATCGAAGGCTTACGCCACTGAACCTGACAATATTGACGTTCCCAAACAACGTATTCTTGCAGAATGTGAGGCTGTTTCCGCAGACACATTTGCAAAAGTACGAGAAGAGTTTAAAAAAGGATATTTCACTGTCAGGAGTAAATGGAGGCCACTTCGAGCAAATTCTTTAAGGTGACACTGATTCTTAAATCTTTAATTAATATCATACTGAATGGAATTTAAATTTTGATGTTTACTAATGAGCCATTAAAACTGCCATAAACACAAACAAAATTAGTATCATTGAATAGGTTCTTTCCGATACCTTTTCAAAAGAGGTGTCGCTTGCCGTAGGGTTCCATTTAAAATTATTGGTCACAATGGCCCTTGTGACGTCATCTTTGACGATTTCGTCATCTATCATCACTAGTAGGGAAGTTTACAACCTTCAATATTCAGTTTCCAAATTTCACTTGTTTATGTATAATCGTTCCAAAAATAAGAGGGGGGGAGCGGACTTTTGAGAAGCACTGTATACAAGGATCTTGATTGGACTGGAAGAAGTTCAAACACTTTAGTGCAGAACCGAGTTCGTGAATCCAGGCCCGACATAGCTTGAGGCCATGTATAGTGTTTTTCGAAGTTGGCAAACTTTTCCATCTGGTAATTCCATGTAGATCTCTGCATTCAGGTTGACGTGTAAAGAAACTTTAACCACATCCGTTTGACGGATTTCCTTTTTCGCTGAGATAAGAGGCTTCCAGGTAATTTCATTGGCCAATCTTTTCGCATGTTATTTTTTTTCATAATCTCTTATGATAAATTGAATGTCCCGGTTTCCGTTTTCAAAATGAACATTTTAATCTAAATTTTTGTCAAAATTCATTAATTCAAGATGGCGGCCCCATGATGGAGGGCGAGTTTTCTGATTGTGGTCCAATTCGATTCAAAATTGGTTTGCGGGGGGTTTCGGGGTCGGAGATTGAATTTTTGTCAAAATTCATAAATTGAAGATGGCGGCCCAAGATGGGACGAGTTCTGTGATTATGGTCCGATTCGATTCAAAGTTTGTATGTGGGGGTTTTTGGGGTCGGAGATTGGAAGTTTTTGTCAAAATTCATAAATTGAAGATGGCGACCCCAAGATTGAGGACGAGTTTTGAGATTATGGTCCAATTCGATTCAAAATTGGTATGCGGGGGTTTTCAGGTTCGGAGATTGTGAATTTTATGTTAAAATCTATAAATTCAAGATGGCGACTTCAGGATGGTGGACGAGTTTTGTTCTTGTGGTCAGATTCTATTCAAAATTGGTGTGTGGGAGTTTTTGGGGTCGGAGATCATGATTTATTTCAGCTCAAAACTTACAGAAGAAGAAACCCCATAATAACGATGCTCTATTAGAATCGAACAGATTAAGGCGAACTAACTAAAAAGCAAAAAATAATATCACCAATAAAAAACCTTTTTAAAGACAAGCTTTCTTTTAAGCCGTGTACTAAATCGTATAAAATGAGTTTAAGTCATCGCTGACAATGATTTAATTATTTTTTGTTGAATTATTTGGTTTCAAAAAGTTCGTTTCGCGAATTGTAATGAAATTAATCTTTTGACAAGTTGTTACTCACCAACCAATCATTGTCCAATGAAATTAATTTGTACCTACTTTTATGAACACTTCCCTTTGGGTAGAAAAATAGGGGATGATTTATTTTTCACTTGTGAACATTGGCACTCATAAGTAGTTGACATTGACATATTGCTATTATTGTCATTATTTTTGTTCTCCTACATCCGTCACAATCCGTCTATGAGAAGATGGATTGAAAGTGATTGAATAAACTAACCAGAACTATCAAAAATAATTTCTATTATATAACAATAAATAATTAAAGTTGATAACCATATTATTTAACTGTTAATAGTTGAAGTAGAGTGGGTAAGTAAGTATTTTGGAGAAATAAAAATTAAATAGGTAGTAATTAGTAGATTTCTGCCACAAAAACTTGAAAAATAATAACTTTCTAACAAAAAATTAAACCGACGAAAAACTGAAAAACAAAAAATAAAATAAACCTTCTTAGTCTTAATAACTAAGCTCCTGAACTAATGTAAGTAACTAATTTTGAGTCAACGAAAATCATTAAATCACTCCAAAAAAATTATCAAAATGTCACCGCGCATTTCGATGCCATCATTAACGCTTTACCAAACTCATTTGCTTGTTTGTTTGGCGCCGACTCAAAATTAGTTACTTACATTAGTTCAGGAGCTTAGTTATTAGGACTAAGAAGGTTTATTTTATTTTTTGCTCTTCATTTTTTCGTCGGTTTAATTTTTTGTTATGTGATCTTTGTTTGAAGAATCCCACAATAATCTTTCAGTTGCATACGATTCTAAAAACTTTGCACTTTTTCGTTCTCCACTCAACCATGGTCGTAAACGCCAATAATTAAAACAAACAACGTTTCTCTTCGCGCACTCGGAAAGCGACAGAAAGGGCAACATGTAAACAGTCGCTGCCACTCGTGCTGCCAGTTCTTTCACTTCCGGTCAAATACCGCCGCCGAAGGGAGCATGAGCAATGGCAGCGCAAGCGACATGTTCACATACTCGCGCTATCTTCAAATACAGGTACAATCTAATTTAATTCTGGAAAATTAAGGACCGTGATAAAAATGTCCAGACAGACATTAAGGTTGCAGGTTGTTTTTGACTGGCATAAACATAATAAAGGAAAGGTGTAATCATGTGAAAAACATATAATTGTACTGGTACATGAACATATTTAATCGATATTGTTCTCGGACCACGGATTAGCGAGACTTTCTTCAACACTAACAAGTTGATAAGCATCTTGCAAGTCAGCTGTTGGCACTGTGATCAACGTCGGTCTCATCAAGCCACTCGGCGTCATCATTTTCGCGCACTACGCAGATAATTGTTCAAAATATAAGATATGCAAAAATCATGCAAATACGAGCACATTGAGAACTTTCATGAATATTGATTTGTTGAAAATATAAACAGGATGTTCATAAAATCAGATGTGAAATCATCTGCGACTGAAAAATAAACTTTAGTCACTATCTTCCATCGTCAAGATAACCTCTTGTGGGGTATTCATGTTGAAAAGGGAAATATTCTCAATTGAATATTGATAGAAATATTTTTCTGTGAATTGAAAAATCCACTATTAAAATGAAGTTATTTTTTGTGAATGTCTAACAGAAAACAACTACTTGCCCGGCTAAAGCCACGCTGGACATTGAACTACATCTGATAGATATTCTGAAAAGCCCTAACTCAAAGGAAGAAATCTGAAATTGAAAATTTGCATTTGTATTCAGATAGTTATTTGATTTTCTATTCCAGTCTTAATTGAGAATCGATGAAAGAAAATTGTATTTCGTGCATAAAATAATGTATTCAATCGTAGCAAAGCGCTTTCGACCGTTAGGTCATCATCAGTGCGTACCTGAAAGTAAGTACTATTGATAGAAAAAAGTTACTGAAAAGTTTTATTTTTGAGAAAGAAAATTGACATATTTTAAAAAGTGAGGTTACTTACTCGTCAGGTGTACAAGAAGCCAAAAAGACCATAAAACATCTCATGATCAATGAAAATTGTATAGGTTTACATAACATACATGTTAAAATAAGTATTCTAGGCCAGGATGACACTAGAGATTAAAATGTTTCTCTTTTCTCATTTCTTGTAAGAAACCATTATTTTGGTGTGATAGCTGGACCCAAGTGACAAGATTGACAATTGACAAGTGAACGATAAAGTAGAAAGACATGGAACACAAAAACATGGAGATATCAGAATCAAGAAGAAAGGAATATCCCTGTCATGCGAAAACACACTAGAAGATGATCAATCTAATGAGGACTGTCATCTGTCAAATATGTTCCAGGATTCCAAGGAAGACCAGACAAGACTCTTAATTCTCACATTTAAGTCATCGTAATTGAATATAAGTTCCATGGACAATGAATTTGAATTTTTCTTAATAAAAATAAAATTCCTTATCCACCATGGCTCAGTTGAACCGCAACTGGGGGATAGGAAGTGTGATACAAGTCTAATGGGAACTAGACCCAACTTCACAACTCCCACAGCTGGAGTAAAACAAAGTCTAAAGGTGATAATCAGAACCTGACTTGTGTTCTCAGTATGGAGAAAATTGAAAAGGAGGCTGGCAAATTGCAAAGAGATACCAGTAAAATCATCATAGAGAATGGGAAATTGAAAATTATTACCATGATTAACAAGAAAACTAAATGTAAATTTAGGGCAAAAGGCTAAGGAAGTTAAATATTTAATTTAGACGTCTATGAAGTGGAATATAGGATCTATTTAAATTGACTTGCGTGTTGAGACAAAGGTTATTGTTGAGTATTTCTTTACTAATGTGTAAATCTTCAAGAAAATCTAATCTATTGTAATTTTTGGACCTAACTTCATGTAAGATCTGTGATTTAACAATCATAAGTTTAGTCCAAATAGAAATTCACAGATCTTACATGAAGTTAGGTCCAAAAATTACAATAGATTAGATTTTCTTGAAGATTTACACATTAGTAAAGAAATACTCAACAATAACCTTTGTCTCAACACGCAAGTCAATTTGAATAGATCTATTCACTTCATAGACGTCTAAATATTTAACTTCCTTAACCTTTCCCTAATTTAATTTTTCTTGTTAATCATGCTAATAATTTCAATTTCCATTCTATGATGATTTTACATCTCTTGCAATTTACCTCATTTTCTCCATACTGAACACAGTCGGTTCTGATTATCACCTTAGTTTTACTCCAGCTAGTTGAAGTTGGTCTAGTTCCATTAGACTGTATCAACTCTCTATCCCGTTGCGGTCCAACTGAGCTATGGTGACAAGAATTTTATTTTTATTGAGAAAAATTTAAATTCATGTCCATGGAACTATATTCAATACGATGACTTAAATGAGAATTGAGAGTCTTGTTGTCTTCCTGAATGTGGAACATATTTGACGAATGACAGTCTCATATGATCATCTTCTAGTGTGTTTTCATGACGGATATTCCCTTTCTGATTCTGATATCTCCATGTTTGTGTTCCATCTTCTACTTATCGTTCACTTGTCATGTCATCATCTGCGTCCAGCTATCACACAAATATGGTTTCTTCAGAAATGAGAAAAAGAAACATTTAACTCTATCATCTGCCTAAATACTATTTAACATTTATGTAAACCTATACAATTTCATTGATCATAGATGTTTATGTCTTTGCTCTTGTACACCTGACATAGTAACCTTTAAATATGTCAATTTCTTTCTCAAAATAAAACTTTCGTAACTTCTATCAATATACTACTTCAGGTACCTGATTCGACTGATGATAATTATTCTATGCATGAAATACAATTTTCTTTCATCGATTAATCGATACGTGCACACAGTCACACTTTTCATTTAATTGAGAATATCTATCTTGTTTTCTGTTAGAAATTCACGAAAAATAACTTCATTTTAATCGTGGATTTTTCAATTCACAAAAAAATCTTTCTATCAATATTCAATTGAGAATGTTTCCCTTTTCAACATGAATACTCCACAAGAGGTTATCTTGACGATGGAAGATAGTGATTAAAGTTTATCTTTCAGTCGCAGATGATTTCACATCTGATTTTATGAACATCCTGTTTATTTTTCAACAAATCAATCTAGCATACCCCATGACAGGTTTTAATGCAGAAAACACTAATTTCAAAGTGTCTCTCCAAAAGAAATGATTCTAACTTTTTCCATCTTTGCAAAGTGAGATTGCTTCTTGAAAATGTGTTTCCCATTTCTTCCGGTCTTCCTGATGATCGTGGAAGCGTGAAATAGATTTTCGTCGACAAAATTGTATTGAAGACCTAGTGAATGCGATGTCTCTCCTGCGTCAATATTACGAATGATTTCTGGTGAGTACTCTCTTTTGGAAAACATTCTTCTTTGCCTCATTCATCTTTATGAGTTCTCAATTAGGACTGGAATAGAAAATCAAATAACTATCTGAATAAAAATGCAAATTTTCAATTTCAGATTTTTTCTTTTGAGCTAGGGCCTTTTCAGAATATCTATCAGATGTAGTTCAATGTCCAGCGTGGCTTTAGCCGGGGAAGTAGTTGTTTTCTGTTAGACATTCACAAAAAAAACTTCATTTTAATCGTGGATTTTTCAATTCACAGAAAAATATTTCTATCAATATTCAATTGAGAATGTTTCCCTTTTTTCATGAATATATTCGTAATCTAAGCACTTGAAAACGTAAAAATTTGCGATGATATCCAGGGCAACAACAAAAAAGTTTTTTTTGTAGGAGCTGTGTAATCTCTCTCGATCTACCGATCGATCGTCGCGTGAGGATGCGTGAAGGACGAACATTGTGCATCTCTGGACTATTATTGCACGGATCATTAGGTTGCTTGTGCCTTAACTTTATTCTTCGTAAGAAGTACAGTCCACACAGCTAGCACGTCCTTCCCACAAGCTGCTGACGATCCTCCTTCAGGCTAGGGCAATAAAGGTTATAAGGCAATTTGTCAAAGCCCTCATGCATTGGGGTAATTCCAAGAAACCGACGCAGAAGAAATGTACCAAACGCCTTACCAACATGCTCTTGAGGCTACGGAATACTATGGACGACTGCAAAATCGGGTAAGGAGGTATCACGAGGCGTTCCGGAAGAATACATCGAAGGGAATAACTGGCGACTGGCAAGCCGAGCCGGGCGGGGAAATCGTTGCCTGGCCGCTTTTCGGTTTTTAGAAATCGCGGGTTCAACGAAAAAATAAATACACGTGATATCTCACCACACCCCCCCTCCCCCTTTGTGATATTTCGTGACTTTTTACGAACACCTCCCCCTCCCTTCGAGCCTCACGTGATTAATGGACGATCCCTTATAACGAAACGAATAGCAAATAAGTGAAACAATCGTCGACGCATTACTTCAATACGTCGGTAAGTACTTCATGTATCCCGCAGCACCCGAATTGTTCCGAGCGGCTAATATGTCGGCGAATTCCGAATATGCCCCCGGGCATTGTGTCCCCCACAATGCGGGCCACGAGGTCCCTATGTTACGCCACAGAACTAGTAATGCGTTTTCACTACTCAGTACTCAGTTGAGTTGCAACCGAGATGAGTCAGAGGCAAGTCGTAATCGCGATATTATAAATTCTTATCACAACAGCATTATTGTTTCCCTTAGCGAGCATTTCAGAACCATATATGGTCACACCAGAAATATAAGAAGGTCGTAAATCAATAGTAGCCGACGACCCTCATTATTACCTATTGTTCGAAATATAGATAAGCAATAAAAGTGTTTGTCCCTTGAAAGATTCCCAAGGTCCGCATTGAAATATCCCATGAAATAGTTTGGCATTTTAATAATAGTGGGCTCTCCATTATTTTTGGCGTTTGTTGACAGTTTTGTATTTGAATTCATTTGATAATAAAAAATCTCGTAAGGTTGATTTAGAACACTTGGTAAGGATATGTTTAAATGTGTGTAAATAATAAAATTCACTTACCTGGCCACCAGTACTGAAAGTCGTACTAATGGGCTATTAACGAGATTATAGCGATAATGGTCTATTTACGGTTACAAAATAAATAACCTACCAGATTTGGAAAACAAGACTGTTTTGAGAACTGACCGCTTTCCAATTTCAGAAATAAAATGGGGAAAGTTAAACAACATTTAGTCATTACATACCTAATATTCCGTTGTGTCAGTTGTGTCTATTTTAAAGTGTCTATTCGATTTTTGTGTCGTGAAAAATGTGGCGTCCATGGGCTCATCCTGAAGCTAGTACTTCAACTGGTGGTCGTAGTACCACTAGTCGACAAATGTTACACCCTCATGGGAAACAAATTATATTAAATGTTTTTACTTCCCTTCTGGAACGCGGAAACAAGCTGTGCAAGAAAGTGCTTCTTTAACAAAAACACCGTATTTCACAGTGTTTAAAATAGTAAGTAACCCTATTTTAAAAAGAAAGAAACGAAAAGACTCTGGCGGTTCAAGGAAACTAGATGGCTGTGATGTAGATATAATTCGAAGAACTATATTTGCCTTGTATAAAGAGCAAATTGTGCCTACATTACATATTTTAATGCAACGGCTTGAAAATAATGAAACTGGTATCCAGTGTTGCAAAGAGACTTTAAGGAAGTCTCTTTTACAAAACGGATTTAAATTTAAAAAACTCACTAGTAACAGAAAAATCTTAATGGAATCTGTGTGCCTCGAGAAATGGAGATTTGAATATTTATTGGCAATAAACGAATTTAGAGAATGTAAAGGGGTTTCTTCTCCTAATAATCAAACTTTGGCGCTTTTCACTATTCTCGGTTTTTCTCGGGCGCCACCTTTAGCTTTATAGTGGAAAAGGCCACTTTTGCTCCGGGCAGTCTCAGTGAAGAAAGACACTCCAGGGGTCAATATAGTCGTGACACTGTAACAGGGCCAGCAAGGCAGGCTTTAATTGCCTTCAACTGGGTTTCGAACCTGGGTGGCGACTGCGCACTAGATGTTAAAATTCTACTCAAAATAGTCAATGAAAGAATACTAAGAACAGGATAAACAGGTATATTAAAAATAATGAAATACAGTAAGGGCGGCTGACGGCGGCCTCAAGTTATCACAACAAATAAACACATGGCAAGCACTATATACAGAGGAAGCGGGGAGGGTGTTTTCAAGCAAGCGGGGTAAATTTAGCAAACAAAAGCTCTTGCGGTGGGGGGGTGTCGTACGGACTCGTATGCAGAAATTACCAGCACAGCTTTGAAATATATATGTGCCTCTTACGGTCATGCGCACATCGCATCCGCGGTACTTACAAACATTTCCTGATGTCTTTTACCTGATACAACATATTTACCAAACTCCGATCTCACTGCTTCGGCAAGGCCCGGGACGGTCGTGGACTGCTTCGGTCTTTGGCTCACACTCTGGATACTAGTCGGCCGCGTGACTGCTTCTGCTGGGCTGGGCAAGCTACTCATTCTTTGAAATATGTCGAAACGGAACTACGGCCGGCTTCTCCCTCTTTTCCGAATCCCTCTCGAACGACTTATATGCGCGCGCCGTTTTGTGGACTCTGTCGATTTCGATACAAAGTATACTTTCACAGAATAATTACCCAGCTCGTAAAATCCTTCGTGCTGTGACGTCAGCTCGGTGCGTGCGTCTCTGTCTCGACTCAACTGTACTGGGTGGCTTCTATCGTGACGTCAGCTCGGTATCGTATGCTCTTGGCTCGACTGGACTGCTGGCTCGGGCTGCTCTCGGAGGACTGAAATGTCTCGTCGGCGTTTGAATATCGCCCAGCTTGCTTGTTGAGAATGTTTTCTCGAGAGACGATAGCCGGCGCAGGGGATACTCGTGCGTGCTATGTCAGCTACGCCTGGCGTGAATCGCGTGGTTTCCGGAAGGCGTTTAGTCTGTTTTATTAGGATATATATAATCCACGAATTTATCACGAATACGAATGGCATTTCTAGACCTATTGTTAGTGTCAAGCGGGGTTTAATTCCTTACAGGGAGCTTTTGGCTGATAAATATAGCGGGAAAATAGTAACTTCGTTACAAGAATATGGTAGAACGAAACTTGGTTCGATACACACGATATTCCAAACAAAAGTTGGGTAAACTCATCTGACATGTGCCAAACTAATGCGCCGTCTAATAAAGGAAAACAAATTACGATAATTCACGCAGGAACCGAAAATGGTTTTATACCAAATGCTTTGTCTTTATCGGCAAAGAATATTAAGGACTCTTTAGTCGATTATCATGATGATACTACAGCCGAATTATTTGAAGACTGGTTCCAAAGTACACATAAAACAGTTACTAGAAGTTTTACGCAGTTATTCGATAAAAAATAAATATTTTTGTGATTCATTGGCTGAAAGCTTGGGACATACGGTGCTCGGACTTCCTCCTTATCACTGTATGTTTAACCCAATTGAACATATATGGCATCAGCTTAAGTCAGCAGTTCTAAGAAATAATACTTCTCCAACCTTAAGTTCAACTGTGGTAGCTCTTATTCAAACAGAAACTGCAAACATTCCTGATAGCACCTGGGCCAAGTGTGTTTCCCAAATTAGAAAGGTGGAAAAGTCATAAATGGATATAGAAAAAATTCCCAAAGAAAAATTTATTATCAATTTGGATGACGATAGTGAAAGTGAAACTGATCTTCGTGAGTAATTTTGTTTATAAATACCTTTTATCGAGAAACTGAACTTTTTATAAAGTTTGACATTTTACATTAATTAGGTATATCATATATATATATATATATATATATATATATTATCATATATTATATATAAATAAACAATTCTCAATTATATTCTAGCGATTTTTCTTTATCATTATCTCAACCCAATATCGTTATACCTACCTATAAAACAAAATTTAATGGCTAGGGCAGGTACAACTCTGCGTAGAATCCACCGCCTGCTGTTAACTCAAGTGGTTGGTGATTTACGACCTTATTATATATCTAGACAGACTTTTACGAGGGTAATGAAAATGTCTCACTATATCATGGATGAATGATGCAGGTATTATATTTTTTGACGATAACAACAACGCCTCCATTTGTTCCACCACAGTGCAATTAGCAAATTCGTTTATCCCTACCATGTGGAACATTTGCTATACATTTCTCAGTGTTATCTGTCTAAGCTTTCAGAATTGAATCAGCCAAATAAGAAATTTCATGGCATTTATTGCGATATTTCGTGATTTTCTCGATATATTCATTCATTCACTTTATTGATCCCAAGAAACATTTCCGTTTATGCAGGGATTTAAAAAATGTACATAAATAAACTTAAACTAGTTTATCAAATTAAAGAAATCAAAAGCTGTCAAACTTG
Source organism: Gonioctena quinquepunctata (assembly GCA_018342105.1). NCBI lineage: Eukaryota > Metazoa > Arthropoda > Insecta > Coleoptera > Chrysomelidae > Gonioctena > Gonioctena quinquepunctata. The sequence goes on from JAFIRS010000213.1 coordinate 427,115, forward strand.
AAGTATTAATAAAGAATAATATTATTCATTGAGTATAAAATATTTTTTGAGGGCATGTGAATTTGTTTTGAGTTTTTATTTCCTTCAACTGACGTGGAATTTTGTTATATATATATATATATATATATATATCTTTCCATCTAAATATTATGTTTTTCCATAGTTGGATTTGAAACGTATTGAATCCAGATGATTTATATGTCGTGGATATTTGAAATCTGATTGAAAGCCAATTCTGAATGTTTTTTCCTATTTTAACAAAATGAATAAAAATAGAAATTTTCAATTTGTATAATGAACGGAGATTCAATAAGTTTTTATTTTATATATTAAATTTTGATGATTCTGTAAAATGGTAATTTATATATGATTTTATGTTTTTTTTGCAAGGTTTGTAAGGGTTTTATAGTGAAATGGTAGCTGTTCCCCAAAATTTTTTAATGAATTAAACTGAAATAAATATTTTCAAATATTTGAGAGGGGTATAATGTCTGATCCTGAATGAGTTTCCAATGAGAGGTGAACTTTGTTTTCTCAGATTGTTGATATGAGTAGACCAAGATAGGGTTGTATCAATATATAATCCTAAAATTTTTGTATTTGATGTATATTTTATGATGGAATTATTGTATTCTATTGGTTTCAGATGATCAGTTGGAATTTTACTTCTTGAAATAAAAAACATAATTGATGATTTTGAAATATTTACTAATGATTTATGAGCATCAAGCCATTGACCTATCATGATAAGATCATTTTCTATGTCTGATCGAATTTCAGATAAACTCCTTGCAAAATATACAATTGTTGTGTCGTCGGCAAAAAGTTTCACTTGAACTTTCAATTTAAGTTTCGATAAACAATTTGTTTCCTCCTTCCAAATATTTTTGAACCAAATATAAATGTTTCCTCTGATACCAATATCATTCAATTTTTTCAAAAGAATTTTGTGGTCAACCATATCAAAGGTCTTCCTCAAATCCAATGATACTAATCCACATATATTGTTGTTGTCTATTTCAATCTTGATTTTGGATATCATATCTAATGCGGCAGATTCTGTATCACTGGATTCACGAAATCCATATTGTACTACATATAAAAATTGTTTTTAAATGTCTCTCAATTTTAAAATTAAAATTGGCCTATAGTTACCAATATCATTCTTATTAGCACCTTTGAAGAGTGGTTTAACTTTTGCAATTTTGCATTTTTTTGGAAAAATACCAGTTTCGAAAGAGGTGTTGATCAGTTTGCTTAATAGTGGTGCTAGTTCAATTTCGACTGCTTTGATAATTTTGACATTAATATTATCGAATCCTGCTGCTTTCTTGTTATCCAGTTTGTTGATCAATTCTATAATTTATTAAAAATTCACAATCACAAATTTTCAAGACAATCTCTGTGGGGCTAGGAATTTGTATGGGGATATAAATCTGTATGGGGCTAGGAGAAATTATTTTATACTTTTTAGTCCGTTTCAAAAAGAGGTAGGTATATTGAAAAAATATTTTGATAATTATTGGTGTAATAGGTGGAAGAAATCGCTATTGATAATTGTTGATTATAGTGATGTATACCAGGACCGTAATAGAACCATTTCATCACTTTTGGTGTAAGTATATATGATTTCATCAGTCAAACATATACGACATGTTGGTATTCGTTCCATCCCGCCCTCAATACAATATATCTCTTTATTATTAATCTTGGAATTTGCTCCATAATTTTAGCCTTGAAATAAAATCTATAAAGTTTCAGAAAGTTCAGATAATCTTCGCTTTATTTAATATTCTCTCCAATCTGGATAATAAAACAAATTCTAAGTTATATCTAATTCGTATTCTATTTCACCGATGAAGAATTATCCTTTCATTTCAGGAACATTCTCAAAACCATCGAGAATTTCGGTTATGATACATGTGGTACTGATTCTTTCTCTGGTTATCAATCCCCATATTTTAGCAATGGATGTGAATTGAAACAGTAGAATACTAATTAAATCTGCACTTTTATGCAAATTACGTTCAATTGTTTTTTATAATTCACTTATTTAGATAATATAAAAATTAAAATTTCTTGATACGTTATACAACCCTATGTGGTTACATTAAATCTATTCCGGAGATATCCTGGCAGTGGAGGAACTAGCTCTGTGTGAAATCATTCAAATTCTATTTTCTCAGATAGGTATTGTTCAGCCATTACTGAAACAGCTATTGAGCGTTCTTAAATAATCGGAAACTCCGAGTTGTCCACTATGATTGAGTCCGATTTGAAGGAAATCGCATTTTAAGAAGGTAGAGTTGCATTTGTGTTGAATGGCGCTGCTGTTGAATCCTTGTTGGAATGAGTTTTGCAGGTTGATATTTAAAGTATTCACTCTTCCAGAAACTTCACGGAAATCGTTCTGAGCTGTACTGTGACTGGTTCGCAACGAATCTTCCCAGGAAAAAACCTAAAAAATACTGAATTAATCCAATGAAAATACTCCTTTATGCAGAATCTAGTAGTTTTGTTCACGAATATGGTATGTATTTCGGAACCTTCGTTAAAAAGGATCAGTTGGGAAATTTCTCAGATTAAATAGAAAATGGGTAAAAGCCTATGCCATTCCAGATCAAGAGGTCGAAAATTATTTTGTCAAGCAGAAGGAATTTCAACTCGAAGTTATTCAAGGAAGTTTGTGAGCTGATGGGTATCAGGAAGACCCGAATTACTGCACTCCACCCAGTCGGATGGCATGTTTGAAAAATTCAACCAAACTATGGAAGAACATCTTTCCAAGTTTGTGGAAAAATATCAAAGAGTCTGCTTGGGAAGGGGGGTAATGATAAAAACGAGTTATATACCTCTACTTATAGGTACAAAAAATATGAGTATTTTTTTTCATTCTAATTCAAACAAAATTACAAAATGTAAAAATAACAAAATATATACATATACTTATAAGTGGATACAAAAACAAGGATTTCTTCGTTGAAATAAAAATAAAAATCACAAAATGAAATCCAGTATCCTGTGTTTCTTATTTGCAAACCTTTCAATAACGTTTGAAACATTTATTTGCACATCTCTATGAACATGAAGTAGACCCAATCCAACCAACCGCTCCTGTTGCATCGTTGATCGCAGCCAAGTTTTCAATCGCTTCAACGAAGAAAAACATCGGTCAGAGGATGCCCGACTAGCAATGTATTCAAAATATGGAGACACTTTTTTATCAAGAGAAATATGTTAGCTCACAAGATTTAAAAAGAAAAAAAAATTAAAAATTCAAAAAAATTATAGTATCAGCTGAACAATTTTGATAATGTGAGGCTATTGTTAATCAAGTATTCATTTGGATCTGCCGATTTTATTTAAACCCGAATAGTTGTTCACAGAATAACTCCATAATTTATTTTCTTCCTGGAGCACATTTTACATGTGTATTTAATAATATCACGCTATAAAATTGTATAAAAATTGATTATTTTGTTGATTATAAATTTCTAAAGTTAACAAATTTGAGAAATTGAGTAAATATTGTCACCATTTTTCAATTCATATTTCACATTATTATCAGTTTTATGACTGACAAAGGCATTTTGCAACGAAAAAAAAAAATACGCAGTTTGTTTATAAAATATTTATAATCAAATGGATAAGTCGAATATTTTTAAAAAATTGTTTTTTTGCATAAGGTTGCTAAGAATTTATAATGAAAAAAAAAAATCCTTATTTTTTTTTAATTCTATTTTTTTTATTATTTAAATAATATATTGAAAGTTTTTTCTTTAAAATTAATAATTGGTTATTCTCCAGCTAATAATTTTTTTTATCAATAATTTAATTGTTTATTTACTCAACAATTAGTTCTAAACAAACTTTGACATTTTATATTTTTTATAATCATGATAAACTCTCAATAACCTAATGCAAAAAACAATTTTTGAAGAATATTCATCTTATCCATTTATTTATAAATGCCTTCGTCAGACATAAAACTGATAATAATGTGAAATATCAATTAAAAAGTTGACAATATATACTCTATTTCTATATTTTGTTAACTTTAGAAAGTATATTTAACATAATAATTAACTTTTAAACACTTTTATAGCATGACATTATCGAGTAAACATTTAAAATGTGCTCCAGAAAGCAAACAAATTATGGATTCGTTCTGTAAACAATTCGGTTTTTAATAAAATCCGCGGTTCCAAAAACAATAAACTCACATTATCAAAATCCAATACACATTTTTTTTCTAATGAAATTACATTATTTCAAGTGTTTAAATGATTAATTTTTTTTTTAAATTCATAATTAATAGTATAAAAAAATATTTTCAAGTTCCGGAGCAAGAAATCAAAGTGAAAGTATTCAACCGGAAAATTGACCGTACGAATTAGCAGAACATAAATCCGAGAAATTAGATATTAAAGAAATCATTCCATTGGGGAAGTGAAGGTGTGCAATTTAACGGATAACCTGCGAACGTTTTTCGCATTTTATCGCCAGAGTAATTACATCATGATGATGATGAAGTAAGACCATACCTTTCTTCGGAATATTTCGAAATACACGCCACAATAATAAATTTCAAAACCTGATAAGCACAACTAGTATTTGTGATAATATTTAAATTGTAAATATACGGGTTAAAAGATTATTTATAGGTTAAGCAGCGACCGGGTACACTAAAAAATGTATCAAATGAATTAGCACGAATATAGACGGAGCCCTATTTTCAACGTTGAATTAAAATGATAAATAATTGAGATATAATTCCGAGAGAAAGAACTTTTCCATGGAAAATTTTCTCCTTTTCAAGAAACTATTTTTTATTTTCTCTATCATCAATAGTTTTTGAGCTATTACCAAAAAACTAAGGCTTTTTAAATTTTATGTTTTTATTTAACAAAAATAGCAAATTCTTGTAGGCGGAAAAAATCGAAAAATACATCTTCCTCAGAATGACATCCCGAATCGAATGAGCCATCGCTCATATTTTTAGTAGACTTGGAACGATTTTTCGCAGGAAACTAACTTTTCGACTAGATTAATGAGAACATGTCTAGCGGCCACTACGTTTTAGATTTGAGTAGAGATGTGGTCGCCATTCCATCAATTTAAAAATTCTGCAGTTTCTTGTGGTGGGTGGGGGGTAATAACCCCCCCCCCCTAAATACGCGATTGAATAGACACCTTCCTCTATTTCTGATGGTATACAGAGCAGCTCTCCATGATTCAACCAAGCTTACCCCGTCTAGTATTATCTTCGGAAGGGTACTTCGATTGCCCTGCGACTTGGTGTTCGGATCACCAAGCACCCAAGAGATAGTGCCATACTTATGCCTAATAAAATAATTCATGAAAAAAATAACAATAATTAAGCTTCCATCACTTGCACCGTCAATTCTCGAAATAATTCATAATGCCATTCTCAGACAATTCTAATTAATGACCTAATATGTTTAACGAATGAATCTCCCGACGCGGCGAGTATCACACATGAGACATAAAACCTTTTAATCTTTCAACAACGGGGTGGTCTTTTTGAAGCCTTCTTATGCGGCTAGGAGGATAAAAATTACCGGGATTACATAAAATCAAGAATAAAATTAATGACCCATTACTTTAATAGCGTAGCGGCTTTTCAACTCGAAAGAGAGAAGGAAGCAGACGATATATATATATATATATATATATATATATATATATATATATATATATTACCTTAAAATTCAATGTTGAAATAAGTGAAGTAAACTATACCAGAAACTCAAGTTAGTACATAATGTAGCTGAAAAACCTTGCGGCACCAATTTAATTTTAAAAGCTCTTACCTTTACGAATGCATCTCTCTCTCTCAGTGCGAAATAATTTAAATTTTCATGCAGCAAATAATCATATCAAGTTAGTTCTACAAATATGGGAATAACAGTTTTGTTATCCATCTATTAGTGCGACTATAATTCACGCGTATTCCCTACGCCAATTTCACAACAGCTATCCTCATTCCGGTGAAATGTAACTAGAGAAATTCAAGGTGCGAACGTAAATTATATAAACGGAATAAACCGTCTTCATGAAAACCGAGAGCTATATAAAAATGTCTAATTTCTAAACGGTGTGCAACTGATTCCTTGAGTATTGAGTAGGAACATTGTATAGTTATGTTTGGAAAGTTGACACTCGTAGTCCATTATTCATAAATATATTTGTTGTTATCTCAAACAGGGGTATGCATTGTACCTTTGTCGAAAGTATAAAGGATAAGAATACAGAGTAAGAATAATACTAATGAATACCTTTTTGAAGACCAAACTTGACTATTATCCTCTATAATCTTATTGTTGGTAAAATATTTTATTTCATTTTGATTGACTTTCGTTTGTGAAATCATGTCTATATTTAGAGATATGTTAAATTATAATCATTCTTCATTACACCATCCAGTGCATTATTCCTTGTGAATTCGAAAAGTAGTGAGGTCTGTAAATCTTAATTACAAATGAACAACCCACGCTCAACAATCTCTCGGGGAAGTCAAGAAGGCTAACGCCGCTCTTGTACTTCTTCTACGTTAATCCAAGTTTTCTTTGGTTAACAACTCTCTGTACGATTAAGATCTACCTTTCATAACACATTCGGGGTAAATACTAAAACCCAAAGTCAGCTACCACATTTGGTTGGTCAGATGTGGGGTATCTACTGATCCCCAACGTCCCAGCAGCCGCGACATATGGTGGTCAGGAGTGTGGTTTTTGAATAAATAACACCCTGTACAGCCACAACATTTGGTGCAAGCTTGGAGTATTAGTAAATAACGCCCTGTATGTAAAGCAGCCGCGACAATAGAACTATACGACTATGCAGATAAACTGACAGCCTGTTGAAAATCCACTAAACAGCTCGGACTAGGTTTGGCTGTTCAACCCACGTCGGAAGAAAGGCGTAAGAGCGTACGAGGTGAATAAGGAATCCGAATATAAACTCTCAGATCTACAACCAGGCAGGTAGCAAAACGCAAATATTTCATTACCAAAATTCGACGAAATTCCCGGTTTACATAGAAACATATCTTTATTTGGTCCCAAAGAAACAACCACCGGTTCATTTTATGGTCTATTTACGACATATCTCCGGTCAGAACCGCAAAAATCGGTAATTATAGTTTCCAGAATGAAGGCCAATTTCCATCTAAGCAGCATCGGCAACGCTTCGCAGCGCAGCACGTTGCAGCATTTTCATATGCATATTCCCAACTGTGCAGCATTTTGCAGCAGTAAAGCTGCGAAGCAGCAGTAATCCTACTCGTGATTGTATGAGTTTCGGAAAATGGTTTTGGGATTCTTTGCCAAAAGTTCAAAATATTTTCAAATATAATAAAAATTCACCCAAAAAATATAAATGAAATTGTTTTATGCAGCTTATGTCTAATAACTTTCTTAGGCCCAGTTTCACCAAAGAGGTCTTGATCTCAGATTGATAAAACACTGTCAGTCAGTCACATATCAGGTGTCATTCATTCATAACATAACCAAGTTTGGCAGTTTGTCATGTGTACCGGTGTATACAAAATTTTATTTTGCCGAAAAATGAAGTGCCTCGAAATGTCGATGGAAAGTTGGAGAAGTTAAAGAAAAAGAGGAACCCTATATTTATTTACTTTTTGAATAATAATGACTGATTTCAGATCTCTTCCTTTTATCTATATGAGCAAACCAGATTCATAATTTAAGATAAATATAAAATAATGACTTTTTATTTTATGACTTTTCCCATGTTGGTGAACAACATTTTTATTTTATTTTCGAATGTAAATTGATAGTTTTCTCTGATGACTTTTGCCTGTATGATTGTGAAAAAGATTTACATTTAATTTTTGAATGTAATTCAATTTTGTACATATGTACATATGCTACTGAATCAGCAGCTTTTATTATCTGAATTTCATTTCAACCACATATACTGAAAAAAAAAACTATATACCTAAGTAATTTTATCAACTTGTTTCTTTTATTAACAATTTAACTCTTTCACAAATAATTTTCATCCAAACAAATTAATAAATTATTCTTTGCACAGAATTTCATAATCTTCAATACTATAAACAGATGTTTCTTGGGAATAAACGTTATTATTATTACTACTCGAACATTTTTGTATATTTTTCCACAGTTCTTGAAAATGAAGCCAAATAAAATTATCTGAAATGTGGCCTCTTATTAACTGCTAACTGCTATTGATCCTGCCTCACTTCTGGACGTGGATCTTCCACAATATCTTTTCCATGTTCTTCCACTGTGAGCCTTCCAATGTCCCTGCCTAGAATGAACATATTAGCATTTGCTTTGTATTATAGAAATGCCATAACATTTTCAATAATCTTCAGGCCGGACACAAACTTGAAAGATTGATAACAATATCAGTAACCAATTTTTTTGTTGACAATTGTTTAACCTTTAGTTGTTTACAACCCTCAAGTTAATGAAAACTTGTACGAGTTAAGATCACGGGGACCTTACCTTTTATAGTGGGATCCGAAACCACTCTTGGGACCTTGAAAAAATTTTTCACCAGCTGCGGGAATCGAACCCGCGCCAGGTGGAAACAGTTGACACAAGACCGACGCTCGTTCCACTGAGCCACAAGCCCCGTTCAAAATGAAAGTGAAAGGACCCTGCAAAATCCTTATGGAAAATGGCTCTCGGCTAAATTCGCTGAAACTCTGCAGAAAGATAGTATTTGGTATGCTGATCAAAAGTCTTAATGAGCACAACCCTCCATTTTCAACTCCAGACCCTCTACAGCCCCCCAAAGCCCCCAAAGTACACTTTCCGGTGTGTTATGCATAACAGTTTCAATTCATCTTCAAAGCGTTTCCTTTCACTGCCCACCCCTTTCTCCAACCGAATCCTACATTCTACCCTCACCCCCGCACAACCCTTCGTTAACGCCCCATTGTACACTTTCAAGGTTAAAGATTCTTCAACGAAAACACAGAAAGAGAATATTCGGCAACTATCCTCAATAGGACTGTTGCGCGCACCCAAGGAAAAGTTGCAAAAGAGCGTCGATAACCTGATCGACAACCCGAATATATATATATATATATATATATATATTACATAGTATACACATGAAAGATTTTAATAAAACCAGTTGAAAATTCTTTAACTTTGCAATTGTGTAATGGGGCATTCATAAAGGATGGGGTGGCGGTACGGGGGGCGAGAGGGGGGGGGGTGTGCCTAATGTATACATATATATATATATATATATAAAAAAGCTTCAAAAGATTGAAATGAAACAATTTAAAGAATCTTTAACCTTCAAAGTGTGTATGGGGCGTTAATGAAGGGTTGGGTGGGGTGTGGGGGTGAGGGCGAGGTTGGTGAGGATAGAATGTAGATTCGGTTGGAGAAAGAGTGGTAGTGAAAGGAAACGCTTTGAAGATGAATTGAAACTGTTATGCATTAACACACCGGAAAGTGTATTTTGGGGGCTTTGCGGGGCTGTAGGGGGTCTGGGGTTGAAAATGGAGGTTTTGATAGCATACCGAATACTATCTTCTTGCAGAGTTTCAGCGAATTTAGCCGAGAGCCATTTTCCATAAGGATTTTGCGGGGTCCTTTCAATTCTATTTGTTCCTCAATTGATCCCAGTATTTGAAGTGCCGCTTCTTTTGAGAGTGGGAATCTCGTCTCAAAATCTGCATTGTGCAAATTTTGGAAATGATCTCTTCCTCGGATCTATCGAGGATGCCGAACGACAAATTCATCACCACAATCGTCTTCAAAGGCAAGATCATACACCCGTCGAAATGCCATTTAAAGAAATGTCACATTAATCTCACTTAAAGTTATAATCCTCCTAAAATGGACGATTTGTGCTAACCGCGATTAGTCGATTCAATCGTGCTTTGGAGTGTGGTGAAACGTACATTACATTAATTGTGATCTGAGGCCTCACTTGGGAGCTAAATCGAGATTAAAGCTTTTGGTGAAACTGGGAAATGATTTATTGAGTGTATTGGATGAGGAAAAACAAAAAATGAAGCTTCGATCTTCTCAAATTTGTCTCACACTGGTGCAAAATACTCTATTGAAATGAGGGACAATCTCAAACAATATTTCACGTCTCTCGCAGGGGCAGATTCTTGACAGGACCACACACAAATAAAAAGTTATCGATTTTCTCCCTATTCATATTGACTATAATCGCAAAATAGAAAAGGCATCAAATATTTCTCAACATGTCGCTGCTTGCTGCGTTCACATTGACGCGATGTGATTTCCACTTAAGGTCGATTTCTATCTAAGCAGCACCGAGCAGAGTTTCGCAGCACGTCGCAGCAAAGTTTTTAGGTGAGAATAGGCATGTGAAAGTTCTGCTACGTGCTACGCCGCGCTGCGCTGCGGTGCGCTGCTCGATGCTGCTTAGATGGGAATCGGCCCTTATCCGTCAACGAGCAGCAGAGCACGTCGATAAGTAGCAATGGTGATACACAATGGAAGGATGGCTTATTTCCTATCTTCGTACATTGGCCAAAGATTCGACTTCCTGGGGTCGTGGGAGGCGGTTGTCTGACCACGCGGACTGGAAGTCAAGTAAATGTCAGTTTTTGTACAGCCGTTCCACGTGCATTGAAAAGTTTAAAAATTATATGTTGTGAAAGTAATGGGCATTTGATGTATCATTTCGAGTGAGACTATCCCGGTGCCCCCCGAAGGGAAATCGAAGCCGACAGAATACGTTTCTAGGTGATGGGGACTTCCGCGACTGGTATATTATCCTGTATGGATAGACCATAACTAATGAACGAACGAACATTGGCCGAAGGACCTCGTACCGCATCAATGGAAAATTTGCTTTCGGTGAATTTGCTCGAATTTTTCCAAATATTGCAGAACTCGTGATGCTAATCAAATGTCTCCATTGCACTACCGATCTAAATTCAACAGTTTAGATTATATAGGGTGCTAAAGTAACTTTTCCAAAATTTCAAATGGCCTTAATTTTTTGTTCATACAGCCATATGAATACACTATAGAGAACAATGATTCCTGCACGTACAGACGATATACAGGGTGAGTCCAAGGATAGCAAGTTTTTCAGTGATTTCCAAAAAATTGAGAGGTGGAATTTTATTCATTTCCAGATATTTTGTAGGTTACCAATATCAATTGCGGTTGATGAAATTAGCATCTCCTGAATTAAACTGACATATCTATTATGTATTTCTCATGAAACTGCACCAGTCCTGCTTATTGATATATCCAAATGCCTGATATTCCGGAAAAGTCGGTTACAAACGATCGTTCACGGTGAAAGTTCACTCTGCAGATACATAAAATATACAGGGTGCCGAAAGATTTCTGAAGAATATTATCAGTTGAAAAAACTTTATCTACTACTATTAGTAGAAAAACTCGGATGATAGTAGAAGAATCTCGAGAAATATTGCAAATAATTAAAACAGAAACATAGATTTACAACAAAATATGAAACGAAATATGCTCATATTCCATCAAAAAGACGTACCTATATGGAATGTATAGGTTGCTAATGAAGAACGACAAGAAATCCAGAATTATTCAAGATTCAGTGTTCAGATTACATCCTGTTGGAAACCTTGGGCTCACCGCCGGACAACTATCAATTGATCTTGATTGATGATGTATTATATTACCTACTTCAATATCAAAACTGTGGAATTCTTTGAACGGAAAAACAATATATAACAGGGTACCAATGAACTAAAACGAATGATGACATGAACAACGTACAGAAAAGGATGATAGAGTCAGAACACCTGATTAACTTGTCCCTCTCTATGTTCAGCATCCTCTATATGGATGAGAAGGGCATTTGATGGATACCTTATACATGATAGTACTACAACCAAACTGCGAGTAGTCTTTGATGGTTCCGCTAAAACCTCTTCAGGCCTCTCCTTAAACGATGTCCTCAAGGTTGGACCGACCATTCAAAATGATCTGTTCACCATAAATGGAACTGCTTCTGCAAGTTTTCTGTCCACACGTTGTCTAAAACAGATCGCTTTAGATAATCAACTCACGTTTCCTCTCGAATCTAACATTATCGGCAATGATTTTTATGTCGATGATGTCATCACAGGCGCAGACACTGTAGAAAACCTGATTTTGATGAGAAAAAATTTAGTCACTTTGCTTAAAGCCGCAGGATTTCAATTGCGAAAGTTCTGTTCCAACGAACCTACTGTCCTAGCCGATATTTGCAGTACTAATGATAATTCCATCAAACATCTTGTGAACAGCTCTCAAAGTACAAAGACATTGGGGATTTCTTGGGATTCCAAATCTGACTGTTTTATCTATAATTCACAAGTGTCCCTCAGTGCTCCCACACCTGTCACTAAGAGAAACATTCTCTCGACCATTTGCCAAATTTTTGACCCTCTAGGCCTCCTTGGTCCTATAATAATTCAGGCAAAAATTATCATCCAGCAGCTGTGGCTAGCCAACCTCAATTGGAATGACCCTATTCCAACAAAACTTTACAAATCCTGGATTCATTTTTGTAACCAACTCCAAAATTCCAACATTTTGAAAATCCCTCGACATGTCATTTTAAGAAATCCTAAGAATTTACAAATACACGGATTTTGTGATTCCTCAATTCAAGCGTATGGAGCATGTGTATTCCTAAGATCGCAAAATCATAATGGTGATGTTCAAATCAGTCTCTTATGCGCGAAATCACGCGTTGCCCTCTCAAGGCTATATCCCTTCCCAGATTGGATTGTCAGGTGCCTCTCTTATCAAACTTGTAAAAAGGTAATCGAGTCCTTGAACCTCAATTTCGAAGCAGTTCATTACTGGACTGATTCAAGTATCGTATTATCATGGCTAAGTGCTGAACCACGGACATGGAAAACTTTCGTTTGTAATAGGATTTCAGAAATTCAAACTATCTCGACACAAACCTTGGTATCATGTATCTTCAAAAAATAATCCTGCTGACATAATCTCCAGAGGAATTAATCCCACTGATCTTGAAAGTGCTTCCATGTGGTGGCACGGACCACAGTTTTTATCTGAAACTCAAGACAAATGGCCTCAAAACTGCCACATTTCTAATTACTCACGAGCACCTTCAGACCTTGATGAATTCAATCAAAATCATACTTGTTTGCCTATATTAGATAATGATAACATCTTTGAAAAATTTTCTAGTTACTCCAAACTAATACGAGTCATGGCTTATTGTTTGAGGTTTACTAAAAGGCCCAGACTTAAACAAAATTTCGACATGACTTCCTTAAATATCACTCTTTCTGGTGGCAAAACACGGAAAATGTTTTGGTTAAACTTGTTCAAGCTCAGTGCTTTGCCGATGATTTAAAGAGTTTAGCCTCCAAAGGTCAGTTAAATTCAGTAGTCATTTGAAGTCCCTGAATCCTTATCTTGACACCGATGGCATAATCCGGTAGGCGGCAGATTAGAACATGCAAACATTAGCCAAGATACCAAGCATCCTATCCTTATTCCCAAAAACATCCCTTTACGATTTTATTAGTACGTCATATTCATGAGCTCAATTTTCATCCTGGCTGTCAAGCAACCCTTTCTTTATCAGAAGAAGGTTCTGGCCATTGAACGGTCTGAAGCGGTACGTAATATACTCCGACAATGCATACCCTGCTTTAGAGCTGATCCACCAAAACTATTTAATCAAATGGGCAATCTTCCTGTCCCGCAGTAAACCCTTCTCGCGTTTTTTCCAATTCGGTCTTGACTATGCTGGACCATTTTTCCTAAAGGACGGGAAATATAGGAACCAAAAAATTCTAAAATGCTACGCATGTATTTTCGTTTGCCTATCTACAAAGGCGGTTCACATTGAACTTGAAGTGAATTAACCACAGAAGCGTTTGTGGCAGCATTCAGGCGATTTGTGTCTAGGCAAGGGAATGTGTACTAATCTCTATTCAGATAATGGATCCAATTTTATTGGAGCCCACAATCATTCAAGGAATTTACGACATTTTGTCTAGCAAGCCATTACAAGATTATTTCAGTAATAGCCAAATGCAAGTGATCGTTCACCCATTTTGGGGGGTTATGGGAAACCGCCGTAAAATCTCTAAAATATCATCTGAAACGTATTTTTCTACCGATCCTTATACCTTTGAGGAATTTATGACAATATTAACTCAGGTCAGGCTACTCTAAACTCGCGTCCCCTCGTTCCTTATCCTCTGATCCCAATGACCTCAGGCGATCACTCCAGGACATTTCATCATCGGACAGCCATTGAACGCCGCTCCCCAACTCAGCATCGATGATACCCTTTTAACCACCTAACCCGATTTCAACATTTACAAAAATTACTTCAAAGTTTCTGGACTACATGGAAAAATGATTATCTCCACAATCTACATCAAAGAAGCAAATGGCAATTCAAGAAGGAGATCCAGGAGCTAACAGGAAGACTAGTACTCCTTCGAGATGACAAAACGTTACCCCAGCAATGGACCTTGGGAAGAATTACTTCTGTACATCAAGGATCAGACAATATTGTGCGTGTTGTGAATATTCTCACCAAAAACGGTATCGTAAAACGAGCTATCACTAACATTAGCATTTTGCCAGTGAACTGACACTTTACCTTCGTTTAGTTGCGTTTTTTTTTTAACTCACTTCTTTGTTGATATTTAAATGTCCAAATACTACACACTTATTAGTATTAAGTATAGTTATTGTAAAACTTGTTCTCTAGACCTGATGCAATTTATTCTATATTTCTTTGAAAGTAGATACTTTCAAGGCCGCCGGTATGTTCGGTATTGTACTTTTGGCAACAGCTCGCCAAGTTGTTTCGAGTGTCGTGTCAGATAGACAGAACTGAAAATAAATTATTATTGACATTTCCACAAAAGTCATCAGGCTGGTGCATATTTGTAGCAAGTATATTTATTATACAATTTCGTAAAATTGGAAGTTGTATTTATCATCAACCAAACACATTCTTCATTGGTGGCATCACGGAATCTTGAATGAACTCTCATTCGTAAAAATCCACGCTCATTCGTATTTGCATCCATTTGGAATTCATTTTCATCATGATGATATACAGAATCTTGTATATACGATGCTGCCAATTCTACCTGGTATATGCCAACAGTTATATATCGTACCAATTGTAAATCTAATCTTTGGAATTGGGAATTCATTGATATGATCCTATCTGAGTAATGTCCACTGACCACGTCTCATATTTAGATTTTCTGCTTCAACTCTGGCTTGAACTACGTTGACTCTATTAGCCTTTTCCAACATTATATTGGCTGATTCTAGGTTGGCATCTCTCATTTGAATGAGCGGATTTATTATGGCACCTGCTATTTGTAGGACACATTTTATATTTTTAATATGATGTGTATCAATTTTGTGATAATTTTTTTTAACATTGTCTTCAAATGACCATTCCGTGCCTCAACTATCCATCTAGTTTTTTTTAAGATTCTGGACTTGTCGGCTTCGTCAGTTAGTAGTTGTCTTTGTCTTCGAAGTAGAACTGAAGGCATTTCACAATGAATGTCGATATTCTGAAGAAAAGAAAGATCATCTCGGTAGCCCCTTTCTACAATAAAAATATCACCTGGATGAAACCATCTTCTCATTTGGTTGACATCTATACTCAATTCATTCTGCAGTATGCGTGCATCATTATTTCCCGAATTTGCGAAATATGGGCCTTGAATATCCGAAATGTAACCATCAGTACTACAATTAGGACTGGTTTGATCAAATGTCTCCCTTTGTGTTGAGAATATGATTGTCGTAATACCCGGAAGTTGCAACTTTTGTCGATGTATAAATAAGTACCATCTATATAAACTATTGCTTTTGGTTCATTGGGTTGTGGATTGTAGAATTGATTCGCAAAAACACTAACATGTCGTTCTATAAATTGTTCTCTGCTATTGCGGTAAATCCCATATTATCGGTTCGAACGAGTCATCAAAGATTCTCGCACTTTAGTATCACTAAATAATTGAATATGATGGTTAAAAATTCAATCAGAAATACCTTGTCTGGAGTTTGCAAAAATTCCAATCTTTTTTAGAAATATGTCTCTCATCTCTATCTTGTCTTGGTACAGATACACAATGATTATAAAAGTCACCAAATGAAATGGATTTGAATTCTTCATCAGAAAAACTATTCTCATCTACGTAATCCAATTTACGCTTAGCGGCAGTTCTGAGTTCGTTTAAAAATTATTAAAGTTCCTAACCTTTCAGAGCGTAAGGTCTATTGATATATCTGTAGGATGCGAAATAAAATCCCACGATCATCAAGATGAATCCTAAGGAACGGGTATTTTCTGGTATATAGATGTTCTGATTTATGAACACATTGTGAGTCTTTGAGGATCAGCTACACCTTGAAATGAGACACGTGTGCCTTGAGGATTGTGTTAAAATATTAAATCTCAAATATCCTGGATCTTATTGAAGGTGATGAATCTCTTGAATAATTGATTGGTTGCATGTCAAACAGATTCTATTTCCATCAATTTCTGCGACATGTGGAAGTCCCTTTTGGTCACGTCTTTCAATGGCAATTTCTCGTTTCAATTCATTTGGTTCTCCATCGAGTCGCGCCATATTTTGTGTATTGACTATAACATCACACATAAAACAATTCAATCGGTGACGATTAGCCATTTTTTCAATAATTGATATGATTCCAATGAGAACTTAACATATGCAATGATTGCAAAATGACAATTCAGTATTTGTTGAACAAATGGAAATGATTGCTATATGTCATTCCAAACCAGAGCCATTCTGACCAAACCAAAGTTGCAGCTAGTCCATCTCCTCTCCAAATGTGGGTACTTTTCAAATGAACCTTAGTGTCGGGATAGTATACATGACTTAGAGTGAACATTTTATGGCATAGGTTTACAAATGGAAAGTGTGAGTCCATATTTTTTCGTAATGAAGAAAGTATTCATATGAGATTTTATTTGCCACAAATGGTTCACAGCAGGCTACTAAACATATATTCCTTTCCATATACAGGAAGTTTCAATTACCAATCAATCGACATTTCACCAATTGGGGTGTGAATTCGAGTAACGAGTATGTTTTGCGAATTGGTAGTATTGGTAGTAATTGGTGGGTAGTATTGAAAGTCGATTGTGGTTTATTCTAAAATTCCATATGCAACATATATCTAGAAATTCTCCCAGGAATATTGAAATTGATTGTTGTTACGCGAATGTGATACACTCTGTATAGGTACGAAACATTTTTGAAATTTTGTTATTAATTATTTTGTTATATTTTTTGATATTTTTCGAGATTCGTTTACCTTCACTCGAGTCGTTCTACTACTCGTAGTATATATAGGTTTATACATATCATTCAAAATATTCCAGAAAAAATTGTTCAAAATCTTTCAACAGATGTGTGTCGAACACATATTTGTGGAAATGACATCAATATCAATCATAACTACTTCAAGGAAATTATCAGTAAAGGACACTAGTTTCTGATCCACCCTGTATATTTTATGTGCCTGCAGAGTGAACTTTCACCGTGAACGATCGAGTCTGTAAACGACTTTTCCGGAATTTCAGGGATTTGGATATATCAATAAGAAGGACTGGTGCAGTTTCATGAGAAATACATAATAGATATGTCAGTTTAATTCAGGAGCTGCTAATATCATCAATCGCAATTGATATTGATATCCTACAAAATATCTGAAAATGAATGAAATTCCACCGCACAATTTTTTGGAAATCACTGAAAACTTGCTCTCCTTGGACTCACCCTGTATATCGTTTTACGTGCAGGAATCATTGTTCTCTATAGTGTATCCGAATCGGCCGTATGAACAATCGATGCATACTCGATTTGGTTTATATATTCGAAAATGTCTCTTCACAATGGCCATTTGAAATTTTGGAAAAGTTTTCTTTAGCACCCTATATAATCTAAAGTGTTGAATTTAGAGCGGTGGTGCGATGGAGACATTTGATCAGCATCACGAGTTCTGCAGTATATAAAATATTCGAGCAAATTCACCGAAAGCCAATTTCCCATTGATGCGGTGCGGACTCCTTTCAGCTGCACATGCGCGGATTTGCATCGTCATTTGACGTCATCAGGGAACCTGGACGGTTCATCCGTCATAAGTGCCCATGTATTTTTCAACTTTTTCTCTTCTAAGGGCATATCTTCAGTTTTTCTCAATTATCACAGAAACCTTCACTTTTAGGTTGAGTATCGATGAGCCGAACTGATCATTTGTCCAATCACTTGTCCCAAGAAAATATGAAGGAATATATGACCACATTCCATCGTAACTACGCCACTGGTTTACGAAAATAAAAAATTATAACTTCAAATTAGCACGTTGATAAACCTTGACTAGTGTACCAAGTTTCAAATTTTGTCCTTCAGGAGTTTTGGATAGAACAAATTAAATCTGAATTCTTTTCGTACTTTCGACACCCTGTATCTCAGAGGGGATGCATTTTAGGACATACCGTGATAGAAACTTTTCACTTCGAAATGAGGTGAGGAATCTGTAGTCGGAGTTTGTCGGTCTTATTCTGATTTACCCTATATACATGTATTTAATACCTATGAAATGAAATACTCGATGAGTTGAAGATCAAAGATCTCGAAAGAATGACGAATCAAAATAATCCAGAAATTGGAAAAACCTATCATCTGTTTACATCATAATCTGCTATTGATGGACATCACTAATTCTCTATTTTTTATCTATTGTTATCAAATGGCAAAGTGCAGTAATTTTCTCTTGCATTTATCTGATGAAAAGATAATTTAATTTAATACATATTTTAATAGGATTGTGACTCCAACCAAACGTAATTGGGCTGTTTAAGATAATGTATTAATTTTTTTTGGATGACTTATGAATACCTGAAGACATATTGAAATAAATGGCATGGGTCACCATATAAACTCCCTCATTATTTCCGCAATTATTCTGAAGCTTGGACTGTATTTTATATAGGTAGCACTTTATATTTTGAAGAAATAGCTTTTGTTTTCTGAAAAATGTTTGACTACTAACTTCATTTGAGGATCAACGATGCGTGGGTGGACAATAGCTGCTTCCCTATCGAGATGTCTCAAATAAAAGTTGTAGAAATCAATGAAAGCTATGTTCCAAAAATAACTACCAATAGATTACAGAGTGTCCGATAAATGAGTATTTTTTTTTCAAATAAAACACCCTATATATTTTCACTTGATTGAATTCCTTCGAAAGAAAGTTTCTCGAAAATATAGAGTTGTATGGGTTTATACCAGGTGGTTCAGAAGTTATGGTGGGATTTATATCACAAAAGGGGTTCATTCTACACAAATATCTCGATTTGTTTGGAAATATGAACAGGATGTTCATAAAATCAGATGTGGAATCATCTGAAACTGAAAGAAAAACTTTAGTCACTATCTTCCATAGTTCAAGATAACCTCTGTGGGGTATTCATGTTGAAAAGGGAAACATTCTCGATTGAACATTGAATAGAAATATTTTCTATTTAATATGCAATTGATAATGTTTCCCTTTTCAAATATCTCAAAATCAATAATTTGGAATAAGAAACTTTTTCCACCAAGCATCCTCAAAAATGGTGTATTTTTATTTCCTATTAATAATTTTACCGAATTGAACTTTTCCCATACAGGGGCAACCAAAACTCGGATCACTTTTTTCTCAGTATTTTCAGGGAATACCAGAACAGTCCACACTATGAGCCTGCAGAAAATGTAGGGTTTGCCTACTTGATTTCCATCAGAAATATATCTAATTCTTAAGGAAAGTATGAAAAAGCTATCATAACAGCAATAAGAGGAAACAAAATAAACCCAACACTTTAAAAAAGCTTAAATTCACAGCAGATATTCAAACAATATCCCATTTTGAGCTATGCACAAATGAAGTCTATCTGCAATTGCTCTTCGAACTTCAATTAAAGTTATTCTTGTAATAGAGCGAAAAACTTCTCCAATTCTATTCTTCATGTCTTCTGGTGTCGTTGGTTTCTCGCGGTAGACCTCTCCTTCAACATATCCTCAGGGATATAAATCTAGGGGCGTGAAGTCTGGGGAACTTGCTGGCCACTGAATGGGTCCGTTTCTTTCTTCTTATTTCTGCGTCATCTGTTTAAAAATCTTCTTACCCTATTTTGATTGTGGTGAGGCGCGCCATCATGTTGGTGATATAACCTGTGTCTGGGTCAATCGGTACATTCCCCGACAAATTTGGTAAATCATCTCGGAGAAAATATCTAGTAATTTTCTCCATTTAGTGGCCCATTAAATAAATATGGTCCTAGGACCTGATCCCCAATTATGCCCCCAAACATTTATCGACCATCTATTCTGGTTATCAACTCCTCTACTCAATATTGTATATTTACCATCCTATTACTTTTAAATGTGGACTCGTCACTAAACAAAATCTATTTTAGAAAATTTGGTTCCTCGCGATTGAAATCCAATATATTTTCGCAATAGCGAGCTCTGGTATCATAATCCCTTTCATAGAGTTCTTGATGAATTCGGTATGGAAGAAGTTAATTTTTTATCAATATTCTGTTTATGGAAGTATGACTTAAATCCAGCTCTTTTGCAATTTCCCTCGTACTAACATGAGGATTATCAACAGTTGAAAGCATCAAAGCATCACCGCTAATTCATTTTATTCATCTGTTGCAATTTTATTTACTACTTGTTTTTTCTTGTGCTTGACACTGCCTGTTTCCTCAAATATTTCTTCAACTCTCCGAAAACTCTCTGGTCGTAAAGACCTTGAATCAGGATATCGAACTGCATACATTCTACTGGCTAATGAACAATTTACGCCACGTAGATCATGTTCATCATTTCTTTGGTCGATAATTTCATTTTGAAGCGAAAAAATATTCGATTTCAAGTATAAATTCACCTCCTTGATAATTATACACTGCTTCTCAAAAGTCCTCTCCCCCCCTCTTATTTTTGGAACGATTATACATAAACAAGTGAAATTTGGAAACTGAATATAAAAGGTTGTAAACTTCCCTACTAGTGATGATAGATGACGAAATCGTCAAAGATGACGTTACAAGGCCATTGTGACCAATAATTTTGAATGAAACCCTACGGCAAGCGACACCTCTTTTAAAAGGTATCGAAAAAACCTATTCAATGATACTAATTTTGTTTGTGTTTATGGCAGTTTTAATAGCTCATTAGTAAACATTAAAATTTAAATTCCATTCAGTATGATATTAATTACAGATTTTAGGATCAGTATTTACTTGAAGAAATTGCTCGAAGTGACCTTCATCTACTTCCTGGCAGTGAAATATCCTATTTTTGAACTCTTCTCGCACTTTTGCAAATGTGTCATCCAAATACCGTCTTATTGCACCGTAATAGTGTGGAGGAGCACCATCCTGTTGGAATGTTATTTCCAAATTGCCGAATTCATCTGGATTATCTTCAAAAATTTCAAGGATTAACGGTTCTATTGCGTTTCGCAACAGCTTCAGATAAACCTCACCAGTTAAATTAGTATTTAAAAAAAGAGGCCCAACGATGTGGTTTCCCAGGATACCTGCCCAAACATTCACCTTCTGGAGAAATTGGGTATGTGTTTCACGAAACAGGTGAGGATTTGCGTCACTCCAATACCTCACATTCTGTGTATTTACATTTCCATTTAGATAAAAAGTACTTTCGTCACTAAAACAAATTGTTTTGACATAGTCTGGCTGTTGGTTAATTTTAGTTTCCATATTTTCACAAAATTCTAGTCTTCGGTCTGGGTCGTCGTCTGAGAGTTGATGAACAATTTTTAATTTGTATGGATGAAAATTTTTTTTCAACACCCCGTGTACTGTACTTCGACTGACTTCACAGGTAGATGCAACATGAGTTGTTGAAGAAGTAGGATCAACTATTACTTCTGCCAGTATATCAATTTATTTCTCATCAGAAATTTGTGGTCTGCCAGATCGTTTCGCATCATTAATACTACCCGTTTTTTCAAACTTACGAAGAAGTTCCCTTAAATAAGTTCTCGAAACGGGGGATCGGGAAACCTCTCATTAAAAATGCGTTCTGCTGCATGAATATTTTGTCCAGTTTCACCAAGAATTAGGATCGCTGCTACTTTATCACCTAAAGCACGTACCATTTTGCTTCTTGGAGCACTTAAACGTTCGGCTCACAACAGTTTAACAGATTATTGAAATGTACAAAAAGTACCAAAAGCTGCTAAAACAGTTAAACGTCCGATCAACAATACACAAATTATTAAATGTACAAAAACTTGGAAAATTACAAAAACGTCGAATTAGGGAGCTTGAATTTGGAATTTCAGTATTCATCACAGCTTTGCGTTTTTTAAAAGCGAGTTGCCAGAACTGCCATAAACACAAATAAAATTAGTATCATTGAATAGGTTTTTTCGATACCTTTTAAAAGAGGTGTCGCTTGCCGTGGGGTTCCATTCAAAGTTATTGGTCACAATGGCCTTGTGACGTCATCTCTGACGATTTCGTCATCTATCATCACTAGTAGGGAAGTTTACAACCTTTAATATTCAGTTTCAAAAATTTCACTTGTTTATGTATAATAGTTCCAAAAATAGGAGGGCTGGAGGGGACTCTTGAGAAGCACTGTATGTCAAGTTTCGCCGGGACCGGGCGGCACTTATCCTATTATGCTGTAGGAAGGAATTGACGTACTAACACACAAAGTATGCATGTATTGAGGGCCATCTTGCACTGAGATACATACCAAAAGCATGGAGAGCAATTACAGTAGTGTTCATAGCCAAACATGGAAGAACTGGTCAGGATGGAGAGAAGGCACTGAGGCCAATAAGTTTTATGTCATTCATGCTCAATACGCGAAAAAACTATTGGATAGGCATATTAGGGATACAGTGTTGGCAAACCAACCCCTACACAAGGACCTATATGCCTACACAACAGGCATATACACAGAAACAGCATTACACCAATTCGTAGAGAAGGTAGTAACTGCTCTGGAAAACAAAGAGGTCTTGCTGCATTCCTAGACATGGACGTAACATTCAACAATACATCTCTAAACAAAATCTCAAGGCAATTGAGAAGAAAAGGCATCAATGAGACCTGCTGCAGGTGGGAGAAACACTGGCAGCTGTCCCCACTGCCATGGAACCTGGTGGTGGAAGACCTGCTAATCACACTAGAAAGGAATAAACAAAGAACACTTGGGTATGCAGACGACATAGTCATCATAGGCCAAGGAAAATTCTATACCACAGTTAGGGGAATAATGCAAAAGACCCTAATCTGGTCAGTACATGGATAAATGAAGCCCCTCTAAATCAACCATAGTAGCTTCTACCCGAAGAAGGAAGCTAGAGGGCCAAGGACCTCTAACCCTACTAGGGACCAACATCCAGCTGAAGTTAAATATCTTGGGGTAATCCTAGACTCGAAATTAACATGGAACCAACAACTGGCAAAAGTAAAGAAGAAAGCTGAGGTGACACTAATGGTAGCCAGACGAGCAGACTGGAAAAACATGGGGGCTAAGTACCAAAATGGTGTAATGAACATACAATACTATGGTGAAACCCATGATCATCTATACATCTTTGGTATGGTGGACTTGCCTGCCTCAGCATAACGGGGGCTATGAAAACAACATCAACAGCAGTCATGGAAGCACTACTGGACCTTCCACCGATTGACATAACAATCATGGGAGAGGCAAGAAAGAGACTTCTAAGGCTACAAAATACGAGCAACAGATCGGATCACAAGATAAAGCAATAGTGGGAGGCAATATTCTTGAAATGAAACCAACGGACCACACAATTCCAGATACTCGAGGTGATCCTACTATATACTTCGAGGTGATCATACAAGTCCGAAGGGAATGGACAGACGATACCATCAAGAGCAAACCTGGAGAGATAATCTGGTATACAGACGGATCCAAGACCAAGGAAGGAACTGGTGCTGGAATATACAGTGAAGGAATAAACTCTCAAATGAGCACCTCACTGAGAATAAATACTTCCGTATTTCAAGCGGAAATGTACGCAATATTGCAATGTGTGAGGGAAAACAACTTGTGGGAAGTGCGCAACTAACCCAAAAGTGACATCAAGACTGGTATGGGGATGCCGAGAAGAACTCAGTGCCCTCGCAGAACACAACAAAATGACTTTGATGTGGGTTCCAGGACACTGTGGCATCGAAGGCAACGAAAAAGCTGATGGACTAGCTAGGAAGCTAGGTCGAGCTCATCAACTCCATATATTGGCCCAGAGCCTGCACTCGCAGTGACAAAATCGGCCATCCGAGGCTGCACAATTCCTATAACATTCAATTGTTCAAACATTCAAATGTTCCATTCACCATTTTCGAGGATATTTGGTGGAAAAATTATCTTATTTCAAATTGATGATTTTGAGATATTTGGGGTTAAATGAACCCATTTTGTGATAAAATCCCACTAAAACTTC
Organism: Gonioctena quinquepunctata; assembly: GCA_018342105.1. Lineage (NCBI taxonomy): Eukaryota > Metazoa > Arthropoda > Insecta > Coleoptera > Chrysomelidae > Gonioctena > Gonioctena quinquepunctata. The sequence continues at coordinate 451,669 of JAFIRS010000213.1, forward strand.
AACCACCTGGTATAAACCCATACAATCCTACACTTTTGAGAAACACTCTTCCAAAGGAATTCAATCGAGTGAACATACAGTGTGACCCATTTGAAATGGAACCACCCCTGTAGAATACACATTTTTCAGTCAATCTCAAAAATATTTTTTTTTTAATATTGAGCTTCAAAAACTGTATCTTGACAGAAATTTTCATATTTTAGTTTCATTTCCACGGCACTCTATGTTTTTTTTTTCTTTGTCAAAAACGGCAAAAGTTTATTAGGCAATTCTTGTTTTCAAATTTGACTACACCACTGGATTTGTACTCGTTATAAATGGAAACCATCAGAATTTCATGAAAAAATATTCGTTAACAACGAAGTTACAACGACTTGTATTTTGGAAACAAAGTATTTGATTATAATTTTTATTTATTAATATGTCTATAACATATTTAAAATCTGGCAACACTGCCGATACAAAGTAGAACACCAGTGAATTTGTACAGCGAAAATCCGAAGTCAATAGCTCATTCCGTTCTACAGTTATAACTCCTGAAAGTATGGTAATGTGAGCGATTTGTGGTGAACTAAATACCTATGCCTAATGTATTAGTTCAGCTTTCCTCAAATTATTGATACCTTCTCTAAAAGCTTGTTCTAATTGAGTCTTGCAGAATTTAAAAGGAACATTTTTTATCCTGCTTTCTGTTTTATTAATCAATAAATAATTTTGATACTTTAAACTTAATTCGGTTCATTTCATTTTTATCGGCTATGGAAGATGCATAACTTGAGAATAAATTTTTAATTTTCTGTTTTTTTTAATACACTTATAACCTAACTTAATAAATGATTTTAATGGAATATAATTCACAAATCCAGTGGCGTAGTCAGATTTTCATTACAAAATCGCTTCCACCACAAATCGCTCACATTACCATACTTTGAGGAGTTATAACTGTAGAACGGAATGAGCTATTGACTTCGGATTTTCATTGTAGAAGTTCACGGTGTTCTACTTTGTATCGGCAGTTTGCCAGATTTCAAATATGTCTATAATCTAAATAAAAATTATAATCAAATACTTTGTTTCCAAAATCAAAGTTGTTGTAACTTTGTTGTTAACCAATATTTTTTCATCAAATTCCATGGTTTTTATTTATAACGACTACAAATCCAGTGGTGTAGTCAAATTTTTAAACAGAAATTGCCTAATAAACTTTTGCCGTTTTTGACGAAGAAAAAAAACCATAGAGTGCCTTGGAAATGAAACTAAAGTTATGAAAATTTGTGTCAAGATACAGTTTTTGATGCTGAATATTATTATAATTTTTTGAGAATGATTGAAAAATGCGTATTCTACAGGGGTGGTTCCATTTTAAATGGGCCACACTGTATCTAGGGTGTTTCATTTAAAAAACATAACTTTGATAGGTCACACATTTATCGAACACCCTGTATGTTGATAGTTATTTTTGGAACATAGCTTTCAATGCTCTCTGCAACTTTTAATTGAGACATTTTTTTCTATCTAAAACAGGGAAGCAGCTATCGTCCACCCACGCATCGTTGATACACCCTGTATATCGAATTTCAACTTAACCAACAATGCATCTGAATGTTCAAAAGTGAATATACATATTACAACTTTGAAAACTGTCATTCAGAAACCAAAATCTATCCATATACACATATATATTACAAAATGTTGCGAAAAATACTTATTTTGTTAGTAGTTTCGAAAAACACACACATGACGATATTCTTTTAAGTTTGGTGGGATCTAGACCACATGAAAGTATCTTTAAAGTAATTCTTCATTTCATTTTCCAAATATAAAATATTAATAACAACCCCGTCTCACTTAGATGAAAGTAGGTATGAATAAACGGTGTCTTGTTGATGGTATGTATATTGGACACTCGGTTATGAAAAAATATTTATCCAAACAAAGCAATGTCAAAGCCTTGCAAAAATATATAGTTTAGATGCATGATAATTAGTATTGATATTATTAGTTCATCGAGCCTCAGTTCAAAAGAATAAATAAATCATCTCAATAATATCAGCGATGATATTCCAAAGATCTAAATGGAATGAAGGTTATTATAACGCAAACAGAATAATAAATGATGATGCTTACCTCCGATCAAAGAGAAAAAAGCAACTGTCAAGATGACGCTGCAACACAATCTCTTGGTAATGAATTCCGATTGGGCAGTATCACTTCTACTCAATTCCACACTCAGTATTCTCTGCATTTTTTAAGCTACTAACAAAAGTCCATATCACACTCGTTGATATTAAGTCATTGAAAACCCAAATAGTGAACTTGTGTCGTGAATTGGCCACTCTCCAAAAATGTCTAAGATATATCTAGTCTTTTGTTATTTTTCATAACGGAGATATAATTATAGATGAGTTGAGTGGACATTTTCAACACGGTGTTCCGGGGAATAGTTTTCAAAACAAACTTTCTGAAAAAATAACGTTGCTATGTTCGCCTTTCTCGCCTGAACAACTTTTAAATTTTCAATTCTTGGCAAACACGCATTTAATTTTTGAAATTTTTTCAAGGACGAGGAGAATAATTGTCTTTTAGAAAGAATGCCGCCCTTATTGCTTTTTCTTTTCGAACATTTCACTAATATGATGTTTCCCTTTCAGCTATACATTGAGTTCATTGATAAGTTCCTCTATGAATATTTCGAAGGCTATGTGGAATATTGAGTTTTTTTTCTACGACTACCTCTATTGTATGAACGTAATCAATAGGGATATTCGCTTGCAGACACCTTTCTGTTTTTATATGATCTGTAATGATATGATTTCATTTCCATATAATTATTAACTACCAATGGATAACACTCCATAAGACGCCATGTAAACAAAGTGAAATCACGAAAATCAGTATGTCCTTTTTCATGCGGGCCCTTGAAAACTACTGCGCATGCGTAACTTTTGAATTACGACTCATGACATAAATATTTATGGTTAGATTATTCATTTGACCATAATTAGGCAATCCAACGACCTGTCCAAATAAATTCAATCGTTTTATGCCGTTCCTGCAGAGACGAAACACAGGTTTATGATTACGAATCATTCAGGTTTATGATAACGGGTTGAATGCATGGCAGAAGGGAATATTCACATTCTTTTGAAATCACGTTTTTTTTTTTTTTTATGTTCTGGTTCCCACGAAAAGGGATATTCTGTAATGTTCAGAGAACATCGTGGGAACCAAGGGAAAGAAGGTAGGAGTTGGTGTTCTTCTTAAATTTCTGGAGGTTGTATGCCTCGGGGAACACCTCCCTAGGCAATGAGTTCCAAAGCCTCGCTGTTCGTTGGATGAACGAGTCTTTGGAAAGTGATGTTCTGCAGGTCTCCGAAGTGACCACGAAGGGGTGTGATGACTGAACTTGACGGGTTAATCTCGAAGAGACTGCCAAAGCAGGAACGATTGTTGATATTTCAGAAGAGCATCGCCCATGAAAATATCTATAAAATAGAGACAAATCGCCAACTTTTCTACGGTGTTCCAGACAAGTGAGCGAGTTTGTAAGCGAGGCATCACCGACGAGACGAATTGCCCTTTTTCGGACAGAATCCAATAGCCTCAGGATATGTTTAGGTGCCGCGCTCCAAATATGGGAACAGTATTCCAGGACAGGTCGGATCTGTGCCTTATAGATCATAAGCAGCTGAGTGGGGGTGAAATAGCTCTTGGCACGACACAAAAAACCAAGTTTTGGGATGCACTTTTGGCAATGGACCTCACGTGATTTTCCCAGGAAAGGTTATTGCTGATAGTAATACCAAGCATCGATATGGATGACTTCAGTGGTATGGTTACTCCTGACAAAGTTATGTTAGGCACAGTGAGATCGGCTTTTCTAGAGAAAAGACATGCTTGTGTTTTGTTTGATTGAATTCTACCAAGTTATTAGATCCCCACTCGAGAATTGTTGCTAAGTCCATATTTATATTATTAACATTTCTTCCTCGTTCATTTCTGGTTTCACGGGCTGATATAGGGCCCTGGAAGAGAAAGCGGTATGGAGGGTACTATCATCGGCAAAGCTGTGTACTGGACATGAAGTTGCTTTCAACAGGTCGTTGATGTGAAGTAGAATAGTGTTGGTGCGAGAATAGATCCTTGCGGAACACCAGCATTTATGAGTAGAGTGTCAGATGAAACTCCATCGACCACTACATGGAGAGACCTGTTTGAGAGAAAACTAGCAAGCAGAGAACACAGCTGAGGGGGCAAGCCATAAGACGGAAGCTTGGCGAGGAGTCCCTGGTGCCAAACTCGATCGAACGCCTTGGAGATATCTAATGCCACAGCTAAAGTTTCTCCATACTTTTCAATAGATAGCTGCCATATATGTGAGACGTAAGCGAGTAGGTCACCAGTTGATCTCTGATGGCGGAAGCCATATTGCCTATCGTTGACAATTCCTGAGTCTTCCAGATATTTCATGAGCTCGATGTTGATGGCTTTTTCCATGACCTTTGAAATAATAGATAGCAGTGCGATAGGTCTGTAGTTGCTAGGTAGGGCCTTTTGCCTTTTTAGGGACTGGCTGTACTCTTGCAATTTTCCAATTGGACGGAAATACCCCCAAATTGTAAGAGTGGTTGAACAACTTGCAAAGAACAGGTGTTAGTTCGGGGGCACATTTCTTGAGAACAATCGGCGGGATTCCGTCAGATCCACAGGCTTTGTTGGTGTTGAGACCCAGCAAAATCTTTCTGATAGTACGTTGGCGAAAGGTGATCTCGGGCATGTGACTGCATGTGAAAATGCATTCCCAATGATCTTTATTATATTCGTCACTTAAGATTTTTCTAACGTTTTCTACTACTTCTCCGCTTAGATTTGGACATTGATTGGATTTTCTTGATTTGTTTTTTATAAATGCCCAAACTAATTTTGTTTTAGTTTACCTCTTCCCAGACACACACCACACCACTGTTCTACGTATCATAAGTTTACGCAAACTGAACACGGAAACTTCTGGTGTTCATCCATTATCAATTGTAGAAGCATAAAAAACAAATTTTCCAGTCTTGAGGCGCAATCCTTCGAGCAGCAGAGGCGGAGATAACTAATTTTATTTAGATATTTAAATATTTTAAAAATACGTTAGGATAAAAAAATGTGCCATAAATGAGGAAGTATGTATTAATAGGCAATCGGATCATCATAAATTCATTTTACCATGGTCGAAAAAAAGCCATATTTTCCATCAAAACACAAGGTTATATAAATGAAATCATTTAATTAATTTTTATCATTAAATCATTTAAAAATTTATTTTTTATATTTATTATTTGGTTAGTTTTTTTAATAATCAATATTTTATAATTCAAATAGCTTATTTAGAGCATAGTATTGAAGATACTAAGGAAATATAATTATAATATTCTAAAACCTATTTCGATCCCAGACCAATGACGCTACTGGCTTTCATTTACTCAGACCTCCTGAAACTGGTGATTTATTAGTCTCAATGTATAGACATACCTACAAGCATTATCATTGGCTTGCGGTCACTCAAACAGCTGTCACTCAAACCCACGTTGACTATCGGCTCTTCTGATCTTCGGTTCGCCGACGGAGAATGTTTACGAGTAGTAGGTAAACTTTACTTTTCGTTCTATTTCTTCTCATATACGCTCGTGTTTTTGATTTGTTCCCCATAGAAACAGCTTCTGCAATTGAAAATGGACGATGCTACAGACATGCCCGCCATACATTTTTTCTGGGGCGAATTGATGGTAGAAGAGATGTTGAACGGTTATAAAAAATCAGGTGAGAAATATTGAGAGTTCACGACTGGGGGAAGTGAAAAAACAAATTTACAACAAAATAAGGCGACGCTTGCCGGATTGTCAGTCGTCTAAAACTAGGCGTTTACCTTCGCTCAAAATATGCCAAAAAATTGTCCCGATTTTATTGTGCCTTATATTTGAGACGAAGAAAACCCCGAAAGCGTTTTTGGGTTCCTCCTGATCTTAAAAAAAATTACGAGAGACATTTCTCTATAATAACAGAGGAAATGCAAGACGCGGTCAAATTCCAACAAATGTACAGAATGAGTGCGGAAAGTAACATCTCTTCTCGCATGCTCATTGATTTTATAATTATATAAGCGAGGATATTTCTCTATTTCCTACACTAGAGCAATTTTTGAAATTTGCTCATCAGTCGACAAAGCACTAGGCATTCTTTCAAAAACGTATACGGCAAAACAACTTTGAAAATGCACCTACGAACATCTCCAGTGAAGGGGAGAATGTTGTACCTTGATCATAGTGTACCTTGGATCACCCTTCAGTTTCTTGACAAATGCTGTTATTGTCGAACCCTGTAATCACAGAAAAACTTTCTTCCCTACAAAACAACATAATATTCTTAAATAAGAACGTGATAGCTAGAAAAGTTCAATAGGTTTCACATGCTTGACTGAAAACTGATATAATATATGCTCGTAAAAACATATTTCATCCTTGGAAGACAATTAAATGCACTTAAAAATAATTATCAAGAAATAACCCTTGTACACCGGATTCATAAATAACTCATCTAGGAAAAATTAACGATGGTAAACAACATTATTGATTTCAATTTGTTTACATCGCAGCGCGATATGGGTTATCATAGAACGGGTTTAATGCAATTGTACCGACAGAACGCGCTATAAATTCACCTAGTATGACAGCCATTAAATATAACTCTTCCTTCAAAAGGCATAAAATTATGTTTTATATATTTTTTTTATGACAAAAACAAAACTATTAATTATTGAGCTGCGGACAAGTTAGAGATAACGGGCGTGGAAATGAAAATAACGCATGACGCGAGCTAGGGTTGAATAGTATAAAAGCACAAAACGCTAACCAGCAAATAATCAGTGTTAAAACAGTAGCCAAGCCAGTCATATCATAGTTGTTACACGGTAATATGTTCCTCTCAAAAGTAAGGTTAAAAAGTCCGTCGAATCACAGTATCGCAAAATAATGATGAGAAATGTACCAGTGAAATCGTCAATATAGTGAACTTCAGAAAACCATCAAGGCTTAGCCACTGCAAACCACGTCAAACCAAGTATTGAACGCTCCAAGTGGAAGCACGAGTAAACAATAGTTTTTTTTCAGAAATTGCCTATTTTTGTCAACGCTTCCAGAACCGAGTTCAGTCAGTGGGAAAACCGCAACTCAATAGTTCATGATCTCTTAGAAAAACCATAGCCATATCGCGCTATACTAATATACCGGGCGAATAAAATAAAATAACCAATAGACGCGAGAGTACTCGAAATAATAATAAAACTAATTGTCGTTTAAAAACCAACTCCAGTGAATGAGTTTGAAACAGGGTGAGTCCTATGTATGTTTTCTACATTTATGTTTATGGCAAACCCAACCCTTTATAATGTGCATGTGTCTGTGAAAGTATCTCCATAGTTTCAAGTTAACAAAGATCTCAAAAGAGAATTATTTCTAGCCGTTTGTGGCAATTGATGTCAAGATTGTTTTTTTTAGTAAATCTATTTCGATTTTGTAGCCAACTGTAAAATTGACTACCAATAAGCTACACTCTTTTTGTTGTATGAATATTGTTTCATATTATTAGTCTATAGAACAAATGAAATTATTGTGTCAATTTTTATTAAATATATATGTATATTCTGACATTTTATGAGTGCATTCTTTATTTTTTTTTATGAATACTGTTCGAATCCTTCCGAAAGGTACGTACTTCCCGAATAAACAACCCAACGCTCCAGTATTAGAGAGAAATGAGATTTGTTCTGTAGAGGCTCCAGAGACAGTTTCAGTTCGACCGTCTTCAGATAGTCGATGCTCTCAATACTTTTTTTCCCAATCTAACGAATAATGTCTGGTACTACAGGTGTGGTGTGTTAAGTCATAACACCCCGTAGTCTGGGCTACAACAGTTATCTACGTAACAGAAGTGTACCAAGACAATGTTTACTCAGTAGAGTGCAAGCAAGCGGAAGAGTGGTTGTCCATATGCTATTGTTTTCGAATAAAATATAAATATTTATTTTTACCTCAAAAAGTAACAACTTTTGGTTCTACTGTTTATTTGACGATTGTGTTTTGTGTTTTAGATCACATTCTACCTGAATCACTGCCCATTGGTGAGTAATTTGTTATGCCATATTTCAGTTTTAAATATAACCAAGATTATTGAGGAAGACCAGTTTGTAAAATCGCACCATCATGTACCTTGGATCGGCTAGAACTGATGGACAGTTGTGGTTCGAAGTGGACTTTTCTAGCTTTAACGTTAACTATTATTGTCAAAAGTTTATTAATATTGAGTAAAATCAAATTTACAAACCTAATTTTTTAGCCTGATAATTTTAAGTTATTATTTTCATATTGTAACTTCTTGTACACATGAATATTAATAATAAAAACTTTTTAGCAAAAAGTTAAACCAACGAAAGAAGAAACTGAAAAGCTAAAAATAACCCTTCTTAGTCTTAATAACTGAGCTCCTAAACTAATGTTTGTAATTAATTTTGAGTCAGCGTCAAACAAACTAGCAATTGAATTAGGTAAAGCGTAAAATGATGGCAGCGGTGGCGTTTTGATATTTTTTTTAAATAAGTTTAATGATCTTCGTTGATTGTTTGATTGGCGCCCACTCAAAATAAGTTACTCACATTAGTTTAGGAGCTAGTTATTAAGACTAAAAAGGGTTATTTTTTTCTTTTCAGTTTCTTTTCTCGCAAATTTTTTGTGGCAAAAATCTACTAATGACTACCTACTCAATTAACTATTGAGGTATCCATTATGTGGTAGTATTATCGGAACTACATATGTGTGCCCAGTTTCAACAGAATCAGTTCACACGTGAAAAATCCATCATTCCACATTTTTCTACCGTTAACGATGATTATTCTTCTATAAATTCAAATATGACCACAATAAGAAAATAATCATCTAAATCGGATAACCCAGTACAAAGTTATGCCTGATAGAATCGGTTAATGGGCCAAAATTCAGAGGGTGAACGATCAATATCCTTCATTTTGCTACCCTTAGGGGTGGCATTTTATGTTCAAATAGGGCCAACTTCGAAGTACACCCTATCCAATGAATAAAGAATCATCGAAATCGGACCACTCTGTGAAAAGTTATGCGTAGTCATACATAAAATATATATATATATATATATATATATATATATATATTAGTTATGGAATGAGAATTGTAACAAATTATTTTGTTATTATTTCGCCCCACGTTTTGGGTGCCAAATTGTTATATAATGAGAATTGTAAAAATACTATTGTAATATTTTTTTCGTTTCACTTTGGAATACTAATTGTAGATATGTGATAGATAATTTAATTTCTACCCTGTATAATATATTTTGCAATGTAATAATAATTGCTAGCTAACGTCACTGTTCTTTCGTCACGTTGCTGCCAATTGTTATAACTTTTCTTATCACGACTAAACTCAGTTGGTACGCCTCTTGTCTCAGATAGCCGGTTCAGGCAATTGAGCCACTAGCCACTGCTTGATGTCAAATCTCAATCTATTCAATGTTTATAAGTATGATTGCTGGTAATTGTGGAAAACAAACGACAAAGTATCAAAAAGCAATTATTTCCTTTATTCAGGAAAACTTAAATTAACCTGGCCTACGATAAATAACTTATTCTGTTGTCAATCTACAGATTTTCATGGATAATCATGAGAAACAGGTCATGGATAAATAGACACAACCTCACTTTTACCTTGAAAGTGAAAATTTCTTTATTAGTTCAAAATCAAATGAAATAAAGTTCTTCTGATGGAATATGAATTATTAGTGAAATTGTTCAGTTCGTGATGTGCACTAGGAAAGTTTATACCTGACGCTGGAACTGTCGCTGTTCAATACACAACCAGAATTTGGATTCCCTTTCAATCCAATGCTCTCAGGAAACTCCAATACCAAAAATAAGGAACCATACAAATCCAAAAATCAGCTTTGGAATACTTGTATATGGGGTACATACAAGGTAATGTTGTTTGCTGCTTATCTTTTTGAAATTACTGAATTTTTTTTTCTCTTCAAACAAAACGTGGCATTCCTTTTCAAATTATTTTCGATCTCCTTTGGCTTTGTTTTCTCCGTCACTTGGATACCATTTTTCCTCATTCCTTTTGATTTGAATTTTTGAATTCGCGCACTATGTTCTCACATTTTCACTATTTGGGGTTATTTGTCAAAACATATAAATAAAACTATTTTTCCTTTCTTACAGACTATTTACAATATTCAATCATAATTGTCTCTGACACTTTTCCGTTCTTATTCTCTCACAATTTCAAATCTTACATTTGACCATACTGTTCTATGATTGGCTATTGTCATCAAAAAGTTTGTTGTTCTCCCATTGGCTATTTTTAGTTAGATACAATTTCATATACTGTATGTTTCAAGCTTATAATTTTGTTGATCATATTTTATCCAGAATGATTTTGTAAATCTAGACCTTTCTCGTTGCCTTTTGAATAATTATGGGTTGTAATCATTATGACAGTGTATGAAATTGATTGTATTATAGTATTTGAATATTTTTATCTATTAATATTATACATAGGCTTCATAAAGGAAATAGAATTTCAAAATTATGTAAAAACAATCTCTTGAAACTAATAGCTATTAAGTAATTATTCTTTTTGTGGGTTTTTTCCTTTTAAAATATATAACTGGTTTTTCATAACATAACAATATATATATATATATATATATATATATATATATATAGAATGAGTATCTATCGGGGATTCGGTCTTGAGATACTTTCCTATATATATATATATATATATATATATATATATTTTAATAAGTGTTTAATATTTAAATTCTCAAAAAATACATAGTGTTTAGGAATGATGGTGATATCAGGAGAGGCTCTTTCCATTAGTATATTTCAAAAAATGAATTTAAAAAAAATATAAAAGTAAATTGTTATCCAAGGCACAACCCCTATAGATCGCACGTAACGAGTCAATACGCAAGCGACACGTTTGGTTTCGTACAATCGGTTTCGTATAGGTTGCGTCGAAAATAGGTTGCAATCGCACAAGTGAACTGGCATATGTTGCGTCAAAAGAAAAATCGCGTTCGCGACTGGTTTCATGGTAACACGCAACTAGTTTTATGGTTTTAGTTGCGTATAGCTTTAATAACTAAGCTCATAAACTAATGTAAGTAACTAATATTAAGTAGGCGCCAGTAGATATAGCTAGGAGAGTTCGGGCCCACTTTTTTCACTTTTCTGAAAATTTCCCCAGATCTGGGGAAAAACCGAGGAAATTTCCTCTGATCCCGATGGAAACTCCCATAAGAGCCTGTGTATTAGAGAGAGAGGGAGATAGTGATTTTTCCACAGATCTGGGGAAATTTTCAAAAAGTGCCAAGGTCCAACGTGGTAATTTTGCGACCACAAATCAGATCCTTGGGGAACACCCATTTTTACGTGCTCGAGGTCTATATTACCCTGGAATTTTCCTATATCTACTGTATTTTAGGGGTCAACCTGATGGATTTCTACCTTTTGATATGACTTTTTACCTTATTCCACATAGAGGATTGAACTTTTCGCCCAAATCTAGGGATTTTTCCATGCAGATTCATGTATTTCACATAGTTTTTCCCTAGATCTGGGGAAAAAGTCAATCATCCATGAGAAATCCATCAGGTTGAACCTTAAAATTCAGTAGATATAGGAAAAATCCAGGGTAATATAGACCTCGAGCACGTTAAAATGGGTGTTCCCCAAGGATCTGATTTGTGGTCGCAAAATTACCACGTTGGACCTTGGCACTTTTTGAAAATTTCCCCAGATCTGGGGAAAAATCAGGGAAAATCACTATCTCCCTCTCTCTCTAATACACAGGCTCTTATGGGAGTTTCCATAGGGGTCAGAGGAAATTTCCTCGGTTTTTTCCCAGATCTGGGTAAATTTTCAGAAAAGTGAAAAAAGTGGCCCCGAACTCTCCTAGCTATATCTACTGGTGCCAAACAAACAATCAACGAAGATCTTTAAATTACTTTAAAGAAATAATCAAACCGCTGCCGCGCATCCCACTGCCATGATTTTATGCTTTACGCAATTAATTTGCTTGTATTATTTGAAGAATTATTTCCTGGTTTTCATGGAATTCAGTGAGAAAAACATCAATTACACAGGTCCGCAACTAAAGAACTGTTAGATTATTTTCAACTGATTTCCATGTATTTTGGTGTGCTGAATACGAACAAAAATTTGAAAAAATCCTAGACGTCAGGATTCAACAAACGCAAAATTATCTTCAAATTTAGCAAATTTTTCTCAATTTCTAGTATTTTTTTAATCTAAAGCTAAATCTTTTAACTAAATTTGAAGTCAAAATTACTATTAATTCACATAGTGCACTTAAGATACATAATGCCAAAAAAACATAACGCGATATTTTAGTTTGTGCATAACAATATATTATTCATCGTATCGTACGTCACTGAAAAATCTAAGAATATCATTAGGGATGCTTCGCTCAATAGAATGCAATTTCCGAAATTATTACTCATAAAGTCATCAGTTGTTATACCACAAGAGAGTGAGAATGAAGTGAAAATAATTCGAATTGATGACAGACGTCAAATTAAAAATATACGTTGTCGGACAATAAAAACAAAATACCTCAAATTATTCCCGCGGCAATTTCCTAGGTAAAATATTCCCACTATAATAATGTTTTGATTGGCCAAACCGTACATGAATGATTTGAATTGAAAGTTTCCATTGGTTTCTAGAAATGTCAAAAAATAATAAGTTGTAATATCACAAGAAAGTGAGAATAAAGTGAAAATAATTCGAAAGATTTTTGAAAACTTGTTGCCAGGCAATAGACACGAGAGCCCAACGGGCTCGAGTGGCTATTGCCGAATGGCAACAAGTTTGAGAAATACATCTGGAGAATTATTTTCTACTTTATAGAACTCTCGTGTGGTATTCTATAGATTACTTTTTGATGATACGATCATAAACACATTTCATCGCACAATGACACAATGCATTGAACCAGTTTTGATTCATTTCTTACTTTTTATGATTGATGACATCGATGACATCGAAAATATACTTCGTCAGAAAATAAAAACAAAATACCTCAAATTATTCCCGCGGCAATTTTCTAGGTAGAATATTCCCAATAATAATGTTTTGATTGGCCAAACCGTACATGAATGATTTGAATTGAAAGTTTCCATTGGTTTCTAGAAATGCCAAAGAATAATCGATGGTCGAAAATGAAACAAATTGTAAACTCTTAAATAGTATTTATTGAAACAATTCAACAAGTGGAATGATGTAATAGGAAAACGTTGCAATAAAGAGAACATGAGTATATTGTCTACAAGGTGAGAGGATGCTCCTTATGAATAGTATTTACATGAGAAAAATCCCCTAGTTCACTCTCCAGTATTAGTAGTGCTCAATGGCATTCTGAATTACTTTTGAAGTGAACAATCGGGTTAACAATAAAGGAAATATATAAAATTGTAACAAACAATTGAGCCGCAGTGGTTACAAAAAAATAGTTTATAAATAACATATACAGTATAAAATTTATTGCTCTTATAGACAGAGTTTAATAGACTTCTAGAAATTCGATTTTATTCTACACTAGATATAATTAACAGTGTGCAGCTATAACACAGCTTTTTGGAAAAATAGAACAGACGTTGGACCCTTATCTGTACAGAACTACCTTCTAGCAACTGAAGAAAGGACATTACTCGGCTTTTAATACAACGAACGAGGAATGAACCAAAAAGTCCACACACTTCTTACCCCAATCAAAAGGTGCATTGTCAATATAGGTTGGTTTCATCATATTAATAAAAAATCTCAGTTTTTTACATGGTTCCCTTATAGAATAATTTTCATTTTGGAAAAAGCTGTATTTTGATGATGTAAAAAATAAAACGTTCATATATAACGGTGATATACGTGATTTGCTTCACATCCAGTATAGGGCTTCAATAACCTTCAATAACTTTCTCGACATCTTGTATTTTCCACAATATATTTCTGTAAAGATATTGAAGACCGCATATTGTTTCTCAATTGTTTTTCGGTATGTGAAAATTCATATTTGTGGAAAATGCTACTTGCTATGCTGGCTCTTTAATTTTCGTTCATCAAATATTCTTGTACATAAATTGAAGTTGAAAATGAATATATTCTATACGGAGTTCTTAAAATGTGTGTGCCCCCTTTATTCATTGGTATGAATCAATTACTCAGCGTTGAAAGTTCACCATACGAGATTTTCAGCGATATTTCCAGGTTTATACTGGAGAGACATGTTTGATTCATTCCTCGTAAAATTTATATATATATATATATATATATATATATATATATATATATATATATTCTTTATAGGAGTGATTGATACCTAATTGGCCTATACAATTCTAGATGTCCAGTGGGATGAGAACATTGAAATAATAATGGTTTTGTCCCTACCCCCTTGGTAATTCGATTTCTGAAACAACCGTTCCTTCTCCTCTGAAACTATCATAAATGAAATGCGGTCAAAAGTATATTTATGTCTTTTCTCTTTTCAACTCTAATTATATCATCGTCTTTGTTTATTTAGAGTGTCAACGAATTTACCAGCATCCCCGTTTTAACGCTTTTTTCAAGGCTTCGGAGTTTTTGGTGTGTTTGATTTCGATGAACAGCATAAGATTCATTTTGACATATCCACCACTTATATAGTACTATTGGTTTTACCGAAAATAGATCAATTTTTTTGATTTCGAATGGATAACCATGTATATTTTGATTTTTGGAAAATTCAGAAAGTTCCACGGACATATTTTTTCGCTTTTCGTTCCAAGTTTTTTCGTCAATTTTATTTGAATAGCTAGAATGCCTTCACTGGTCTGAAATTATCCCCAACATCAAGAGTAACAATTGTATTTCAGCACACAGTCCTCGATATATCATTCATAACCAGGTAGCCCCCCACAGTTCAAAGCCTAGGAAAAACAATTCACCTGCTGTTACCACAATCCAGTAACAATTCGATATCGAATGAGGATAGTATGCAGATGATCTCAGAAGGCTTCCAAGCCTACAGCGGCAACCTGGACCCGCCGCAGAGTTTTCGGTAAGACATGGGGTTTGAAGCTGAACATGATTTACTGGTTATATCAAACCCATGATCACCTATGCCTCGTCTGAGAATAATTCGCGTGCCCCACTGTAACACTAGAGGTAAAGTTGAATCTTCCACCATTGCACTTTGTGTAATGCAAAAAGTGCATTCGGTCTGCACCAGGCATCAAACTTCAAAGCTGGAAATCTGATTGGATATCTGAAGATTCTGGAAAATACTCCTCCAGAATCCAGGTACAAGCCATCAGATATTATACCAGCTAGGCACGAATTTGAAGTGAAATATGGACTGGTTATAAATAACCACCATATATTCACAAGGAAGGGGGCTCAACTGAAAAGGAATGCATCAGTATGGTATACTGATGGTTCCAAGATAGACGAAAGGGAGGGAGTAGAGTAACGGGTCCTAGTTTTAGGCTCTCGAAAACCCTAGGCAAAGCCTCAACAATTTTTTTCAAGCAGAAACCCATGCTATAGGGATTTTCGCCCAAGAATGCCTTGAAAGAGGCTCCGAGGGGGCGAAGATATTTATTTTATCAGTAAGCCAAGCAGCACTGAAAGCTCTGAAGTCCATCACTCGTGAGTGACTGACTTGAGATTGCAAACGCTCCCTAAGACAACTGGCTACGAACAATCAGGTTACTCTGATGTGGCTGCAAGGTTACTCTGATGTAGGTGCCAGGTCACAAGTGAATCAATGGCAATGAGGAAGGGGCAAAAATTATTTTTTTTGTCTTTTTAAAGCCCACACCAAAAAAAAGTTTCGGCGCTGGGAAGCTGACCAAATTAAAACCCAGTGGAATAAGAGTCCAGGGCAAAGACAAGCGAAAAGACTCCTGAGCCCATCACCAAAGAAAGCTAAACAGCTTCTCGAGTTGGACAAGAAAGACTTGAAACTGGTAACGGGACTGTTCACCGGACATTGTCCTCTGAGGTATCACCTCAAAAAAATTGATAGATCAGACAGTGAACTGTGCCCTGAACACGTGTTTTGCGACTGCCAAGCGCTGTTTTGTAAAAGGCCTAAGTTCCTCGAAGAGTTCCATCAACGCCCTCAGACATCAGGAACTAGATAAAAATATTTGTATATTTCGTGCAAATAATGTATTTTTCGCAGAGGCTTTCGACTTAGAAAGTCATCTTCGGTCCTTGTCTGAAAAGTAAGTGGGTAAGACTAATTTGGTTGTTTTTTGTGAACTTTTTGGTTCTAAATCTTCAGCTAACACTTTCTCGTCAAGTTAGCACAAGAAGAACCCATAAAAAATAACGACATTCACAATGTAAAACAGATTAAAATTGTATATAAGTAAGACATTAGAATTGAAAAACTTAGCAAAGTTAAAAGCGATGAAATTTGAAATGAAACAAGTTCTTATTTATCACAGAAGGTAGCGCCAGGTTGTACTCAAACAAGAAGATTAAATGCAGAAGAAGAATCGTCAAACTGTTTTGATTTGTGTTTCTGTGGTGACAGTCGAAACATCGCTGGATGCTGATTCGACATCTGACCATGGTGGAGGACAGGCGGTGTCCTCGTGGGTCGAAAGTCAAGTTGATGTTTGTGAGAGTCTAGTCGTAAAAATACGTGCATTTCAAAAATTTATAAAATTTAAACAACTGAATGAATAAAAAATCTGCTCGCTTGTTTTCTACGCCGGTAACCAGGCCGGATGACAACGGATTCGTCGGAAGATGGGGGTGACTTTATGTGAGAATATAGAAAACAGTACTAGTTATGATGCCGGGTACGTGCATTGGAAAAAATCAGTTGGGTACTCGTGGTATCACTTCGAGTGAGACATCCAGGGTGCCCTATATCGACGAAGTCTCGATTATGGAAGAGATTACGTAAGAGGGAGAGCGCTGGCGAATTTACCTGATTGGTCAAAGGTCATAAAGATGGAAGATCTCTGGATGCTGGTAACTCTGTTGACATCCGGTATATATACAGACGGTAAACAGTTTTGTTGTGAATATTTCAACATGTGATAGTTGTTATGAAACTTATAAAACCCCAAACATTATAAAAAACTTCAAAAAACTAAAAAGATAATACCTTTCAAAATCACCAATATTTTGACGACTCTTGGCAGAATAACCGGCTGGCTTTTTCGTGATTCATTGAAGATAACCGAAATTGTGGAAGAGTGCATAATAATGTTTTCTATATAGGCTTCTGAGTGACCTCAACCAAAACAAACAATAATTGAAGCTGAATAACCAATTCATGATTTCTTTCGCAGTTAAAAAATTTATTTATATTTAATTATTAATGAGATATGTGAGGATCAACTGAAGTCACTGATTTGCAAAAACTTTTTGTTAAATATCACAGCACACTTGAATTGTGTTGTTCAAAATATCGATTAGTATCAACTCCAGGAAAAAACTTCATAACAATTTTTATTTGCTCCATAACTATACTATCCTGTTAAAATATATACACTCTGTTGACACCCTGTAGATATGTCAAAGAGATATGCAATAAGACACATATATACTAATATTGGACCATTGTATTGCCATCTGTCATGATTTTTTGGTCTTATCGAAATTGCCATTTTATTCATACTTGTGATTGTCAAAATATATTTCAAGTTATTTCAGGTTGACTTTTCTAGCGAAGAATCGAAGACATTTTATTTCAATCTTCGAGCAAAGTGGTTTTCCATATATTGTTAGGAATTTCGTTTCATATCAATGAAAATAGAGACTCCTAATAGTTTGCGATTTGAAATTGGCGGAGATTGGTAAGCAAAACAGTGTAAATCTGAAATTTCTATATCTGCATAGAGATGCCTCTACATGTTGGCATAAGTTTGCTGTTCTATTAATTTTGTTATGAACTCTCTAAATATTATGATTATCTCTCACTAACCTATTGTTTCAATTTAAATTGTTTATCGCACTACAAATTCAGCAATCGGTAGGTATCTATCTACAACTACATAATTTTGGTCATTTCAATATCTAGAACTAGTATTTACAGGTCATTTGAAAATCCTTCATTCTTTGTGATTTGCATATCATCATACAATACCAATAAAAACATTTTTGATTGGGATATGTCATTTTGTTATTTCATTCGCAACAAATTATAATTTTTTTACTCATACATGAGAAATCCACAGAAGTTTCCTTCTCAACACCCGAAGAAATCTATGATTGGGTGGAACGGTAATTTATGATTTCATTATCAGGTGTAAATTATTATTGGGGACAAATATATTGCTACTAGTTTGATCATTCAATGCCAGCCGCTTGAAATTGTTGCTGACTGCAACTGAATTTGTATGCGTTTTTTTCGAGATATTCGCTGATGCAAACAAAAACCACTGGAAGAACTGGTTCGAGAAATATCGGCATACCTAGAATTCTTCAATAAAAAATGATGACATAAGAAATCCTACGGTCTCAGCTTGTTGTGTATAATTTAAAAAATGCCCCAAGATGAGTTTATTGACTTCACGGGAAATTTTTCATAACTGTTATTTTTGTTGGATTCTAATTTATATCCAGAGCTGGAAACTTGGGTAATTTGAATAGAAACTCCAGTTCAATTATGAACCAGCTGTTTTTCCAGTGTAAGGATTGTTATTATATGTTATTGTGAAGATTGGAACATAAAAACATTATTCAATCCGTATCCACTATGGAAACATGTGTTCTTTGCTTAAATAATTTAATGGAAGACCTTCTTCGGGTGTTGATCAGTTTACTGGATTCTCAATATCCGATGTCTATTAGAATAATTTTGGAATACATATTGGGTCTGTTTTTGGTGAATCTGAAATCGAAACTCGGGAAAATTGTTATTAGGAGTGAAAGTGACACTTTTACTCTGCCGGATAAAACGCCATGCGGGTCCGGTTTGCGAAATATCGACAATTAATTTAAAAAAAGTCGGTTAAATATCTTCGAATTATTTTCAGAGTGAGGTTGTTTTCCTGAGTACATATCGACAGTTATTCTGACACCGATTTCGAGGGATTTCCGGATATACAAAACAGGTAAATCGTATATGACATCAATCGTAGGTACATTTAAAATTTGGCACTTTCATCACTAACATCCACCGATTTGGATGCTTCAAAGCACTGTTTAGGTGAAAATTGTTCGTTTTTATCTTTCCTTTCCAAAAGAAATCCCGGTTCTCTACAGGAATGTGGTTAAAAGTTAAAATGTTTTTACATAATTTTTTTGTTTCGCAAATTAAACTCGAGGCTAGACCTAATCCAAATAGTTCCTCAGGCCAGCTTTGAATTCCGGTGGTACTTGCTTTCGAAAACAGTCGTCAAAAAAGCTACTCATACTTTCGTAAAGATGTTTTTTCACTCCACCTAAGTTGTGACTCTCATCCGGATAAATCTGAAAATATGAAATGAATTAGTTTTTCAAAAATATCATTCAATATTTTGAGCATGTCAACTTGTATAACATAAACATAATTTTATATCGTATACGACAATCATGAAAAAATAGATCAACTAGTTGTTGAAAAAATATACATTTATGTTCTGTAGACTACCTAATTATAATAATAGCAGTAACTTTAGTAATCCAAAGCAACAGTACGATAAGAAGGTACAGTAATAACCAGTTTTACTTCAGTTAATTCATGAATCCTAATCAATCTGCGCTAATTGAAAAAATCCAAAAAACATTATTTCTATTTATTCATTGCACTTAAATATGTTGTTCTGACTTCTCCTTAGTTGTTAAAGCTAGGCCTTAACTATACTGGGCGTTATTGACCAATAACTGGAAAACCTCCCAGAGGGGCTTGGGAAAGTTATCACCCTCAGTATATAATGAAGCGTGGGCCTTAATTTGACAGTACAGTTACCAATCTCAGATAATTCAGAAACAATAATACACTTAGGACTTTTAATAATATATATGTATTTTCTAAAGAATAATAACATCAACTAATAATCCTGGTATAATTTACGGAAAAAAATATATAGAACGTCATAATGAATTTGAATATGAGATATACTTGAATGTGAAACAAATATAGTATGCCTAGTAGAATAACTGTTATTCAGTTACCTTGGCGATTACTAAATATTACTACCTTTTGTCGAATCAAGAGTTGACTCTACTATGAAATCAAATAGATGAATTGTTTCTTATTACAATATACATATATATATATATATATATATATATATATATATATATATATATATATATATATATATATATATATACTTATTTTCTTACCCTCGACTGAAGAACATACCTCGTTTTAATGTCACTCGATTTTTATTTTGAATTACCGATTTTTACCCGTTTACTGATTTAAAATATGAGTATCGAGTTTCTTTTTGAATATAGTTTCTATTTTCAGAGTTTACTGAGATACCATTTCGTTGTAATATAAAACCGTTTTCTCAATTTGCACTTTCACTATTTTCGGTATATTCTTGATGAACTGGCTATTTTATAAATAATTCACGAAGTCTACACTTGTTTCGTATCAGAAGATGGCTATGCATCTTCACTTGATGGGATTTTATTCTACTCGGATGCTCTTCATACTCTGAAGGTTCTAGCTGAACTGAACTTCTTCTGGTTATGGAGATTCATATATATATATATATATATATATATATATATATATATATATATCGCGGTATTCAAAGAAGCCGCCGTGGTCATAAATTATATTTTTATGTGTCCGGAGTACTCCGCGGTATATTTCAATCGCATTCCTTGCGCGTTAATATTTCATCCCGGCTGTCGGAGAAACGTTAATTATCTATTGCGGTGTGGAGATCAATAACAATATGAATAACTGTCCTGTCGTAATTATTTCGGTCTGTTTCAACTCTTGAGTCGTCGCTGTCAGCGTAACATATTTGTGAGGCATTTTGATGGGTGGTGTTATCATATCAAATAATTTACGAGAGTTTACCTCTTTGTCGGAACTCACCCGCATTCCTGCGTCCAATTTAATAGCGGACGAGTGTCGCGTTCCTACAGTCAAGGGCATTACAATTCGACGTTAAAATAACCTGGTTGATCACAGGCATCACAATGTCACGTCTGAAAGAAGTTAGAAAACGGCGTAATATTACTTACTCTATTTACAGTGTTGCAACTTGCAACTACGGAGAATTACACGAATTGTTCATAATTTGAAGATCTGAGCGTGTTACTTTACTAACGTTATTCTACTGAGATACTAGTGATATTAGGTGGCGAAAAAATCCGCCCTAGTTCCCAGTCGTTTTACGATTGCCAATGTGAAGTTTCGATAACAGTACATGCTCATTCTGTATTATCACTAAGTCGAAATATGGTTTCCACCATCGCTACTCTTGAAGAAGAATATAATGAATGTGTGCAATCGGCAAAATTATTCAGAATGGAATTAGAGAAAAGTGAACATATTTCTTTAAAGATCGAAGAAAAAGGAATTGTTGATATACATGGAAGCGAAACTAAGCCAAATAAAATCCTATTCATAGCTGGAAGTCATGGAAGACACCTTGTGAATCTTCTTCCCAGTAAACTGCCACACAGTTACCAGTTCCTGTCTATTTTGAAACCTAATGCAACAGATAATGAGTTACTAGAGACAGCCATACATAATAGTGAAAATCTCACAAAAAACGATGTAGTCATATTTTGGCCCAACATCTACTTGATAAAAGCTTATTATTACTGAGCCATATCGATATGATAAGAGTCATTTAAATAATTGTATATATGATCGTAACATCTCCTTGATAAAGGAACTGCACTATAGCGGCTTACTCTGTTCCCATCTAATTAAAGTAGATAAAATCATTAGACGAACAAATTATCATTCCGATGGGATCAGTATCAATAGAGTGGGTAAATGGTTCTTGGGCCAAGCAATCATCAAACTTATAAATTATTTATGTAGTGACAATCATTCCAATAATGTACCTTACTGTACTAATAATACTGTAGTTTCAACCATGGGAAATAAAAATATTGTTGTTTCAAATACTGAAGATGGAAATTGTGGTGCTTTAATCACTGCCAATGAGAATATTGTGACTCAACAAATAGATTTACCGAATCAAATCACTCCTAGCCAGGGCAATTCTTTTTTAGAAGTTCAAAAAGTGATAGTTTCATAGGCATGAAAAACAATATTATATTTTATGCAAATGCTGCTAGTCTTGTATGCAATTTAAATAATGTTTTAATGAATATACATTGTCATAACCCATTGTTGTTATGTATAACCGAGACTCGTATCACTGATGATATTAATCAAAATGAAACAAAAATAGATGGATTTGATATGTTAAATTGTAAATCTACGAGTAGACACACTGGTGGGGTCAGCATTTATGTTAAGACAGGTTTGGAATACCAACAAGTAATGAACAAATCAATCTATATGAACACGTGGATGTTAGCAGCAAAGGTAAGACTGAATAGTAAAGAAACTTATACTGTTTGTACACTTTACCATTCTCCAAATTCTTCTCACTCAGAGTTTTTGTCATTTTTGGAAGAAAATATTGAGATTTTAATGGAAGAAAAATCTATATTGATTATAACAGGTGATTTCAACATAGATCTAAAAGTAGACTCAACGTATAGTAGAAAAATTAAACAGCTATTGAACCTATTTGGAATGTATCAAATTGTTGAAGGAAGTACAAGAATTACTAAAGACTCGTCTACACTGATTGATTATGTGTTAACAAGTGATAAAAATATTAAACACCAAATATCTGATTATCTTAAAGTTTCCGACCATTCTAATATACTTATCTCGCTGATAACAAATGAGGTGAAATTGAATTTAAATACACCAACTGTCAAAAGAAACTTAAATAATTTTAATAAGCTAGAGTTTCAAAAATCGTTATTTGATCTGGAGTGGGATACAAATAGTACTGATGTGAATAAACTGGCAGACTCATTCGTTAATAATGTTGTAAAAATTCTAGATGAACATGCACCTTGGAAAGAATATAGAACATTCAATAACTTCAAACTGAAAGTATGGTTTACAGACGAGATCATGGAACAAATAAAATATAGGGACCTTTTGTATAAAGTGGCTAGGATTCGGCATTAGAGGAGGACTGGATTAACTATAAGAAAGTTAGAAATGTTGTTACTTCATTGATTAGGCAGGAAACGAAAAAATACTACGAAGAACAAATTGATCAAAACAAAGGAGATGCAAAGGCAATGTGGAGGTCTCTCAAAGAGTTAATAAATGGAAAACCTCAAAATAGGCCTTCTAAAATAAATTTCGGTAATCATTGGAAAGAAAATGACGCAGATATAGCAAATTCTTTCAATTCATACTTCATAGAAAGTATATTGGAAATTGTAAGCGACATCAAACCTGTTCACAGCTCCGATTATATCTTGGATGTTTTGCCTCGACACCAAATGACGCTTACCACATTTGAAGCACTCACAATGAATGACCTCAAAATGATAATGAATAGAATGAAGAAAAACGGTGGTGATAAATACGGCATCAACTTGGAAATATTAAAATTAACAATTCGAAGTTGCTGGTAACCATATATTATATTTGATTAACACTTCATTGATGACAGGACAATTCCCTGCAAAATGGAAAGTAGCCACAATTGTGCCTATTGAAAAAGTGTCCAATACAACCTCTTGTTCGGAATTCCGCCCGATTAATACACTTCCTATCTATGAGAAAATATTAGAATTAGCAGTAAAGGATCAGCTACTACAATTTGTAGAAGATAATAATATACTAGTAAAGGAACAATCAGGATTCAGGCAGGCACATTCGTGTGAAACTGCATTGCATTATTTATTGTCTAAATGGAAAACTGAGATAATCAATAATAAAAAGATCATTATTGTTATATTTTTAGACTTAAAGAGAGCCTTTGAAACTGTAAATGTCTCTCTGCTTCTGAGAAAACTCGAGAAATTTGGCATTAAGGAAAATGCGCTGAAATGGTTTGAAAGCTATCTTTCTGGTAGGTCTCAAATAGTTAAATATAATAATACATTTTCTGGCAGCAACGACATACATTATGGAGTCCCTCAAGGAAGTGCTCTAGGACCAATATTATTCATTTTGTTCATCAATGACATAGTACACCATGTTCAAAATTGCAAAATAAAATTGTTTGCGGATGATACTATGATCTACTGCGAAGGAGATGTAGAGGATATTCAGAGTACTATATCATTAATAAATCAAGATTTGAGAAATTTGTCCATATGGCTGAATGACAATGGTTTGAAATTAAACATAAATAAAACCAAATACATGGTAATTTCAAATAAATATAACTTGAACAAATTGAAAATGTAACATCCAGCCACCATTTATTGATTGATAATAATGTAATTGAAGAAGCTAAACATTTCAAGTACCTGGGCTTCATGATAGATAATGAACTGAATCTTAAATCACATTGTGAGTATATTAAGAAGAAAATGGCAAGAAAAATTAATTTCCTATATAGATTGAATAATAAGGTATCATCTTTTACTAAGTTAACTATATATAAAACCATAATATCTCCTCATCTTGATTTCTGTGGAACATTCATATACCTGATGAATAATGAACAAATTGATACATTACAAAAAGTACAAAATCGTGCTATGAGAGCCATTCTATTATGTAGAAAACGAACATCAATAGCTTACATGTTGGAATCCTTGAATTTATTGAATGTTCGACAGAGAGCTGCTTATAATATGCTAAAGTTTGTGTATAAACTCAAGTCAGGATGCTTACCAACCTATCTAACTGAAGAAATAACTTATCTCCAAGAAATACATAATCACAATACCAGATCACATGCTTCCAATGATTTCTATATTAATATTGCTAATGCTGCTACAAACACAGTGTTCATCAAAGGCTTACAGCTTTACAACTCATTACCAAGAGAATTGAAAGAATACTCGTCATTTAGAGAATTCAAAAGCCAGTGTGTAAAATATATAAAGGTTTATAACCCATCATTGTAATATCTCTTCTTGTATTATTTCGATTTTATACTGCTAATTTAACTTGTTCGTGCATTGTATTTTATGTGTTCTGTACTTTATTTATGCTATTTTATTTATACTATACTATTTTATTTATACATTTATACTACTATTTTATTTATACTATTTATAATTGAGAGCTGATGCTAATAAAGATTATTATTATTATTATTATTATTATATTATTATTATTATTATTATCATTGTCTAAAGTTACAACTACTTCCCTGGATAATGCCTCGACGGATGTTGAATTACATCCGATGGATAAAAATTAACCACTTCACTCATGATAACATGTCAAGTTGCTAATGTTATTTGCAGTAGTGTAGTCGAGATGGTATCAGCTAATGATGTTTCCCATTTTGTTGATGCAATCTCAGCGAAAACTAAGGAGTGGATGGATTTTGATCGTTTCATTCGGATTCGCAGACATTAATTATTGTCTGCTTGACCTATCCTGTACTGATGAGAGGCAAATACCCCGAAACTGGTCTGCAGGTTATAACGAACTTTTCGGTCCATCTTTGTAAATTCAAAAATTATTATTCGATCAAATCATTTGACTCAATTCACAAAATTTTTCCATCGAATAATAAACCGGTGCTGAGTCAGTAGACAAGGTATTTAACGAATTTAGCATGCGCGGAGATCGGGGAAAATTTCATTTCGGGCCTCTCTTTGATTTTGAGCACGATCGATGAGTGAGTCTGGGAAGGAGAGTTAAAATCTGGTTAATTATTCATTGTTGATCATTGGTTTCAGTGGCGCACCCAGGGGGGACCATGTGGCAGCAGCCCCCCTCTAAGATTTATAATGTTTACAAAAAATTGAGATTTCTACCATAGATGATAATTGTGAAATACTTATAGAAAATAAGCCCACCTATGCTGACTGACTGGTCATCATCGGTCATCCAACGTCCAACAGGCCTATTCTGATGTACCGGATACGGGATGTGCGCAAAGCAGCGACCGAATTTAATTACACTTACGAGAGAGAGTATCATAGACTTTGGAAATTTTATGAAAGTGACATCAAGGTGGTTCCCCCACGAGACAGTTGAATTAGGAAATTATTAAAATTTGATAATTCGTGCGGATCGTAATCAATAACTTCGTAAAGCCCAATATATACGTACTCAGTGCCAGTAGATATGGTACGAATATCATTTGCTTTCGTAAAATTTATTCTAAAAGTATTTTTGATCTGACATTGCGAGTAAACTTTTTGACGGAACTATACGGGCTATGCCCCAACACACAGAAAAGGTTGCCTATACAGGCGACGCATGTGAGCTGTTCAAACTGAGCGCATGGCCGTGCGTACACTGTTGCCGTCTCTGCGTTCCGTTCCCCACCATTCTCGTTCGCTTGCAAAATACATCGTATGCAGCCTAAACCTAAGTACTTCTCGAGATTATATCTGTCAAACTAGATAGTCAATAACTCAGCGCCTGGCCGTGCGTACACTGTTGCCGTCTCTCCGTTCCGTTCCCCACCATTTGCTCGTTCGCTTGCAAAATATATCGTATGCAGCCTGAACCTTAGTACTTCTCGAGATTATATCTGTCAAACTAGATGGTCAATCACTTTATTTTTTTTCACAATATCTATGATATCCTGCTCTAGCTCCTCCTCGTTTTTCATGAACTTCTTAATTTTAGTACTAACGGTAGAATTAATAATGTGCTGTTTGCCTATGCATAGTCCATATGTTACGTGTTAATTGAGTCAACTTCAATTATATATATCTCTGGTTCGGGATCGTGAAACTCGTTAAAATTTAATAGAGGTGTTGTTCACATGTTGAACAATACGTATGCCAAATTTTAATAATTCCTAATTCAACTGTCTCGTGGGGAAACCACCTTAACGAAAATGGGGATTTTGTAACCGAAAATTTGTTACAATCTGAGTATATGCTGTGGGTGATGAATATAAAATGATTACGGATAATACGGGCAGTAAGAAATAACAAAGTCCAATCGACTTGCTGGCATATATTAACAAACAAATCTATCCGAATATTTATTTGTTAATTAAAATATTTTGAACCATACCTGACAACAGCAACAACAGAGCGGAGTTTCTCGACTCTTGACTCATTTAAAAACGTATCTAAGATATTCTATGACGGAAAATAGGTGAACAGGTTCAGCTCTGTTGAATATTTATTATAAAATAGATGTTGATCCAGAAAAAATTATTGAAAAACTTGTTCAGGAAAAACGTGGTCTGGATTTTGTACTTCAAGAGATTATGTTTGATGAAAGTTTTATAATATGTTTATATTTAAGGAGTAAATTTTGTTTCTTACATAAATGTTACATGTTGATTCAGCAAATTTTGTACCATAATAGGTAAATATATGTTTTGTTTTATATTAGGTTTATATTTAATGAATAAATTATTTTGTTTCTTAAATAAATGTTACATATTGATTTAGCCCCCCGCTTCCACCCTCCTGAATTTAATCATGGGTGCGCCCTAGATTGGATTACTATATCTTTTTTTCATTTAGTGAAGTAATTATTCTTTAACGTATTTTTTGCTAACTAAAACTTATAATTGTAATATTCGCATAATCACACTGCATGTTGATTTGTTGAAAATATGAACAGGATGTTCATAAAATCAGATGTGGAATCATCTGCGACTGAAAGATAAACTTTAGTCACTATCTTCCATCGTCAAGATAACCTCTTGTGGGGTATTCATGTTGAAAAGGGAAACATTCTCAATTGAATATTGATAGAAAGATTTTTCTGTGAATTGAAAAATCGACGATTAAAATGAAGTTATTTTTTGTGAATGTCTAACAGAAAACAACTACTTCCCCGGCTAGAGCCACGCTGGACATTGAACTACATCTGATAGATATTCTGAAAAGGCCCTAACTCAAAAGAAAAAATCTTAAATTGAAAATTTGCATTTTCATTCAGATAGTTATTTGATTTTAATAATAATAATAATAATAATACATTTTATTATTCACCAAATGATACAATACATTAAACTTTGATTTTAACATTAGGTTCATATTCAGTGAATAATAGGAAAACTGTTAGGCTGTAAAGCCAATTCTTCCACAGCTCCCTTGAGTAAAGAAATAAACAAAAGATTAGGAGTTTATAAGGATATTATAACAAAAAATCATGAATTTAATTGGAAATCGATATAAAATAAAATAAAACAAAAACAAAGAATATCAAAAATCATTGTCGACCAAACAAGTATCGTTTGTACCAAATCCTGAATCCCTGTAAGGTTAAAGAAAAATTTGGTACATCCAGAACATCGCCAAATAGTGCATATCTAATGCTCTATCTGGGATTTCTGGATGTAACCATGTCTCAGTGAGACCTATTACGTCATACTTTTTCTCCTTGATAACCAGATGTAAATTATTCAAATGAGGGACTAAAGATCGAACATTGACATGTGCAAAAGTAGAATACATATATATATTTTTATTATTACTTCAAGTTTTGATTAATATGAACTTTATCTTTGAATAAATGGAAAGAGATAATTTTAGCAACTGAATTGGACAAAGAAGAAAAATAAAAAAATAAAAAGTCCTATGAGGATGAACCCTTGGCGATTCTGGAACGAATTTCTCTTATAGTTCTTTTCGGGACGTCTGTACCTTTCCTAACCTTGAATTCCTCCACAGTTTTTTCTTTGTTAGTGCTAAAAGCATCCAACAGATCAGAATCTGCTGTTAGTTGTTCCAAAGTGAATTCCTCTTTATTAACTAGAAGGTGGTTTCGTCGAATAGTAGCTTTCAAACCTTTATTTTTGGCTGTTGTGACATACGAACGTAAGGCTTTATGGATAATTTGATCCGCTGGACTCAGATCATCGAATATAGAGACACCCAATCCTTTCAATTTACGGACGTTGCTCAGAACTTCAACTTTGGTTAAATAGGATATGAATTCTATTTTCAGTAATTGATGCTGGCCAGTCTTTTGCGGAATGAAGAATATATTGTTTAGATTAACAAAATCAACTTTAGTGCCTAGAATGTCATTTAGGTAATTTAATGCTTCCTCTGTTTCAGATAAAGGCAATCCACAAACAATTATATTATTTTTACGTGATTTTCTACCTACTTCTTCCACTTCGTTTTTCAGTTTTATATTTTCTTCTTCCAACGTACGTATGCGAGTATTGAAAGAATTCAACTCTTTTTTGATATCTGACAGTGTTTTTTGTTGGTCATCTGATTTTTGGTTCAATTTCAAGAGCAACTGATGTATTTCGTTAATTGTTTGTTCTGACATCCTATATTGTGAAAGTGTACATGAGCTAGCTCCCTTACTAATATTGTGTAGAAAGAAGTCGATAGTTTTTGTAGCACAGTTGATTTTTTGCAGCTGCAGAATATTTGATGGCAATGCTTATTGTAATATAATTGATTGAAATATAATAATTTCTGTGCCCACCTGATTAGATATACAATTTTTCTATTAGCTGCATCCCACGTCCAAATCCAGTTCTTCTCTTCTGAGAGATTTTGAGCCCTCTATAATGCTTCAATTTCAATTTGCAGAGGATTTTGTCACGAGCACACTAACACACGTCTGTATCGTACACCTGCTATTCTAATATTCCAGTCTTAATTAAGAACTCATAAAGATGAATGAAGCAAAGAAGAATGTTTTCCAAAAGAGAGTTCTCACCAGAAATCATTCGTAACATTGACGCAGGAGAGACATCGCATTCACTAGGTCTTCAATACATTTTTGTCGACGAAAATCTATTTCACGCTTCCACGATCATCAGGAAGACCGGAAGAAATGGGAAACACATTTTCAAGAAGCAATCTCACTTTGCAAAGATGGAAAAAGTTAGAATCATTTCTTTTGGAGAGACAAAGAAATGATTCTAACTTTTTCCATCTTTGCAAAGTGAGATTGCTTCTTGAAAATGTGTTTCCCATTTCTTCCGGTCTTCCTGATGATCGTGAAAGCGTGAAATAGATTTTCGTCGACAAAAATGTATTGAAGACCTAGTGAATGCGATGTCTCTCCTGCGTCAATGTTACGAATGATTTCTGGTGAGTACTCTCTTTTGGAAAACATTCTCCTTTGCCTCATTCATCTTTATGAATTCTTAATTAAGACTGGAATAGAAAATCAAATAACTATCTGAATGAAAATGCAAATTTTCAATTTCAGATTTTTTCTTTTGAGTTAGGGCCTTTTCAGAATATCTATCAGATGTAGTTCAATGTCCAGCGTGGCTCTAGCCGGGGAAGAAGTTGTTTTCTGTTAGACATTCACAAAAAATAACTTCATTTTAATCGTCGATTTTTCAATTCACAGAAAAATCTTTCTATCAATATTCAATTGAGAATGTTTCCCTTTTCACACTGCATGTGTTTGGAAGTTATAAAATTGTAACTGGTTGATTACCAGAAAGAAAAGGGCACGACAACAATTTGTATTGTTTTTATTTATTGATCCCAAGAAACATTGCTGTTTATAGAGGCATTACTTTTTACATAAATTGAATAACGGCAATACATATAGAACATAAATTGATGAATACATCAAACAATTAATAGAAAGAAAAGAAAAGCAAAGCAGTCAAAGGTGAAATATTATTATAGGAATTGGAAAGTTACTTGTCAAGTATATATTTTTTTAAGTTCTTTTGTGAACTTAGTTTTAGTCTTTATTTCTTTTAAAGGCTGTGGTATTTCATTATATATCTCAATTCTCTCGTAAAAAAATAGAAGTTTTTCCAAAGTTTGATTTAAAACGTAATATGTTAATTTTATTTACATTTCTTGTTTTATGGTAATGGATATTTCAAATATGATGAAAAGTAAGATCCGAATGTTTTTTTCCTGTATCAACATAGTGGATGAAAATTGAAATTTTAAATTCATATAAAGAACGAATATTTAGTAAATTATTAGGTTTATATAATTTTTTTGAAAGTTCCAAAAATGGTAATTTGTAGGTATATGCATTTTATAGCTTTATTTTGCAAAGTTTGATTGGGACATGATCATTGCGTACAGCGCACGTGTTTGAAGAAAGTCGCGCTGCTATTGGTCAGGTAGTTTAGACCAAGAGACACGCCTTCGGTGGAGTTTCGAACAGGTACAGACTTGCAATAATGCATATTCGGGCAGGTTTTTGATGTAATAGTTGTTTCATTTTTCCCCTATTCATTTAGAAAAATGGTATTTTCTGAATTATACATGTACGGTCCTGAAGGCGGCCCTGCTATTTCAGTTAACCGATTTCGATCAGGCGGTATAGTTTTCCCAATATCAATTGCAGAAGCATAAAAAAGTCTTGCGGCGAAATCCTGTGAGCAGCAGTGGCGGAGATAACTAATTCTATTTAGATATTTTAATAACCTAAAACGTATTTCGATCGGCACACACCAAGACCACAGAAGCTACTGGTTTTTAATCTTTCAGAGATATTAAAACACAAATATAACGCGCGATTCATGACCTCCCATCGTATAGACACACCTCCAAGCATTGATGTCCGACTTGATTGGCCCAGACGAATCGGTTGTAGAACAGACAGCAGTCACTCAAGTCCACGTTGACCAGCGGGCTCTTTGTGCCGACGGAGACTGTATACAAGTAGTACAGATTATTTTTCGTTCCGTTTCTTCGCATATACGCTCGTGTTAGCGAAGTGAGTTTTTATTTGCTCCCTATAGAAACAGCTTCTGCAATTGATATTGGATGGACTTTAACGGCATGTATTTGTTTTGATGCTACTTGTCTTTATTGTGAATGGACTATAGTCATCGTTGAATTCACATGTAAGTAATTGTTACAAAGTTTTCCAAATTCAATATATTTTCATTCATCAATACTTTTGATCTGAGTCATATTTTTTGGGTGAATTGTATATAATTTTTGGCATGAGATTTTGAGGTTATTTTCTGGAATTTTATTTACAACGAGTCGACGTTCCCATGTATTACATTTTCTCTTTCGTTGATATACTTCTATTTAGTAATATTTTTCTCCCGAATGTTCACCAAATTAAAATATATCAAGTATTTTTTGTACTCGGGTAGGTAATTGCGCATGCTTCTAACGCTTTGTTGAAAATCGTAATTGCAATCTTGCTTAAAAAATAGTATCCAACAATAAAATTTGTGGAAATCAGTGTTTACGCTCGACCATTTGGTATGAAGATACAGATGTGTGTCACTATTAAAAAATGACAGAAACTGTAATGCACGGAATTTGACCTGCAATATGTCATTCATTTGAAAGCACTCGAAAAACTTTATCCAGAACAGTTCAAAACTTTGCCATTCAATTATTCGAAATGTATCCGATGGATTAGAAGTAAATTTGGCAGCGAGCAACAAAACAAAACAAAAATCGCCTGGGCGTTACCATCTGAGATGGCCGCTCACCCGGGCTTTGATTAGGACGACCCGCATTTGGTGCAGCACCGCTCAATGGACTGGGTCAATTGACCGGTAAATTGACTGTTGAATTGTCAAATTGTGTTCGTACAGCCCTAGAAATGTTTTATCAAGTTCTGGGGGTCTCCCACAGCTGATTTTTTAAACGCGTATTAGAATCATATGAATTATTTTCCGGAATAATAAGCAAGGGACACAGATCCCATCTAGAATTACATTATGTGAAGATTTCGTTTACATTGGACTGGAAATAACGCCAAAGGAAGTATAAAACAGCGAGTTGTCACCCCTCCCGGCTTTATACTTAATAATAATAATAATCGCTTTTAATGATAGATGAATGATGAACAGAAGGAACATGTGACTAGATCAAAACTATCAAAAGGCAGAGTTAGCTCTGGTTCGAACTCAGTGGTGAGTCGAACAAGTGCTTTCTTCCACTCAACCTATGGAGTCTAGTATTAAACTGAACTAAATAACCTAAAATTAATTGAATATAAAGTAGTGCAGTACATTATGTATTACTAAATCTACTTGGAATTATTATAAATAAAGTATAGATAAATAGATCTTTATTTAACTACGTTATGTTGAAAAACATTTGTAGCAAGTCAGGTAGCAAGTAAATAAATACAGAAAATAATAATGTACAAATTCACAATTAAAATACAATAACAATAAAAATAAAATAATGCGTGTATAGTTTTCCCAATATCAATTGCAGAAGCATAAAAAAGTTTTGCGGCGAAATCCTGTGAGCAGCAGTGGCGGAGATAACTAATTTTATTTAGATATTTTAAGATTTTAAAAATACTTCATAAATAATGAAAAATGAAAAATAATTAGAGACAAGCCTTCATTTATACAAATACGTTAAGGAAGAAAAATAATTTTTTTCATTGTTTGATGTAGGTTATTCTTATATCCTAAAACGTATTTCGATCGGCACACACCAAGACCATATACGCTACTGGTTTTCAATCTTTCAGAGCTATTAAAACACAAATATAGCGCGTGATTTATGACCTCCCATCGTATAGACACACCTTCAAGCATTGATGTCCGACTTGATTGGCCCAGACGAATCGGTTGTAGAACAGACAGCCGTCACTCAAGTCTACGTTGACTATCGGCTCTTTTGATCTACCGTTTGCCGACGGAGAATGTTTACGAGTAGTACAGATTATTTTTCGTTCCGTTTCTTCGCATATAGGCTCGTGTTAGCGAAGTGAGTTTTCATTTGCTCCCTATAGAAACAGCTTCTGCAATTGATATTGGATGGACTATAACTAGAGTTTCACTTGGCGCCGGCATCGTTTCTGGGTATAATTTATCAGAGGGGTGTTGATAGATTTAGTTTAAGTATTGGCCTGACCACGATGATTTTGTGTATAGTTTTCCCAATATCAATTGCAGAAGCATAAAAAAAAAGTCTTGCGGCGAAATCCTGTGAGCAGCAGTGGCGGAGATAACTTATTTTATTTAGATATTTTGAGATTTTAAAAATACTTCATAAATAATGAAAAATGAAAAAAAATTAAAGACAAGCTTTTATTTATACAAACACATTAAGAAAGAAAAATAATTTCTTTTATTGTTTGATGTAGGTTATTATTATATCCTAAAACGTATTTCGATCGGCACACACCAAGACCATAGACGCTACTGGTTTTCAATCTTTCAGAGCTATTGAAACACAAATATAACGCGTGATTTATGACCTCCCATCGTATAGACACACCTGCCAGCATTGATGTCCGACTTCATTGGCCCAGACAAATCGGTTGTACAACAGACAGCCGTCACTCAAGTCCACGTTGACTATCGGCTCTTTTGATCTACCGTTTGCCGACGGCGAATGTTTACGAGTAGTACAGATTATTTTTCGTTCCGTTTCTTCGCATATACGCTCATGTTAGCGAAGTGAGTTTTCATTTGCTTCCTATAGAAACAGCTTCTGCAACTGATATTGGATGGACTATACACATATGTAGACATTACGATATACCATACACATAGTATGGTGTTAAGATAGTTGGATCAAATCACATCCCGGGTGGGTCACCCATGTACTCAGCGATAGTGTAGTAACACTTTTTCTGCAGTATCACTTTGATAGAAGTTTAAACGTAGCTTGGTTTTACACGCTTTATATTAGCTTCACTTGTACGTTTGTTTGTTTGTAACCGATTTTGACCCACTTCCAGACGTCCGAATGATTTGAAATTTGGCAGGTGTATATGATTCCGGTAACAATGTGATTGTAAAATTTTTGTGTGAACAAAAAAACAAAATGGCGGCTTCAATATGGCGTACGAGTTTTGTGATTATGGTCCGATTCGCTTCAAAATTGGTATCTGAGGGTTTTCGTGATCGGAGATTATGATTCTTTTGTCAAAATTGAAAAATTCAAGATGGCGGCTTCAAAATGGTGGACGAGTTTTGTGATTATGGTCTGATTCTATTCAAAATTGGTATGTGGGGGTTTTTGGGGTCGAATATTATGATTATTTTGACAAAATTGAAGGATTCAAGATGGCGGCTCCAAAATGGCCGCGAGTTTTGTGAGTATGGTCCGATTCTATTCAATATTGGAGAATAATAGTTAAAAAAATTATTAATAATAATTATAATAGTTTGAAAAAATAAAAACACGCGTTAACAGAAAACTAAACTAAAAAGTTGAAAATAAATAATAGTTTAAAAAAACTAAAAAACACGCTTTTATAGAAAACCATACTAAAAAATTTGAATATAAGAAAAAAATTGATTTTATATTAAAAAAAGCGTGGGGTGCATGGTATCAATAATTATATAGTACATTACACACCTAGGGCAGTAAAGTAAGAAATGTCTCAGATCACAGGTAATTATTGGCCGAGGCGATACCATGCTTTTTTTAAAATAAAATCAATTTTTTTCTTATTTTCTATTTTTTTAGTCTGGTTTTCTATAAAAGTGTGTTTTTTAGTTTTATTAAACTATTATTTATTCCCTTCGTTAAAGCAGTTCCACAAGAGGTGCGTTCATGAAAATTATAAGAATTATAGAATTTCAGGTTGATTATCGTAATGGAATCGTTTTTCTTGTTACCCTTACAGTTTTCGAAAAAATGATATTTTTATCGCGTAACAACAATTCTTTTCACCCCTCGTAAAATCAGAACCACACAATGTGCGTCCACGAAACTCATACCAATTATGAAGAATTTGATGATGCTCACCGTAGTGAAATCGTTTTTCTTGTCACCCTCGAAGTTTTCGAGTAATTGATTTTTTTATTGGGCATCGACAATTCTTTACATCACTCGTGAAATCAGAAACCCAAGATGTGCGTTAACGAAAATCATACCAATTATAGAGAACTTCATGCTGATTGCCGTAGTGGAATCGTTTTTCTTGTCACCCGCACAGTTTTTGAAGAAATGATTTTTATTATTATGCATCGTCAATTCTTTACATACCTCGTAAAATCAGAACTCCAAAATGTGCGTTCATGAGAGTCATACAAATTATAGAGAATTCAATGCTGATTACCGTAGTTGAATTGTTTTCCTTGTCACCCCCACAGTTTTCGAGAAAATGTTTTTTTTATCGAGCATCGTCAATTCTTTACACCCCTCGTAAAATCCGAACCCCTAGATGTGCATTCACAAAACTCATGCCAACTATGAAGAATTTGATGATGTTCACCGAAGTGGAATCGTTTTTTTTTGTCAACCCCACAGTTTTCAGAGTGAGAGGAATTTCCCCAAAGGGTCAATCCATAGCTGATATATGATTGGATAAGAGCAAAGTACGCAGAAAGAAGGGCATTTTTATCAACAAAGTTATAAAATTAAACAGAGAGTATAATAGCATCATAGAGATATTTCCCCTGATAATAGACTATTTTTGAGTCTGCTTTTGAAACATGCAGTGGATAATGTTTTGAACCGTTCTGGAATCCTATAATAAAGCCGAGTAATAGTGAACGAAAATGACGATTGAACTGGGCTGTGGAGTGGAGAGGTGGCGTAAGTCGATATTTGTGCCGAATATTAATGTTGTGCACGTCCGTGCGAAAGATAATTTTGTCATACAAGTAAGGTGGTTTATGCGAAGTGATTTTATTATGAAGTAAAGTTCATAGATCAAGTATTCTTCTTTTATCGGTATCCGAGTTCTTGGAGAGGAGAAGAGATGTGATTTCGTCTGCCGAGTCCGTAGATTAAACGTACACAAGAATTCTGGACCGATTGCATTCGCTGGGTGTCTCTTTTGGTGATAGCGGGACCGTAAATAGCGTCAGCGTAATTCAAGTGTGAGAGAACTAGCGACTCACAAAGTGTTTTTTTCCCCTTTTTATCTAGCATTTTTCTGTTGGAATAAATCAATTTTAAGTTATAGAAAGCACTCCGAACGAGAAAATTGACATGGTCTTGGTCTCAGTGAAAGTTCGACTTAATTCAAATTTTGATATGATATGGGCCTTAAGGTTCCTTGCTAGGTTATTTTTCTGAAAATATTTGTAGGAGATTCCAATTTTCATTTGAACGAAATGCATGTTTTGTCGAGCGCTTACTAGGCCTTTTCATTTAGAGTTTTTTAAGCGCATGCGCTCGTTTTGAGGCCCAAAGTCTGATTGGCTATTGGGAAAGTGAATAGCCATTGGTTAGTTTTGAAATAACAATTTGAGATTGGCTTAGTTCAAAATTAGCGGTATTTTCACATTATGTCAACAGTCAACTTCATGACAAATGCACCTGCATACATTGGCGTTCGTAACTTTCTTTGTAGGTTAAGTACTTATTACCTATCTTATACCGCCAAAAACCTTTCATTCTTAGATAAAATATTGTACACGAATATTTTCTAATGGTGAGTTTTCTTCTCCGTGTAAATTCAAGTCAACTATCCATAGGAAAACTCGGAAATATTTTATTTCCTTAAAGAAAAAAATTCGCTGTCAATGCCGTTGGGTCTGACAGGTAAACAAAATTGGTCATTTGTCATCTAAATGAAAAAGCCTATTGCGTGCAAAGTTAAATATAATTTCGATACCTTTATTAAATGTTTATGCTATTTAAACTTTTTTTTTGCCACCAATTCGTGGGTCTAATGTTACAATTGATTAGAAAAAATATTATTTTCATGAAAATTGGTTTTTATGAAATTTTTGTTTTAGCTATTTGAAGGCATTCTGAATCCAGTGACGTAGTTAGTTTTCAAATAAAAAAATCCCTAGTGAAAATTCTACAACTTCGACTAAGAAAAATGATCATAGTAAGCCTTGAATATTGGAATAAACATTTGAAATTCCGCCCCTCAGTAGACTCCTTGCTTTCCAATATTTGAAAGAAATTGGTTGGAGTCGGTTGATTACTTCAAATTTTACAGAGGTGTTTCCAATCTAAACGGGACACACTGTATACTGAAAACTTTTTCGTAATAAATTGAAAAACAAACTGATGTTTTCTGTACCTGTTGTCTGAACAAAGTCCCTGCTTCCGACAAAGATTTCACCAGGGCCATGGTTTGCTGTAGATGGACATTATCATCCGCTGTACCATGAATGACGTAGAACATTTTATCTCTGAGTTGTGTTGCTTTCTTGCTCACATCAGCTTCTTCGTACCCCTTGTAATTATCCGTTACATTAGGGAGACCCATGAACCTTTCCGTATACGCAGAATCTGAAAATAGGGTGTGTACATTTTTCGATACTCTTCAGAATATAGATGACATGGCAGTACACTATTTCCAAAAAACTCGACATACGTCAACCACTAGGTAAAATTCAGTGATAGTATAAAATATCATGTAATAAATTGAATCGGACTATAGTGTTTTTCTATTTCTAAGTAAATAAGACACTGTGCTATTTTGAATAACCCTGTCCCAAAATATGTGTAATCCGATCATATCTTAATATGCATGGTATTTGAAAACAACTTTTTCGAATAACATATTTATTCTTACAGAAATCAAAAACTATCTCCTTTAAAATACCCGAATACTTGAAATTTCTCCCTCTCTCTATTTTTGCGGAACATATTCATAACAAACAATCGCAAATATCGCCAGTGAAACAACGTATTTCAGGAAAGAGTGCAGTTCTTAAATGTGCGATGGAGCAAAAAAACCCTACCTTTCATGCTAATAAATATAGTTGCTATGGGTTTATAACTCAAAATAAATCCATTGAAGATGAACCTCTCCCTTCCCGAATGAATCTTTCCTGAAACTCTCTCAAATTTACAATTTTTCAGCCCTTTTTGGAAAACCTACCCCCTGACCTACTGCTATCTCGATCGCTCACACTCCACTGTCTTATTCATCTCCAAAATCAATTGTTATCTCCTTTATGCAATACCTCAATTATTCCCGCAACCCATGATAGCCCCTATTCTCAAATTTACTAATCTTAACACAAAATCAATCTAGGTTCATTTCAATGAAAATGCTTAGGTTAATTCTTGATTTCCATGACGGCTGTTCAGTCTAGACTAGTTTCCAGAATGAGTTGAAACAAACAGATATACGATGAGTTAAGAATCAATTCAGATACATTTCCTTTGGGATAATATTTTCCCTTGAAAATACATTATTTCCTTTATAAATTTTTGCACCGAATAAAATGGATGATTTCAACAACAACAATCTATGTAGCTATGGACCAACTACTACTGAAAAATCACCAACACCTACAGGTTGTTGCAGCCAAATTATGACAGAAAATTATGAAGAGAAAGGAGAAACAATCAAATTTCAGAACTTTAAATCATTTTTGAAAATTGTTAACAAGTAGAAAAATACAGAACTTCAGTATAGTGTAAGCACTTGACAAATAGAAACAACATATTTTTCTCGTTAAAACGAAAATAGAAACCTACATCTAGTATTAATGATTAGATACATTTAACAGATTAATCAGGGATTATATGATCAAGATCATAGTGTCACTATACTCGATGAAAACTCACCATAAAGTTTCCAGTTTGTGACAGGAGAAACTGCTATAGCACACTGGAACACATTTTTACTACTTGCCAAAGCTAGAGAAGCCACAAATCCACCGTAACTCCACCCCCATACAGCTACCCTTCGTTTATCGATGAAATGTTGTGTATCCCTCAAATACCTGGAAAAATAATAACATTTTTTGGTTCCACAGAACATGAAATTCATATTTATATAGATAATGTTTATTTGCCATTGCGGTACATTTGGTACATATGGTATGTCAAAAATGTGTAATATTTACAATTAATTTATACATAAATGAAACACGTTACATACACACATAAAGTACAGACAGGTGCAATAAAAAAAATTGAATATATACATACATACAGTGTGACCCACTTAAAATAGAACCACCCCTGTAAAATACGCATTTTTCAATCAATCTAAAAAAAACTGAATATTAAGCATTCAAAACTGTATTTTGATACGAATTTTCATAACTTCAGTTCAATTTCCAAGGCACTCTATGGTTTTTTTCTTTTTCAAAAACGGCAAAAGTTGATTAGGCAATTTTTTTTCTTCAAATTTGACTACACCACTGGATTTGTAAAAACTATCGAAATTTCATAAAAAAATATTGGTTAACAACGAAGTTACAACAACTTTAATTTTGGAAACAAAGTATTTGATTATAATTTTTTTTAGATTATAGACATATTTAAAATCTGGCAACACTGCCGATACAAAGTAGAACACAAGTGAACTTTCTACAGTGAAAATCCGAAGTCAATAGCTCAATCCGTTCTACAGTTATAACTCCTGAATGTATGGTAATGTGAGCGATTTGTGGTGGAAGCGATTTTGTAATAAAAATCGGACTGTAGATTATAAGTGTATTCGAAAATAACAGAAAATTAAAAATTCATTTTCAAGTTATGCAGTAGTACATTCTTCCATAGCCGATAAAAACCAAATGAACAGAAACAAGTTTTGAAGTATTTATTCAACAATAGAACGTCATTAAGCAAAAACTAAAACTAAAATAAACATTAATGTAAAACTAAATATTTGAACTTCTGTCGCTTCTACCAAACCTCCAATTTATTCGATACATTTATCGTATATCTTCCGAATATTTTTTACACTATTTCTTATGTGTTGAGGTGTAATTTCGGCACAAGCTTGATTCCTTGGTCTCGTTTTGTATACTTTTTGTGTCAAAATACCTCATAGAAAAAAGTCTAGTGTTGTTAGATCAGGCGATCTAGGTGGCCATTCAATTAAGTCACTACCTCATCCTATCCAATGATTTGGGAACTGGTCATTTAGCCTCTGTTTAACAATCCTGGAACGAAATAGCCGTCGAGCTGATAATGTAAATTAACTCGTTCCGCAAGTGGAATTTCTTCTATTTCGTCCAATGATTGGTTATTTCAAAATTCCAAAAAAAATTGCCAAAATGTTTCCATAAAAAAAATATGGACCACTTATTCTATCTTTTACTATGCCACACCAAACGTTAGCTTTTTCGGAATATTGACTTTTACAATTTATGACCCAGTGCGGATTTTCAGTAGCCCAATACCGAGCGTTTTGCGATGATACTACACCATTGTGCTGAAAGAAGCTTCATCACTAAACATTATGTAGATCAAAAAATTTCTTGTATTCAGGTACTCGCCTTGTGCCCACAAACAAAATTCCATACGTTTCACTTCATCACCTTCCTTTAAAAGTATGAAGAAATTTAGGTTTAAATGCTTTCATTTTGTTTCGTTTCAGACATTGCCGAATATTCTCTCTTGGTAAGTTCAAATCCACTGGCGACTGGTAAGCTTCTGTTTGGGTGGTTTGTAAAATAATCTACAACGGCAGATCGTTTGAATTTATTCTCCAGTGATTATTTTTCAAAATATGTTTGGTTACTGCACCAAACAGTTTCTTCGAATGTTTTGTTAATTTTGCTAACGGTGCTTCTGCCAATGGGAAGTCGATTTGGATGTCTGTGATTAAATATCCTAGCTACTTCTCTTTCACTATGATAATTGTCCCCAGAAATTCTTACAATTTCAATTCTTTCTTCTAATGATAATTGCAGAGTCATTATTAAATGCACGTATCTAACAACTATTATTTTATTTATCCGATGGCATGTCATAATGACAACGTTATGTCACTCAATTTTGATGACATAAGGAAGCTCATTATGGTGCTTAGTCCCATAATGAATTCATTATGGTACTAAGTACCATAATGAAATTACGCTATTTCATATACACTCCGTGATTTTTCCGGCAAAAGGGAGTCCACGATATTTCGCGTCATTTCTTCCAAATCAGAAGGTAAACTACCAGTTTCAGAATCATTCATTATTATTTAAATCATATTCAATTCTACGTGATAATTGTGTTTGACAGCAGATAAATAAATATTGCTGTTACAACCTGACGTTGTCAAGGAAATGGCAAAGCACAGCTCACTAACCTACTGATATTTGAAACTACACATATACTTACTCCTTTAAAAATAGTTGTCATTGTGAAATGTCAAAAATGGTTTTTAATTTTTCGAAAATGTATTAATATAAATGCCATCAGATAAAATTTTGTATGTAATACGAATCATAAATAATCATTATGGCACACGTCGTGTTATCGGACTCGGCTACGCCTCGCCCAGTAACATTCACGACTTGTACCATAATGATCGTCTTTATGATCCTTATTTCATAAATAACTATTATGATTAGCTGTCAAAATCACAGCCTAATATTGATTTAGAACAATACCTATACCTAATGTATTATTAGTTCAGCTTTCCTTCAAATTATTGCTACCTTCTCTAAAAGCTTGTTGAGTTTTGCAGAATTTAAAGGAAACAATTTTTGTCCTGCTCTCTGTTTTATTATTGAATAAATAATTTTGATACTTGTTTCGGTTCATTTCGTTTTTATCGGCTATGGAAGAATGTACTACTGCATAACTTGAAAATGAATTTTTAATTTTCTGTTATGTCGAATACACTTATAACCTACACGTAAATAAATGATTTTAAGGAAATATAATTTGCAAATCCAGTGGCGAAGTGAGATTTTTATTACAAAATCCTTCCACCACAAATCGCTCATATTACCATACTTTCAGGAGTTATAACTGTAGAACGGAATGAGCTATTGACTTCGGATTTTCACTGTACAAGTTCACTTGTATTCTACTTTGTATCGGCAGTGTTGCCAGATTTCAAATATGTCTATAATCTAAATAAAAATTAAAATCTAATACTTTGTTTCAAAAATTAAAGTTGTATCTTCGTTGTTAACCATTTTTTTAATGAAATTCTGATGGTTTTTATTTATAACGACTACAAATCTACAAATCCAGTGGTGTAGTCAAATTTGAAACTGAAATTGCCTAATAATTTTTTGCCGTCTTTGACAAAGAAAAAAACCATAGAGTGCCTTGGAAAAGAAACTAATGTTATGAAAATTTGTGTCAAGAAACAGTTTTTAATGCTTAATATTGAAAAACATGTTTTTGAGATTGATGCAAAAATGCGTATTCTACAGGGGTGGTTCCATTTTGAATGGGTCACACTGTATATCAACTAAACATTTGACATTTCTAGTTATTTAATTGATCCAATTTAGGGTTTCGTCTAAGTATTTTTTCACACTGTAATAGCGTTTTTTCTGTAGCAGTCCATCCTAGCTTTGAATATCACATCAGACGTAATTTGTTTCATCGAAATTGGTTGTTTATTGTATAGGATTATTGCATTATTTAATGGAGAATTTCATATTTGGCTGTCTTATAATGTGGAATTCGTAGTTATAGTCCATAAAATAAAGGCGTGGAGTAATAAACCCTCATTTAGTATGCAAAATCCAAACAGAGAGGCTCGTGCAAATTTTGTAATAGAACCTTTATAAAATAGCAAACCAACTGTTTTCTTCATTCGCTAGGTAGTGCCACCCGGCACAATATCTATTTGTCGGATTAGGCCATTGTTAAGGGATTAACAATTCTGACCAGGCACCTTTCAGTGGTGTATCTTGGGGTATAATTTCTGTTTAAAAATATAATGGTGAATAGTTCATGAAAATATTAAGGTTCACGTCAAACATTACTATAGAATGTTATTCCTTAACAATCAATTGGCAATAAATAAAAAAATAGTAAGATGTTGTGTATTTTCA
The DNA here is from genome assembly GCA_018342105.1 of Gonioctena quinquepunctata. Taxonomy (NCBI): domain Eukaryota; kingdom Metazoa; phylum Arthropoda; class Insecta; order Coleoptera; family Chrysomelidae; genus Gonioctena; species Gonioctena quinquepunctata. The sequence continues at coordinate 495,445 of JAFIRS010000213.1, forward strand.
CCGTTTATAGTTTTTTGGAAGATAAAAACGTGAAATGCAGCAGTCATCAGTTATATAAAAATAAACAAGAAATAATGGGATCAAACCCCATAACTACAGAAAAACTTGCAAATATAAGAAAAAACAAGTTATTGATAAATATGAACTCTATGGCCAGAAAACATAATTCACTGGGAATGAAAATAAATTCTGAAATCAATACTCGACCAAACTAATAAACAAAGGCACGTTAAAAATAGCTAAATACCTGCAAGCCTCGGAATGCATATAAAAAGTAACCCTTTTTACAAACGGAGCGATTAACAACTCATCACCCTCCTTACGCATACCTAAGGAATTTCATTAGTAATTAAAGAAACTATAAATTTTAGGTTTTGACAGCTCATTAAATGCAATACGACCACGAAATAGATAAATCATTCATTTTTTATATATTCTCTCGGCTACAGTAACGAGCCATTAATTACTAAGACGGTGATTTATTATGACAGGTAGAAGATAACTAATGTTAGGAAAGGGGAGATGATATAACAATGATGATTCGGTAAACAGACGTCGTCCAAGTAACATGTCCTCTCAGAGGTGTTTGAACTTTCATTTGATTAACATGTAGTGCAAAAAGATAAGAAGTGTTCAATCTTTCAAATAGTAATCATATAACAATAAAACATATAGAAGTGCGGTAGCTATCAACCAAGTAACAGCTCTTGACTAGACAGTCATCAGTCATGAGTTCATTGACAAGTTATCATTTTGCAGTGAAATGGCGAAATTATTAAGAAAGAGAATTCCAATCAAGACAAACCGAAACTGCACGAGTAATGACTTCACAAAGTGAATACTAAGTTAGACAGTATTTACCATTAATAAATATTATGTTATCAATGCTTCAAGAACGAGATGAGACACCGAAAACCTCTAACCGATAGTTCATGCTCTCATAGACAAAAACATTACCAATACAACCATAGACAAATTAAAAATAAAGAGACTGTTTGAAACATTGGCGATCTTGACCACCAAGTTTTTGGTACGGCCAGTCGCGCATGGAGGCGCTGCCCGCAATCCACAGACGACTGATGACATGATAATTTTCCAATTTCGACATTTGTCAGAAAATGACAAACACGTAATAATTTCAGAATAATTCTACTGTTGTCATCGAAAAATTAATTATAGAAATTATACCATGGACTTGAATTATGAACCCAACGTCGAAAATGGAATGTTTTGTTATTCGAGTTGACGCTGAAATTCCTCGGAATATTCTTTCACAAGGTAAAATATAAAGCTGCTTTTTACAAACTGATACTTATTTCCATCCATCAGTTGCAGAAATTTTTTCACAAACTGGTACTTATTTCCATCCATCAGTTTCCATTTCCTATACCATTTGAGGAAGTACGAAGTACATGGTCTCCTTTGTGCTAATAAATTAACAAAATGATTGAAGGTTTGTTGTAAATGTAATTTGTTTTTATTTGGGTTGATTTGATGATAAGCAACTGGAGAATATTTTTAATTTTGTTGTTTTTCGGAGTTTTAAAATTGTTTTGTCTATAGTTGTACCTTGCCTAGATACAATAAAATGTGTTTTTATAGTGTTCAACTTATTATTCTTGTTTTATAAGATGTTGAATTTTGTTCTTGATATCATGAAATAAAGATTTACTTTGATACTTTATTTTAACCACGAACGAACTAACAGATTCTACGAATCGATTACTGTATATATTTTATTAGTGATCGATTTGCTATTCCTGTATTTCATACGATACAACCATTCATATGGAATACTAGAATGGCAAATCGATCACTTATAAAATATATACCATATCAATCATATAAAAGTAACGCAATTTGAAAAACCCGCCTTATCTCAATCGGTCTTACCAACTGTACTTAGTTCGGCCAGTTGCGAGATATGTCGCCACTGTCTTAACGTGGTGCCAACTTTTACTGTAGTTTTGACAACTCTCTTTATTTTTAGTTTCTCTATGAATACAACTATTGTCTAATATACAGTGCGATATAAAAGTGAATAAACCACTTTCGCGGAATTAAATAAAATAGTAATACAACGAAACTAATGTCGTGTAAAACGAATATCGAGTGAATAAGTGTTGAAACCTGATGGTCTGGTTCATATATTTTTCTCGATTTATGTTTGGGCAAATTGAATCATTTATAATTTTGATATGTTTTTAAATGTATCTCCATATTTCATGTTCCCATATTTTTCAAATAATATTTATCAACAGTCTGTTTAACAATTGACGGCATTTTTACTTATATTCAGTCCACTGACCTTGAGAATGCCAAAAACTGACCTATTGTAAAATCTCAGTGTTCTTTGACTAGAGTACCATTTTTACAGTATATAGAACTGATGGAACTGCTATGTAACTATTTTAAAATATATATATATATATATATATATATGTATATTCTAATGCTTTTCCAAGTGCATTATTTCACAATCTTTCTGAGATCGGTACGTGCTTCTATCTAAACGCGCCACATCCCCTGTTTTAAGAAAAAGGGATATTTCTTGAAGCCGCTCTCGAGAAATTGTCTCGGTTCGACCATCCTCAGACAGTCGATGCTCTTATTACTCAACTTCTCAATCTAACAAAAAAGGAGTGATCAAGTAAAGTGATTAATTCATAATTTTTGAGAATTCCTCAGCGTTTATTGGTCTTTCTTTGAAGTAATGATCGCTCGATAAAAGACCAGTGGCGTAACACAAAGAAGAACGATGTTATTGCTAGCCGTCTTAAATTATTACAAAAAATGATTTGTATGAAGTCACAACCAATTCAAGTTATTTTGAAAGCGGCTGCAATGCAACAGCTTATTGTCAAAAAAAATATTTACAATAAGTATACAGGGTGTAACTGAATAAGTGTGAAACATTTAAGGAGGTGATTCCTCATCGAAAAAAAGATAGGATCTTTCATATAAAGAAACTTCATTGGAGCATCCCTTGTTAAGATACAGCCCCTTAAAGGGGGTACATAAAATTTGTATAACAATTTTTTTCACAAGCACTGAAAAAGTTACAATATTGAAATTAACCTGACGTTTTGTACTACCAAAAGACACTTAGCCAGTAATTTATTTGGTTTACCCCATGGTTGTAAGGTGAAAACGCAACCCCTAAAATTTATTTCCAATGTAACTTTTGTCTTATTATTTGTTTACCATTTAAAAATTTATTTCCGATAGCCTGTTTCATTCTAAACAAAAAATGTCTCTTGGGTTTTTTGCCCAAAATAAACCAGTAAGCAGCAAAACATTATTTTACGAACAACTACAGAGATACATCGTCATAAATGCGAACTGGATTTATTGTTATTTTGTAGTTAGTACCTGCATTAAACGATTAAAGAGTAATAAACAAAACTAAGTTATTAATAACAAAACACACAACATGTAGAAATCATAGTGAATGTTCAATATGTCTACCTTCAAACATTACGCATGCGTCTAGACGTCGGCGCATTGAGCCACGTATTCGCTCAAATATTCCTGGAGTCTCTCTGATTACCCTGCACGCATCGCTGATGCGGTTTCTTAAGTCCTCTACATCGCGAACAGGAGTACGATATACCAAATGCTGTGAATGGCCCCAAATAGAGAAATCGAGAGGATTGAGATCCGGGGATCGAGCGGGCCATTTATGTGGTCCTCCTCGACCTATCCACTGATTTGCATATGTTTCAGTTAAATGCTGACGTGCTACTTGACTAAAATGGGCGGGAGCCCCATCATGCATAAAAAACATATCCCTTCTGACGCCCAAAGGAACTTCCTCCAGCAGTACTGGATGCACTTCTCTTAAAAATTGAACGTATGCCTCACCATTTAATCGAGGAGGTAGAAAATGAGGCCCAATTAAATCATCCCCAATAACTCCGAGCCACACGTTAAGAGAAACTGTTCTTGATGGCTAGTTTCGACAAGAGCGTGAGGGTTTCCATCAGCCCATATGTGGTAATTATAAAAATTAATAATCTTCTCCCCAGAAAAACTACATTCTGTCTGTGAATTCTATCGTCTTCAGAAAGTCACAATTTCTTCTAATCATTTCCAGCATCCAATTGCAAAATTCAAGACGGTTCGGAAAGTCTCGCGGTAACAGTGCCTGTACTCGTTGCAGATGGTAACATTTAGCTGGAAAGCAATCTTTCTAGTACTGGTAGTAGGTTGTTCTTCAATCAAATTAAGTACTGCTTCCTCAAGCTGTGGTGTTCATATTTCTCGATGGCGACCACAATCCTGCGTTCTTTTGTCGAATGAACCATATTCTCGTAATCGTTGATGAAGTCGAGCAAATATTCTATGTGAAGGATGCTGCCGTTGAGGATACATTTCAGCATATCTTCTAGAAGCTTCTAACCCATTCCCCTGCGACCAGACCGTAAACGTAATGCATATCAGCCATTTCCTCATTTGTGTATGCCATTTTATTAACAAGTGAATTATTAAAGTAACAAATTAAGAACAGAACAACAACACACAATTAGTATTAATTCAATTTCGAAAATTCCCAAACTGACAGCGTCATACCAATTTAATTGTCACTATCGCTAATAGCGACCTACTAGATAGATTAGTTTCGTATTTTCGCATTTATGACGATGTATCTCTGTAGTTGTTCGTAAAATAATGTTTTGCTGCTTACTGGTTTATTTTGGGCAAAAAACCCAAGAGACATTTTTTGTTTAGAATGAAACAGGCTATTGGTAAACAAATAATAAGACAAAAAGTTACATTGGAAATAAATTTTAGGGGTTGCGTTTTTCACCCCTTACAACCATGGGGTAAACCAAATAAATTACTGGCTAAGTGTCTTTTTGGTAGTACAAAACGTCAGGTCAAATTCAATATTGTAACTTTTTCAGTGCTTGTGAAAAAAATTGTTATACAAATTTTATGTACCCCCTTTAAGGGGATGTATCTTAACAAGGGATGCTCCAATGAAGTTTCTTTATATGAAAGATCCTATCTTTTTTTCGATGAGGAATCACCTCCTTAAATGTTTTACACTTATTCAGTTACACCCTGTATACAGTATTAACAATAATTTACCACTTAAAAATGGCAACTGGTAACATAGTCGGAAGAAGATGAATCATATTTATTAATGTCAATAACAACTGGATCAATGAAGACTTCAGAAATGTTGTCAATTTTCCACATATCATGTTCTACGGTAATAACATGGCCAATTGTCGCTTGTCACTTCATTAACTTCACATTCAAACAATAACAGAACATCCTTTATTTTGAAGGTCGTATTTTTTCGGGCTACGTTATATCTCACTTGAGCCCATATTAGATCTATGGGATTCAGCTCGCAGTGATACGGGGGAAAGTCGAAGTACTGATATTCCAAGTCAACGATGTACTTTTTCTACTTGTTTTTGTGGATTTGAGCGATTCTATAAAGTTCTTTTTCTAGTGGATCAGTGGGAAAACAATGTTTTTTGAGCAAAGCCACTCCAATAGTTTGCCTTTAGTCCAATTGCTTGTGGGTAAAGCTTCTTGCAATCTAGAATGGTGACTCGCGTCGTCCATAACAATAGTGGTTCAAAAACGTCACCATTCATATCTTCTTTCCACAAACTCTTCTGAACTACTTATATGAACGATTATTAATATTTTACCCTTGCTTGATGGTGGATTCAAACCCGTTGACAATCCTTCGACGAAGGCTTGCCTTCCGCTCTTAATATTGCTGTCCTGCCAATACTTAGATACAGTATATCCTTCGTTTAACCACGTTTAGTCCAGGTGATAAATGCGTCGATCTCCGTTTCGGGCTTGTTTAATATTGCGTAAATAGTCTCTTCTCCAAATCGCAATATCTGGTTTATCAGTAAGATTGTCTCTTATGTTTGGTATAGTTAAAACCGATTTGTTTTAAAATTTTCGATAATGTCGTTTTAGAGAAAGTTGGGTAATCCGGATCAGCTTGAACTGCAGACATAATTTTATTCAGTGTGGGAATTTCACTTTCTAGGTGAAACGCATGGACTTTATACCTTAACCTCTGCTTTAACGATTCGTCTATCGTGATATTCATTTATTTATTTATTTTGTACAATACATCCAGCAGGCCCAAAAGCCCATTTACAGGAGTATACTATAAGTATTATAAATAATTACACATATAACAGAATCAATTCTGAATGAAACGGAGAATCTCTTTTTTGAATTTTTGGAAAGTTAGAAAAAAATATCTACACTAGGAACCTCATTAACACTTCTAGATATTGTAGCTATGGGAGAATGAAAATGATGCACTGTATTGGAAACAGGAATATGAAATGTGCTACAGAACCTAGATGAAATACGCGGTACACTAGGGGTGAACAATCTATATGTCCATGTATGATTTTATATGCAAAAACACATATCTCGGCTTTCGCTGAATTTCTTTGATAATTTTTCTCAAATTTTTCATGCGCTCTAAGTAAAACAAGTATTTCGTTTTTTTTATGCATTTTCAAATAGTGATTATTTGATTTTATCTGTCTAATTAATTCTTTGCTATACTAACTTGGGTACGAATTTGATCTAGATTCTGCAAGCGGTATACATTCAGGAATCATTTTTTGAACACATAGAGTCAACATCATTTTGATAGGATAAAAACTGAGTCCAATTAATTTCACAAAGTAACCGAGAAAACTTTTGTACATCAACTCTTTTCATAGATCATACTTTGCAATTATTTAATTCGAATTGGAAATTTTTTGTAGCTCACAGAGTCGTTGGACAGGTATATCAGAAGTCCTGGGTGATGGGGATCTATGGGTACTAATGGATCTTCATTATTTTGCACAACACATGTAGATTCGGTTGAACATAACACTAAATCTAGTAGCCTGTCATTGATGTTTTTGATCGAATTCCATTGAACTAAGTCACCGAAGTTAAAAAATCAACAAATCGTCGAATTACATTCGTTTTAGTTTTTTTTTGTAATAAATGGGAATCCATTTCTGTATTTTATAATCAAGTCACTTTCACCGGACTCTTGACGCTCTCTCAGTTCCTGGCGCATTCTAATAAAAAGCTCAATTTTCTGTAGATATATGGGCGGAAATAATTGATAATTACTTGATATGTGCTTCCTTTCTTCCGTACCAACTGAATGGCGCAACTTACAGAGACTTTTTAGAAAATGAATTGCCGGGACTACTTCAGAATGTACCATTAGAAATTCGTATCCGCATGTGGTTTATGCATGATGGGGATCCGGCCCATTTTAGCGTTGTAGCTAGGGAATTCCTTAACACTGTCTATCGAAATCGATGGATCGGTAGGGGTGCAGGAGAACCTAACCAGGCGTGGGCACCAAGGTCCCCAGATCTAAACCCGCTAGATTTTTATTTTTGGGGACATTTGAAGTCACTAGTTTGTTAAACTCCAGGAGCGAACGCGGAAGATCTAAAAAACCGAATAGTAGACAGACGCCTGTGAATCAATAAGAAACACACCAATAATTTTTGAGCGGGTACGCGATTCAATGACTAGAAGACTGAATGCCTGTATCTGTCTAATTAATTCTTTGCTATACTAACTTGGGTACGAATTTGATCTAGATTCTGCAAGCGGTATACATTCAGGAATCATTTTTTGAACACATAGAGTCAACATCATTTTGATAGGATAAAAACTGAGTCCAATTAATTTCACAAAGTAACCGAGAAAACTTTTGTACATCAACTCTTTTCATGTCATACCTTTCAATAATTGTTGGAAATTTTTTGTAGCTCACAGAGTCGTTGGACAGGTATATCAGAAGTCCTGGGTGATGGGGATTATGGGTACTAATGGATCTTCATTATTTTGCACAACACATGTAGATTCGGTTGAACATAACACTAAATCTAGTAGCCTGTCATTGATGTTTTTGATCGAATTCCATTGAACTAAGTCACCGAAGTTAAAAAAATCAACAAATCGTCGGATTACATTCGTCTTAGTTTTTTTTTGTAATAAATGGGAATCCATTTCTGTATTTTATAATCAAGTCACTTTCACCGGACTCTTGACGCTCTCTCAGTTCCTGGCGCATTCTAATAAAAAGCTCCCTTTGCATCACTGTCTGATCGGGTTTGATGTATACATCTTTGAACCGGCCAATAGCTTGTATCTTCTTGTTATTCCTAATGAGTTGTGAGTGTTTCGAGCTATCAGGCATAATTATTTTTAAAGGTCTGGTTTTCCCAGCAGTGGGTTTTCCTAAACGATGGATTTTTGAACCTGTCATTTCAAAATCCGGAATAATGATTTTGACAACATCATTTACTATTGCCTCTTGGTCAGTATTATCCTCAGGAATACCAAACATAATTATATTATTTTCTCGTTGTTTGATTTCGGTTATTTCAGATATTATTTGCATGGGATTTTGGAACGCCACTGACAATCATTAATTTTGGCACTCAGTAAATCTATCTTATCATTGAGTTTTTTCACAACTTTTTCGTGTTCTTTCTTCACATCATGGATATTGGATTTCAGCTCGTCCACTTTTTTCTCAAATGTAGCCAGTTGTTGCTTTACACTTTTTGCGATTTCATTCGACACACTATCAGTTATTTGTTTTATGAAATATGGTTCCTTGAATAGCTGTTTTATAACTATTCCGGCGCTGTTTTTCAATTCACTTATCTGTTCGCGCGTTTGCGGCATGACGAGAGTACTTCTCGAAAATATTCTAGATTGAAAACACTGTAAAATAATAGAGATTCGAGCCGCTTCACTCAAACACGACCTTCTCTCGCAACCGTTATACTACTTGTATATGTGGTCGATCCGGAGATGTTTTTGGTGGTTGAAGAGCTCCCATTTTTTTTAATTAATTTTATAGTTTACAAAAAAAATATATTGTTTTTACCTAAAGATAAATTATACCGAATTCGTTTGATGTCTACCCCCTCATAACAAAAATATATGAAACGGATTTTTATCACGTCTAGTTTTTTAAATATACCCACAAAGAGTGTTGAAGCATTATTCTTTTGTTTGTTCGTGATATCCAGTGTCATTCGTTAAAGTCGTATTTGCATAATTGCTAGGCTTTTCAATTGTTTTAAAATGTCTTTAAGAGAGTGTAAATAAAATCCAAACAACGTTTGCTATATTTGTGGTAAAATTATCCCAACAAAGACTAAGAGACCATTCACAGAAGCAGTAAAACGGGCGTACTTCCAATACTTCCAAATCTCGGTAAAGAACCTTGATTCCAAAGAATGACGTTTGTTCATCGATTCCTCGAAACTAAGTCTTAAAGCTGTCTTATTACATATAATAGCAACAAAAAGCCATCTATTTTCATGGGACATGCAGTAAATTCTGAGGAATTCTGAGACAATGACAACTTTAAGTCAGCTAATAAAATAAGAAGAACACAATTGGTAGGTGTGCGAAGATCTGAAAGTTGTCAGATTACTTCTTGGTTTGCAAGGCGGTTATACCAAATATTGATGTTTCTTATGTTAATGGGACAGCAGGACTAGGAAATAATGGCCTGTACGAAATGAATACACGCCAAATAAACATAATGGTAAATACAAGCTTCTGATTGATCCGAAAAATGTGATACTACCACCACTTCTTATCAAACTAGGATTGATGAAAAATGTTGTTGAGGCACTTGACAAAAAAGGATCTGCTTTTGCCTATTTGAAATTCGTGTTTCCTCATCTCTCTATTGCTAAACTGAAAGAAGGAATCTTTGTGGCTCCTCAGATGAGAAAGATATTGAAGGATAAACGTTTTGACCGTCACTTATCAAGTGTTGAAAAAGATTCTTGGTATTCTTTCACAGCCGTTGTTGAAAATTTCTTGGGCAACAATAAAACAGAGGATTATGAATAAATTGTATCCAATTCATTGAAGAATTACTACAAAATGAGAGTCAACGTGACCTAAAAAATTCATTTTTTCCATCCACACCCGGATTTTTTTCTTTATAACCTGGGAAGCGTTAGTGATAAATATGTGAACGTTTTCATCAAGATTTGAAGTCGTTTGAAGAGAGGTACCAAGGTTTATGGGATAAAAATATGCCGATTACATTTGGTCTACCTTAAGGAAAACTGACCCCTATACTAAGTCCTTTTTGATTTTTTCAAGTTCCAAATATACAGGGTGGTTCAAGAGTATTTTGACGAACTTCAGGAGGTGATTCCTCACAATATTCCAATATGAATTGTCCAAATAAATATAAGTCCGGAAACGATTCGTTTCCAAGATACAGGGTGTTAAAGTTTTATTTTTATTTTCGTTTCTTTCAAATAACTTTCGAAATACTGACCTTAATTGAACGAAAATTGGTATGAGAGGATTTTCAAAGTGTCGAATTCGAAGCTGATGTTATTATTGATCTTACTCGTAGCGGGCGCCACCTACACGTCTTTATATTTTTTGAAGATTCATAACGTTTTTGAGCGTACTTCTAGCACATTTTTCAGTAAAAAAATCAATTCCTCTATAATATCTACGTAAAACAGCTACCCCTGTTACAAGTCGCTATAAGCAACCGTTTTCTAGATATTTGAACTTGAAAATTTCAAGTCGATTATTTGATAATCGATGCGTGTTGAAGTTATTTCCATTATTTTGCAGTTTTTACAAGAATGCTTAGGAAATCAATTTGACTTTTAAGTAAGTAGTTTTGGTAATTACATATTATGTGACAGTTGAACGTTTTGTTGTTTTGTTGAAGTTTCTGTAAGTTTTAAAACACTTATTTTGAAAAAAATTATTATTTAAACAATTATGCTCATTTAGCTGATATGCATTTCGTTTATGGCCTTGCGGATGGCAATGCGCGCGAAGCAAGACGTATTTACCAGGAACGATTTCCTAATCGAGTACTGCTCCAACATTTACCAGTCTTCACCTTCGGTTGGCAGGAACAGGTAGCTTTAGAGGGCGCTGATATTATTGGAAGACCACAAGCAGTCCGAACCCCAGAATTGGAAGAAGCTCTTTTTAACGCTCTCGAGGAGAATCCAGAAACAAGTACAAGAATAATTGCTGAAGCTCTCAATTCTACTCAGTCCACAGTTTGGAGAATTATCCACGATCAACAATTTCATCCATACCTTATTCAAAGGGTACAAGCTCTTCTGCCACGAGACTTTCCCCAACGCTTTTCTATGTGTCAGTGGTTTTTCAAGAAAATTGGCTGGAAATCCTCAATTTTTAAGATATGTACTTTTCACGGACGAGGAGAACTTCTCCCGAAGTGCTATCACAAACTTTCATAACAACCATGTTTGGGCTCTGGAAAATCCGCACGCAGTTAGTGAAATACATTATCAGTATCAATTTTCTGTAAATGTATGGGCGGCAATAATTGATAATTACTTGATATGTGCTTCCTTTCTTCCGTACCAACTGAATGGCGCAACTTACAGAGACTTTTTAGAAAATGAATTGCCGGGACTACTTCAGAATGTACCATTAGAAATTCGTATCCGCATGTGGTTTATGCATGATGGGGATCCGGCCCATTTGAGCGTTGTAGCTAGGGAATTCCTTAACACTGTCTATCGAAATCGATGGATCGGTAGGGGTGCAGGATAACCTAACCATGCGTGGGCACCAAGGTCCCCAGATCTAAACCCGCTAGATTTTTATTTTTGGGGACATTTGAAGTCACTAGTTTATAGAACTCCAGGAGCGAACGCGGAAGATCTAAAAAACCGAATAGTAGACGCCTGTGAATCAATAAGAAACACACCAATAATTTTTGAGCGGGTACGCGATTCAATGACTAGAAGACTGAATGCCTGTATCCCCGCTGAAGGTGGACACTTTGAACAATTTATTGAATACAATTCATTTTCCTTTATTTTATGCTACATATTCAAAATTTCTTGAAATAAAATGTTGATATTTCTTGCAAATTTTATTGAAACAAATACAGATTTTGCACCCTTGATACAAAAATATCTTTCAAACGAGTAAAAATGAATAGAATAGGTGGCGCCCCCTACTGAAAACCAAAACTACTTACTTAAACGTCAAATTGATTTCCTAAGCATTCTTGTGAAAAATGCAAAATAATGGTAATAACTTCAACACGCATCGATTATCAAATAATCGACTTGAAATTTTCAAGTCCAAATATCTAGAAAACGGTTGCATTCAGCGACTTGTAACAAGGGTAGCTTTTTCACGTAGATATGATAGAGAAGTTGATTTTTCCACTGAAAAATGCGCTAGAAGTACGCTCCAAAAAGTTATGAATAAAAAAAAAAGACGTGTAGGTGGCGCCTTCTACGAGTAAGATCAGGTTCGAATTCGACACCTCAAAATTCTTATCAATACCAATTTTCGTTTAATTAAGGTCAGTATTTCGAAAGTTATAAAAAAAAACTTTAACACCCTGTATCTTGAAAACGAAGCGTTTCCGGACATATATTTATTTGGACAATTCATATTAGAATATTGTGAGGAATCACCTCCTGAAGTTTGTCAAAGTTCTGACTCACCCTGTGTAAAAATGTAAAATTTAAAAGTATTTTAAAACATTAACGTCCTATTTTGTTTTCACTTCAGTATCCAACTAGGGGCTGATAATGCTACCAATCCACATTGGTTTCAACTTAGGGAAAAAAAATCCTGTAAACTAGTGTAATTTTCGAACTGAGTGCAAATAGTTTCTATTGAGCAGATATGACCCGCTACTTTTCAATACTCACTCAGTCACCTCCAGCTGGTCTGCAACTTCTATGGAACCCAGTTTGTAATAAACTTTATGGAGAATTTTATGACCCTGTCCTCCAGATCCCCTGCCGTCTATTTGAGCAATGATGTAATCCTTGTGACCGCCAAGTAAGTATTCCAATCAACCCTCCATCTCTCTGTCACCAGTTGACTACCTGGTCCTCCGTATACTTGCACCACCAGAGGATACCGTGTTATTTCGTCTTCGCGAAGGCCAGGAGGAAGATGCAGGCGAACTTGGGCTTGGAAACTGAAGAATAAATCAAACTTTAAGATCTGTTATCACTTCACTACATGAATTATGAAGAAAGAGTCAGTCCGATAGCAGTGCGAATAGTCATCCATTCACAGGTTTCATACACAATGCGAGAATTGCTGTTTGAAGATATTGCTATGAATTTCCTTTGGTGTTCGAAAAGACATCATATTAGGATCCCTTTCTATTTGAAATACTGAGAAAAAAATATATTTGAGAGGGGGATAGAACTGATTCTCTATGCGTTATCAATGGAGTAAGCATTAATAATTGTTAGAGGAAGGTTTGTGTATACGTCCCTTCAGAATTGTAAACGGCAATGTAAGTTTACCCTTCGAGAATGAGAGGGACTGATCGAATAGTGCCCTTATAATTGTTGGAATGAGTACCACATTTGTTTTGATGAAACTACTTTATTTCATTCAGTGCTGCTTTTTTGTTTATCAAACATGATCATGAACTCTACCTGATGCTGTTGTTATAATTTAAAAACGTGTCTAATGTTAACATAACGAGGTTAGTTATTGTTAATAAGGTATTAACATGATAAGAATGGTCATCATTTATCATGCCACATCGTACTGACATGAAGTTTGAATGAAATGTTTGTAAAGTAAAATGTGAATGAAAATGGACAATTCTATACAGTGCTAGTCAAAAGTCCCTCCCCCCCTCGTATCTTTTGAACGGGTATACTTATAATAATGAAATTTGGAGGGTGGAAATAAACGGATGTAGGCTTCTCAACTGGTCATAACAGGTGACGCAATAGTCATAAATGACGTCACAAGGCCACTGTGACCAATAATTTTAAATGGGACCCTATGGCAAGTGACAGCTCGTTTGAAAGGTATTGAAAATACCTATTCAGTCATACCAATTTTGTTTGGGTTTCGGCTGATTTTGATTGATAAATTGAAGAAATACGAAAATTATAGTTTCGCATTTAATTAATGAAGATTTAAGAACCAGTTCTTATAATAAGTGTTCAAAATGTGCTCCATATACTTCCTGGCAGTAATGCATCCTATTGCTAAACTCTTGTCGTACTCGTCCCTAGTGTGTCAGCGGAAATTGCCTACATTCTTCAACAATTCGTTGTTTCAGAATGGCAATACTGTCAGGTGCTGTAGCGTAAACCTTAGATTTCAAGTACCCCCATAGAAAAAAATCTAATGGTGTAAGGTCCGGTGACCGAGCTGGCCATTCGATCGAACCTCGTCGTCCAATCCATCTACCACGATATATTTCATCTAGGTAACGTCTTACTGCACCGTAATAGTGTGCAGGAGCACCATCTTGTTGAAACTTTATTTCCAAGTTGTCGAATTCATCTGGATTATCTTCTAGAATTTCAAGAATTAACGCCTCAATATCATTTTGTAACATCTCCAGATACAATTCACCGGTTAAGTTATCATTGAGAAAAAGAGGCCCAACTATGTGGTTTCCCAAAATACCTGCCCAAACATTTACTTTTTCTGAAATTGAGTATGTTTTTCACGAAAGATGTGAGGATTTGTGTCACCCAATACCTCATTTGAGTTAACATTCCATTGAGAAAGAAAGTACTTTCGTCACTAAAACAAATTGTCTGTATGTAGCCTGGTTGTTGGTTCATTTTATTGGACATAGTTTCACAGAATTCTAGTCTTCGGTCGGGGTCATCATCTGAAAGTTGGTGCACCATTTTTAATTTGTATGGATGAAATTTGTTTTTAGCCAACACCCTATGTACTGTCCTTTGACTGACTTCACAGATAGACGCAACTTGGGCTGTGGAAGAAGTAGGGTTTACTACCATTTCTCCAATTATGTCAATTTTTTTGTCATCACTAATTGTTGGTCGACCAGATCGTTTGGCATCTTGAACACTACCTGATGCTTCAAACTTCCGAAGAAGCTCCCTCAAATAAACCCTCGATATAGGGCGATCGGGGTACCTCTCATTAAACAGTCGTTCCGCTGCATGGAAATTGTTTCTACATTCACCAATTATTAAGATAGCTGCCACTTTGTCGGCTACAGTACGGACCATTTTGCCTATGTAAACACTTAAACGTCTCGTTAAACAATAGCTTAGGTAAATTTTCAAGGTATAAACACTTTTGACAAGTAGATAATTCAAAAACGTCAACCTTTTTGACAATTAACCAGAGGCGTACTTTAAAATCTTTATTAATTAAATGCGAAACTATAATTTTCGTATTTCTTCAATTTATCAATCAAAATCAGCCGAAACCCAAACAAAATTGGTATGACTGAATAGGTATTTTCAATACCTTTCAAACGAGCTGTCACTAGCCAAGAGTCCCATTTAAAATTATTGGTCACAGTGGCCTTGTGACGTCATTTATGACTATTGCGTCACCTGTTATGACCAGTTGAGAAGCCTACATCCGTTTATTTCCACCCTCCAAATTTCATTATCATAAGTATACCCGTTCAAAAGATACGAGGGGGGGAGGGGACTTTTGACTAGCACTGTATAATGTTGGTTAAGGTAGTACCGCCACGAGACAAAAATATTATTTTCGACTGAATCGAAAAATTTCAAAAGACTTCTCGATTTAAAACGCGAAAAAAATATTTTTTTGAAGGAGGGCACTTGCCCCCCCAATCGACTTTAGAAAATTTCTTCGTTATAGAAAGTCGGCGACCCTAAAATTTATGTCCCCGAAAAGCGCAGCAAAAAAAAATTCAGACCCGAGCCCCCCCCCTCCCCACCTTACTAGAAATTATACGTCATGTGAAAAAAATATCGTTTTTCGATAAAACTCCAATGGACTTTTTTGTAGTACTCTTTTTGAACTTTTTTTTTGGGGGGGAAGGGAAGGTATCGTTAAAATCGATGGGGTCAACTAGGAGAACAATCCGCATTTCTCGACCCCCCCTTAGGCTGTGCGCGTTACCGTGGACTATTTTGAATAACGAGAGTAGTTTTGATTATATCTGTCGAAAACTAGATGGTCAATCACTTTGATTTTTTTTTCACAATATCTGTGATATCCTGCTCTAGCTCCTCCCCGTTTTTCATAAACTCTTAATTTTAGTACCTACTAACGGTAGAATTAATAATGTGCTGTTTGCCTATGTTACGTGTTAATTGAGTCGACTTCAATTATATATATTATATTTCCTAATTCAACTGTCTCGTGGCGGTACTACCTCAAACAATAATTTTGAATATTAATCCTGTTGTTGTTATGCATACCATTTTTCAAACGACACGTTACTGACATATTCAAATTTTTCTCAGTATATTTTTGAATCCAGAATGAAAAAGCACTGAAATATCGGGATATGAAGCAAAAACAAGTTTTTCCGATAATCGCATAACAGAGTAGCCTTTGGCGTATTCAAATCTTAACGCAAAGTTGACGTTTTCCGAGAAATGTCATCAATTGACAGCCTCTCTAGAGCAAAAAAAAAATGAAAAAACGCTGGCATTGTACGGTACTGTTGAAAATAAATAAGTATTCATGGAGAATAGTGATAGACACCTCCTGATGTGGCAGAAAGTGCGAAAAATGTGAACTCCTTCCAGAAAAATCGAGGCAAAAATATGAATTAAAATACAATAAGTTCATAATTGGTGCCAATCGAAGAAGGTGAATAAGAATTCAGAAAACGTATTACTGGCTTATTTTAGGGAAAAATCCAAGACTCTGAAATGCTCTTTGGTCTATGTATTCGATGATACGGACATGCTTGAATGTTAAAAACAATAAGACATCAACAAGTATTCCAAATTCGTCGCATTTCTCAAGAAACAATTCCACTTCGCGTTGCTGGATTCTCAATCTTCGGAAGAATTTGTATTTCAGAAATCTGCTGAAAGTTCATCAGGAATATCTATTGAAAACTGTCAAAATTGTACATTAAATTTTAATCTAGTAAATAATAGATGAAGATCTATTATTAGGTAATAATGTATGTTCAACAAAGTATCGAGTGTTTTTTCTGTATCTAAGTTCTGCGTTTGTCGAAAAAAATAAATTGTGTGTAATTCGAGCACAAAGTGTAATTGCCGCTCTCGAAAGATTACCGCGCTTGACGAAGAGAGTTACCCTCTTTGTCAAGCGACAATCCATCACTTCGTGCTCTAAATACACAAATAGCTATTGTATGTATATTGAATAAAATGACAAGGTACATCCTACGAGATTATAAATTCCCCTATCAACACTCTCTGATAGTACGAGTTTGAAATAACTAGCGAATTCACCCTTTATCATTGATGTGAATGAATCCAACGATGATATCAGAGGTATTTTCATGTTCATTAATATATCCGATAGATTCGTGCAAAAATTGAAGAAGAAATCCAAATAAAATCCTTTCAAATCAGTTGTATTGGTTTGCCCACCAAAATTTCGGATTTAATTAAATTTATCATCAATACTCTGTTATACTGGATTTTTATAAATAGTTTGTACTTGGCGCCTTATATCATACAATGAATGAGCCTTTTTCCTCAAGTACGAAAAACTCCCTACTAGCAGCGCTAGTAGTCGGGTAGGGACAAACATTACCTAACTCACATTAAAGTACATATAAAAATAAACATCAAAAAAATGTTTTTGACAGAAAACGACATTCCAGGAGCCAAATTAAAATTTGCAAATGTGAAGGATAATAATGTAGCAACATTAAAACGATGGCTTGCTTGTCAAAATCTTGAAATTTCCGAAAAAAAAAATAATTAATTACAGAGAATATGATTCAAGAAGTCATTTTTAGGCACCGTTTTCGCGCATAAAAATCACTCACAATGCTTCCTTCTTTTCACCAGCTTGAACTACAAACACCAAATCACTCATTTTCGGTACAACTTTGCACAAAATGTAGCCGGTTTTATCGAAAAAATACTCTTTCAAAATTTACACCTAACCTTACTTTTCGCATTTACTAAATTTCATCAATGGTGGAAAGTTAGTATTTTTTCGATACAACCGGCTATACTTCATGCAAAGTTGTACCGAAAATGAGTGATTTGGTGTTTGTAGTTTAAGCTGGTAAAAAGAAGGAGGCATTGTGAGTGATATTTGTGCGCGAAAACGGTGCCTAAAAAATGACCTCTTGAAGAAGGAGAAAGTCAATATATCTCGGAAACGTTATGAGACCGCCTTGTTTTTTTTTCGTATTCGTGTTTAGGGGGCAAAACACGTAAGAAAAGTCATACAGCTATTTTCAGGGAGCATGAGCACCACCCCTTAACATTTACCTAACCTACCCTACTAATCGTTGCAGAAACTGGTTCAGGATTTTCTTCAGTTGTACCTTTACCACCAATAAAATGTTCAGAGCAAACATATGAATATTTATTTATTTTTTTCTTCAGTTAAATCCACTCTCCTCGAGGCATGGATCCATTAATTACATCTAACCTCATCAATGTGAGGTTTTGCGAATGGTATACAAAACACTTTTTCCTCTGGATATCGAAGTTCAGTTCGCACAACTACAATGTTTTGTTGGCATTGTGGTTATATTTTTTTTTATTTACTTATTTATTTTAAATAATTCAACTGTATCACTTAAATAACACGATATTCAATCTCTCTCAAATACGAAAACAAGCCTGTGTGATACTTTCATGGCAGATGTTATTTCCGAAATCACATCTCCTATTCCACATCGAACAGTTTTTCTCAGAAAAACCCGACAGATTCGGCCAGCCCACCCTTATTTCGTTAAGCTCGTTACTTGCCGAATATCGCGTTATAAGGATTATTGGAGGAGGTTTTTCCCAACGCCTGCAACCTCCACACTTTGAGGAGAATGTTAATAAATATCAATTTTCCTACCTAATTTTCAATCCCGAGCATTTACCCTCTATTCCGTAAATCCATGAATGTTACCTGAGCCCACCTAAATATTCTCTCAACCTAATGAAGCTTAACTGTTCCCAAACATGCATGTATACCACGGTGTTCTCATGATTTTTACAGAGCAAACTTGAATACTAGAGCTCGTCCAATATTCAAACGACCGTTTGGTAAGTAGAGAGGGGGAAAACACGAGTGGACACGATTTGATGTGGCAGCTTATGCTACGGCGAATCTTCACCAGTTTCTTGGCATGCAGCGTTTGAAAGGTTAGGTTTGTTTGATTAATAAATAGCAGTTATTTATTCAACTTTGCAATAGTTTACTTGTTACCAAAATGCGCCTGGCAGATTTGCCGATAAATATTTTTTCCATTCAGAAGTTATAGGTGTGTAAGTTCTCTACTCTCGTGTATCGCCTATACCAAATAATTTGGTACGCCTATGGAATTTCTATTAATAGCCACAGTTCGGGCATCTTCGATGAGAATTGGTTGTTAGGTAGGGGAAAGCCAAAGTGGTCGTTTCAATATTGGACGAGCTCTATATCCAATAACACTCACTCTTTATTTACACTTCGAATGATTTCATGAACTCACCCTCCGGAAATAAGCACCGGAAAAGTCTTGATTTGCGGCATCGCCATAGTCGCCACCCTCTCCCTCAATTCTGTATTATTTTGCAAAGTCATCAAATCCTTCGGCTTCGGCATGGCTGTTTTGAACAAACTACTAGACGGAATTCCTGGACCCAAGCATTCCAACACAAAATACGCCGAATTAGGACTGAAAATAATGTTATGGTACAAACAAGGAGGGTTGTTATTATCGGCCACGTGTTTCTTGCGCCTTCTTCTGGTTGGGGGAGTAGTTATCACGACGTCATCATCAGTTTCGTCCCAATTTGTCGTTTCCACCCTGTATATATTCTCGTCGAGGGATATGAATGGTGTTGACGTGGGGGTGGGTTCCTTGACGCATGTTATACATACCGGGGGCGGTAGGGAAGCTCCTGTTCGGGGAGGTACTGATGCCACTCGATACAAATGCAATTGACCAGGTTTGCCCTCTGGGATTCCTAAAAAATATCTGCAAAATCTTTGGTATTAATGTATAACCAACACAAACGTCACAAAAAATAAAGTTTATAGAATATCTTTATCATTATTATTTAACGAAAACGAATACACTACGCTACTGCATGTTTATCACGCGCCGCTGATGTCAGGATGGTCTTTCCGGAATGAACAAAAACATCCAGATGTTTCCAAGAATCAAGACAGACAAATTTTATTTCCCAGGAAACT
Organism: Gonioctena quinquepunctata; assembly: GCA_018342105.1. Taxonomy (NCBI): domain Eukaryota; kingdom Metazoa; phylum Arthropoda; class Insecta; order Coleoptera; family Chrysomelidae; genus Gonioctena; species Gonioctena quinquepunctata. The sequence continues at coordinate 515,599 of JAFIRS010000213.1, forward strand.
ATATCACGACATTATCGATTCATTAGAATACATATTTTAGTTGAAAATGACAAGTTTCGCTTATAGAGCATGTGAGAAAGAAAGTTTTTTTCTATACCTTAAACATAAATATCATTTTAGAGTATGAGTTTTCCACTTGAAGGTAGAAATTATTGAAGTGAGTCATCAAAAAATTCATTGAGAGTATAGTATACTTCTAAAGTAATTCCTTGGTTCTTTCGGTCCAAAAAGAAAATCTTTTATTGAAAAATATGTATTTTACGATGTACGTTTCGGTTATACACAAGCCATTTTCAAGTTCTATGAAAAATTACGGTGTAATTAAAATTGTAACAAAAGGAGAAATAGAATTACTTACATGAACAAAACGAGGTTAAAATGATCAGCATGTTGCTGTCGGTAGTTTGAATTTGAATACAGATGTTTATCGTTGTCGAAATAAAAAGAAGTTGGAAAGAAAAACTATGAATTGGTGAAATTGTTGTAATTCATAGTTTTTCTTTCCAACTACTTTTTATTTTAACAACGATAAACATGCTGATCATTTTAACCTCGTTTTGTTCATGTAAGTAATTCTATCTATCCTTTTGTTACAATTTTAATTACACCTCAATTCTTTGTAGAACTTTAAAATGGATTATGTAAAGCCGAAACGTACGTCGTGAAATAAATATTTTTCAATAAATGATTTTCTTTTTGGACCGAAAGGACCAAGAAATTACTAACTCTTCAAATATTACGGTTAGGAAATAAGCATATATTATACTTCAATTTGTAGAAGTTTTCTCAATAGTTTTTTAAATTTGTTCAATGAAGTTATATTTTCGAAAGAGTTTGGTAGTTTGTTAAGTATTTTGATTCCCATGTATAATGGTCCTTTTCTATTCACTTCGTAATTGAATGATTGTATCAAGAAATTATCTTTGTTACGAGTGTTGTAATTGTGAATGTCAGAAAATTTAAAGTTTCGTTTTCTTTTGAATGCAGCTGTTGCGACTTTGAATATGTACCTACATGTTGACCAGTACAAATATTTTCAAATTAAGAAAATATATTCTTTACATAATTGTGTCCTTTGCAGTCCCAAGAGAGCACGAATAGCTCTTTTTTGTAAAATAAGTGTGGAGGTGCTGTCGACTGAACTTCCCCAAAATTCGATACCGTAAGAGAGTGTGCTCTGGAAATAACTGTAATATACAGCATTTGCTACGTTCAGACTCACTTCGTTTTCAATAGTTTTTATTGCATACATGGCACTGGATAGCTTTTAATTCATCGCTGCTATATGCATTCTCCAGTCTAACTTCTCATCAAGAATGTAACCGAAGACTTTGGTTTCTGAAATTGGCTTCAATACTCCATCTTTTGTGATAATTTCAGATTCTTCGCAAGATTTGTTTGGGTGAATATTCATACTAAATGATTTATAATCCATAATTCGTCTCTGTTTTCAACCTTCTTCTTAGTTTTCTTCATTAGTATAGTAAGATTATCATAAACTACAATTATTTGACAATGTCATCCCAACAAAATCTCTGTACAATATTTTACTTCTATTAACTTCAGCTGGAGTTAAATTCCTCTTCTAGTATTAGAAACAAGTAATCAACTTTAACAAAAACACAATCGTGATATTTTAACGAAACTAACTTATCCAATAATTGCACATAATTTTTGTAAAATTGTTTTTAACCGCTTTCTTAGTTGTTTGACCAACCCTCAGAAGTTAATGAAAACTTGTACGAGTTAAGATCACGGGGACCTTACCTTTTATAGTGGGATCCGAAACCACTCTTGGGACCTTGAAAAAATTTTTCACCAGCTGCGGGAATCGAACCCGCGCCAGGTGGAAACAGTTGACACAAGACCGACGCTCGTTCCACTGAGCCACAAGCCCCGTAATGGAGATAGATATACTGTACCGGTTTATTTGCGCCACCCTGTACACCGTAGGCAATGGCATTGGAAATCCCGATTCTGGCCGGTCTCGAGGCAGAGGAAAAAGCTATCGAGAACCTTTTGTCGTTTTGGGTGTCGTATGAACGAGAGAGTTCGGAAGAAACTCTGGTGAACAGTGGCAATAATGTACGACGTCTTTGCATCTGTTCCATATAGGATGATTTTGTTTTCAAAAAAACCTGATATCATCTAAGGTCAGTAATATCAACATCTTTTGAGTTGGCGATAGCTGATACTGATTTCCATAAGTTTTTTGTACTACCCCGTTACGTGCCGTTTACAAGGCACCACCTGAGCAGTTGTTTTTTTACAACGAGCTATTTCGACAAACCAGGGAAGACATCTTGTGCAAAAATAGAGAAATATGTACCTCAACACAGAAGCCGCAGCCTCAATTTTCTGCAAGTGGTTTGTCGGCAGAGCTCTAAGAGAATTCCTTATAATTAGAAAAACGGCATGACACTTATCCCACGTACAATACTAGAGTATTCTGGGACCCTCAGTGAGTACCTACACGTTTGATTTTTCTCCCTCAGAGCGTGAAAGAAAGAAAAAGGGACCAAACCCGGAAAAATATTTCACCAAGTCAGAAAGTCCATGTGTTTGAGAATTTAATAATTCTTAAGAACTCAGTGTGATCTAAAAACAGCAGTTTCTAGATAATTCCAAGGGTACCTTGTATTTTTTACGCCCAGTTACTAGGTAGGGCACAAAAATATATATATTTTTACACGCTTTATATTAGCTTCACTTGTATGTTTGTTTGTAATCGACTCCTTTGGGCGCGATTTTGACCCACTTCTAGACTTCCGAATGATTCGAAATTCGGCAGGTGTACACAATTCTGGTGACAATGCATTAAAAAAAATTTGTGTGAGAAAAAAACAGAATGTGGCTTCAATATGGCGTACGAGTTTTGTGATTATGGTCCGATTCGCTTCAAAATAGGTATCTGAGGGTTTTTGTGGTCAGAGATTATGATTCTTTCGTCAAAATTGAAAAATTCAAGATGGCGGCTCCAAAATGGTGGTTGAGTTTTGTGATTATGGTCTGATTCTATTCAAAATTGGTATGTGGGAGTTTTTGGGGTCGAATATTATGATTCTTTTATAAAAATTGAAAAATTCAAGATGGCGGTTTTGAAATGGCGGCTGAGTTTTGTGACTATGGTCTGATTCTATTCAAAATTGGTATGTGAGGGTTTTTGGGGTCGAATATTATGATTTTTTCGTAAAAATTGAAAAATTCAAGATGGTGGCTTTAAAATGGCGTCGGAATTTTGTGATTATGGTCTGATTCTATTCAAAATTGGCATGTGGGGGTTTTTGGGGTCGGAGATTATGATTACCTAATTTGATAACATTATTCCATTTTTTAATTTGCAAAAAAATAATAAAAATAATAGTTAAAAAAAACTAAAAAAACACGCTTTTATAAATAGACCACACTAAAAAGTAGGAAATAAATAATAGCTAAAAAAACTGAAAAACACGCTTTTATAGAAAACCAGACTAAAAAAATAGAAAATAAGAAAAAAATGTATTTCATTTAAAAAACGCGTGGGGTGCATGGTATCAATAATTATATAGTACATTACACACCTAGGGCAGTAAAGTAAGAAATGTCTCAGATCACTGGTAAATGTTGGCCGAGGCGATACCATGCACCCCACGCTTTTTTTTAAATAAAATACATTTTTTTCTTATTTTCTATTTTTCTAGTCTAGTTTTTGTATTTATATCGATTCCTTTCGAGTCGTGAGTCGAGATTGTACAAATCTAAATTTCCTACCCGTGTGTGACATATTCACTTTTTATATTGTTCCCATACGCAATTTTTGTAATACACTTCATATGATTATTGGTATTTTCCATTCCGAACTGTTCTGTATTCCATTTTCCCCTCCCCGTTGGAATTTTCGACTGGCGCTCAAAAAGAAATAGCTTGAGTTTAAACACTTGAAAACACAAGAAAAAGAAACAAAATAAAACCCACGGCCCGGCTTCTTCCTCAACAAAAAAAGGAGTTGTCAGGCAGGTACGTTTCACTGGAAGTGGATAGTTTTCCAGGAAAGCGTTACAATACATATTAACATATGAAAAGAAAAAGAGTTCTCTAATAAAAATTTAGTAAAAAAACTGTATGAGTATCCATTAGTTGGAAATACTATATTATTCAATTGTACTCACTTCAGAATTTTCTTTTATGGCATGAGTTCGATATAATATTCAGTACAGTACATTCTTAAAACAAGTGATTACAAAGTTGGATGGAGAGCCCACCATGACAAGTGACAAAATACAAATACAATGCAGACTTATGCGAACGAAACTTTGAAAACGGAACAGGTAAGGTGCCTAATCTCCAAAAGTGCAGAAGAAGGCAATAATCTCTCATTTCAGCAATGCCAACCGAAACATAAAACTCTATGTGTATTTATTTTTCAGTGATGTTATGTTGCCGAAATGCATTGATAATTTCTGTGAAGAAATACATACCTTTTTCTACGGGCTACCTAGACTTCCGTTTTATATAAAATCCTGTTAATCTATACATGGTGTTATGTAATAAGTGTCCGATATTTTACAGGACGATTCCTCAGTTATTTATAGGGTGAAAAGTTCATATAAGTTCATATAAGCATGGGTCCGCAAGGCCTTCATTTTTTATATACAAGATGTTGAAAATAATGTCGATATTTGGACGAAAATTAATATTTGGGGATTTTTTTATATGAAAAATTCAAATTAGTTTGGCCCTTAATTGTAGGGGGCGCCGCATACAGGTATTTGTCTCTTTTGGGGAGTCACAACTTTGTCGCATGTATGCATCACATTTTCTAGAAAAAAAATCGATTCCTTTATCATTTTTACATGAAAAAGGTATGTTTTTCAAAAGCAGTCCTTTTCGACATATTTTGATTTAAATTAATCGATGCATCCATTTTCTCCTTATTGATTCGCGAACTCTCTGAAAATAAAAGTAGCAAGTAGGCTAGTAAGTTTATTCCAATGTTTTTTTGTGCTGTCATGTCAAAAATAATATCTTGACGCATAGTTAAATAGTTTTATTTATTATGATTGTGATTATTTGTTAAAAAATGGTAAACTTCACCAATGCAGAGTATGCTGACATACATTTTACATACGGACTTGCTAACGAAATGCATATGAGGCTAGGATATCAGGAGCGTTATCCGAACCGCACAACTCCTACTTCAAAAATGTTTTCAAGAATTCACGCTCGGTTAAGGGAAATCTGGTAGGAGAACACCCGGAAACAAGCTCCAGAAAAATAGCGCTGACGTTAAACATTTCTCATGTTCTGGTATGGAAAATTTGAATTGATAATTTGTTATGTTCCTACCATATTCAAACAGTTCAGGCATTACTCCCTCGTGACTTTCCGTTACGTATCAACTTCTGTCGTTGGTTTCTCCAATGCCTTATTCAAAATCCTTCATTTGAAAATCAAATCCCGTTAACCGATGAAGCAAATTTCTCTACAACGCTATATGCAATTTTCACAACAATCATTTGTGTGAAGGTTGTAGACGATGTGGTAACCTGATTACTATCGTTTCGGACGTCCATCGTCTAAATACATTAGTATTTAAAAGGTTTTCACGACGTTTCGAATGCTTGTATCTGCAATCGTACTCAGGTGAATACTGACAAGTTTAGGTGCTACTTACCAATTTTTGACTGAGCGCCATCGAGTTCTATGAGACGTCGCAAGTGTTCTACATAGAGAGGATCATTGGTTCAAACGAATGTTCAAAGAGGCCACCTACATCGAAGCCAATAACGCCTTTAGTCAACCAAGCGTTGAGATCAAGAACGTATGGAAACCCCTGATTGCTTTTTCTGGCGGGCTGCAGAGGCGCGAAACTTCATGCACCACCACACCGCGCGAAATTACACGCACCGCTGCACATGGCGGAATTGCACGCATTATTGCGCCGACAGTCATATAAATTGGTAAGTAGCACTTAAACTTGTCAGTATTCACCTGAAGACGATTGCAGATACAAGCATTCGAAACGTCGTGAAAACCTTTTAAATACATTAAGACGATGGACGTCCGAAACGATAGTAATCAAGTTACCACATCGTCTACAACCCTCAAACAAACGTTGGAAACCCGGTACGGACCCGGCATCAGCGACAAGTTCAGAGGCTACGAAAGGACAATGATAAAACTAACCAAGGAGGAAACTCACATCCAGTTTCTACGAAGAGCCAGAGACAACAACATCATCCCAGACGGTTTCCAGGTAAAGTCACCTATTCCCGGGGAACGAGCACAACGCATCATGGAGCGGGCCAGTCACGCTCTAATCAGGTCGCAGATCAACTATCACCGTTGGAAGAAAGAGATGCTGCTACAGGATGCCACTGCCAGATTCCAAGAAATCAGAGAGTACACCTTAGAGGAGGACAATCAACCCATATTTGCCAAGATTGAGAATAGATGCGCGGGAATCCGCCAGGAACAAGAGAGGAGGCATCAGAAGAAATGGAATCGAATAGCAGGGAGAACACGGTTTCCACAAACCAGCAGCAAAGGTAAGAAAACCATTATTAATATCTCAACTAAACCACTTACAGGAGTAGAGGAGTCCCTGCTGGAAGAGGGATTGAACTTTGCAGTTGCACCTAAAACAATACCTATCCTGGACATTGTAAGCTCTGTAGAGTCAACCAGCAGCAGAATGAATCTCATTCAGGCAGAAGAGTTCAGATGGAAAGTGAGAGAGACACTCGAGAAGGAGAGGAATCCCCGGAGTAACATCACTGCAGGGAAACAGAGGGCCCTAAGAATTCTACAAAAGGATTCATCCGTAAAGATTCTTCCAGCCGATAAAGGAAACGCCACAGTTATCATGGACACCACAACATATGATGACAAGATAGAGTCGTTACTCCACACAGGGAACTATAAACTCTTGAAGAAGGATCCGACACCCACTATAGAAAGGAAGATTTACAACACTCTGAGGAAATTCAAACACTTCATTCCAGACAACGAACGATCACATCTAACGCCTTACTACAGCAAACCACCACATCTCTACGGGCTTCCGAAAATCCACAAACCAGACATGCCACTGAGACCGATCACCAGCTCACGGAACTCACCAACCTACAAGTTATCGAAATACCTCCTACCGATACTACAACCCTTACAAGGTAATAGCAGTTCATACGTCAAGAATTCCAAGCACTTCGTTGACACCATCACATATGTTGAACTTGGACCAGAAGATCGTTTCATCAGCTTCGACGTGGAGAGCCTTCACACCAATGTCCCTATAGAGGAATCTCTCAGTATCATCAAAAAAAAACTCGAAGAGGATGACCAGCTGCACGAGAGGACTGACCTTCCTACCCACGCAATATTGGAATTACTGCAGTGCTGCCTACAGAACTCATATTTCCAGGAAAAGGACCGATTCTTCTCTCAAGTCGACGGACTCCCGATGGGATCTTCCCTTTCTCCAATCATCGCCAACATATACATGGAGTGGTTCGAGGAATTGGCTATACGGGAGGCAGAATACAAACCAAAGCTGTGGTTGAGGTACGTGGATGACACCTTCATTGTATGGAATCACGGAGACGAACATCTCCAGGATTTATTTTCAGGAATTAACAAAATCAGGGATTCGATCAAGTTCACGATGGCGATGGAAACCAACAGTGCCTTACCCTTCCTCGATGTGAACGTTGAGAGAATAGGCAATGAAATTCGCACCTCCGTCTACAGAAAGAAGACACATACGGGGCAGTACCTCAGTTACAGCTCCAACCATCCAGTTCGACGAAGAGAGGGATCGTGAGAACATTGGTGGAGAGAGCGACGCACAAGAACGCGTGGAGCACTAGATGCCGAATTAAACCACATCAGAGAGGACCTCCACCGGAATGGATATCCCAAGAAACTCCTAGAAGAAGTATTGAAACAACTCCGGAGAACGAAGACATCTGAAGAGCAACAACAAAGCACAGTGATCTGCCTTTCGTACATCAGAGGTGTCTCCGAGAAGATCAGAAGGATCGGAAACAAGTTCAACATCAAGAGCTGCTTCCAATCCGGCAGTACTTTACGGAGTTTCCTGACCAAGACCAAACCTGACAACAAAAATGTAATCAGTAAAAATTGCATTTATGAAGTTCCATGTGAATGCGGAGATTCCTACATTGGAGAGACAAAGAGACCGTTATCGGTAAGATTGGATGAGCACAAGAAATGGACTCAACGTGGAGAAACATCAAAATCGGGAATCGCTGACCACGCCTGGACTGAGCACCATAGAGTTCTATGGGACGACGCAAGTGTTCTACATAGAGAGGAGCATTGGTTCAAACGAAAGTTCAAAGAGGCCGCCCACATCGAAGCCAATAACGCCTTCAGTCAACCAAGCGTTGAGATCAAGAACGTATGTGAACCCCTGATTGCTCTTTCTGGCGTGCTGCAGAGGCGCGAAACTTCACGCACCACCACACCGCGCGAAATTACACGCATCATTGCGCCGACAGTCATATAAATTGGTAAGTAGCACCTAAACTTGTCAGTATTCACCTGAAGACGATTGCAGATACAAGCATTCGAAACGTCCTGAAAACCTTTTAAATACATTAAGACGATGGACGTCCGAAACGATAGTAATCAATCATTTGTGGTCATAGGAAAAACCCCATGCGATGCAGGAATCACATTTCCAAGAACAGTCCTCTCTTAACGTGTGGGCAGGAATCTTTGGAGATTATGTTATAGGTCCATTCTTTATTCCGGAAAGATTAAACGGAGAGATATATCATTTTCGTGAAGACGATTTGCCCATTTTACTGGAAGATGTGCCGCTCAGACTACGAAATGAAATGTGGTTTATGCATGACGGTGCCCCGGCACATTTTAGCATCCAAGCGCGAGAATTTTCAGATCAAACTTTCGGCAATCGTTAAATAGGTCGGGGAGGACCTCAACATGGCCCCCTAGGTCACCAGACCTTAACAGTTTGGATTTTTTCCTGTGGGGACATCTGAAATCCTTAATTTACCAGACACCTATCCAAAATGAAGAAGAATGAAGTAATCGAATAATTCACTCTTGTAGAACGATTCAAAATACTCCAGGAATTTTCCAAAGAGTGCGCGAATCAATGAGAAGAAGATTGGATGCGTGCATACAGGCAGGAGGTGGACATTTCGAACATTTATTGTGATTTTGATTTAGATTTATATGTAGTGTTCCGTTGTTTATTGTTGATTTGGAAATTAGCGTTTGAAATGTTTCTATGTTGAATTAAAAAAAAGTTTTCAAAATTGTAACTTTTTGACAAATACATGCATCGATTAATTTAAATCAAAATATGTCGAAAACGGTTGCTTGTAGCGACTTTCGAAAATTATACCTTTTTCACGTAAAAATGATAGAGGAATCGATTTTTTTTTCTAGAAATTGTGATACATACATGCACGATAAAGTTGTGACTTCCCAAAAGAGACAAAAACCTGTAGGCGGCGCCCCCTACAATTAAGGGCCAAACTGAGATGAAGTTTGAGTTCATCATATTAAAAAATCCCCAAATACCAATTTCATGCCAAATATCGACATTATTTTGAAAATTATTTACGAAAAACCAAAATAAAAATAAATTTTCAACACCCTGTATATCAAAAATGAAGGCCTTGCGGACCCATGCTTATATGAACTTTTCACCTTATAAATAACTGAGGAAACGTCCTGTAAAATATCGGACACTTATTACATTACCCCCTGATACATGCAAACTCAGAACGAATCTCCTTCTGGTACCGCTTATAGATGAAAAAATCTACTCACATGACATCATTAGAGTGATCCCAGGTCAGAATTTTGGTAACCTCGTATTTGCCGTGAGTGAGCGGGATGAGACGTCGCTTGGGGATATTGACCGAAACGGCATGCCTGAAGTTGCCAGCTGGACCGTCTCTCACGGGAGCGATTGTGATATAGTTTGAGCTGTCTGTGCCAAAAATGGGGCTGTCACCCATGTCCACCCAACCACGGCCGTCGCCACTTATTCGTTGAGTCTGGGGGATAGACAAATGTAGATGGATAGGGTAGTTGAAAGTGTTTTTCAAGTATGTGTAACTGAACGAAATTGGGATGCTACGAAAAAATTTCCGATGGTAAAATCTATTTTGTTAAAAGTCTGTACAAATTCTTAAAACTCACTCGGCAAATCCTTCCTATAATTTTCAAATATACAGGATGATTCGTGTAGGTAATACAGGCCAAAATATTATTTTTTCCAATAGAACACCCTGCATTTCATCACATATTCAGATTCTACGTTGAAATTGCATATCATTTCATGTATAGTTTTCGAAATTCGGTTCCGACATTGTTGAGTCATTGCACTTTTCCTAAAAATGCAAAGTTTTAAAAATATATTGATTTGTTTGAAAATCAGACGTGGAATCATCTGCGACTCGAAGATAAACTTTAGTCACTATCTTCCATCGTTCAAGATTACCTCTTGTGGGGTATTCATGTTGAAAAGGGAAACATTCTCAATTGAATATTGAACAGAAGTATTTCTCTGTGAATTGAGAAATCAACGATAAAAATGGAGTTATTAATATAAGACGTACAGGGTGTGTCTTATTGAAAAACCACACCTGTCCACCTTTTGTTATAACATACTGAGGGTTATCAGTCTATTGACCAATAACGGAACAATTTCCCAGAGCGGCTTGAGATCTTGTTTCTCCCAGTATGTAATGAAGCGGGGGACTTAATTTGACAGTACAATGACCAATTTCAGATTGTTTCGGAATAATAATACAATTAGGACTTGTAATAATATATATATATATATATATATATGTATTTTCTAAAATATAAAAACAACTATTGATACACCTGGTATAATTTACTGAGAAAATGTATAGAAAGTCAAAATGAGATTGAATATTCAATAATTTAAAATGAGAAACAATATGTCCTGACAATTAAAATAACTGTTCTTCAGTTATTTTAAACAAATGATAATAATTTTACTTGTGTTGAATCAATCATTTCTTCTACTATGAAATCAATAATGAAATATTTTCTTATTACATTATACATATATATCTTGCCAAATAAACAGTTTCATTGCTTACCGTCCACTGAAGTAATACACAATAGTTTAATTAAGACTTAATTATTCCGTTTTATTTCCGAATAATATTACGCGTTCACTTGTTGCAATATGATTATTTAGCTTCTTGATAAATATTAATTCCATTCATTTAGTTATTACTGAGATGATTTCTGATGCGTTACTCGTTCACTATGATTTCTGCATATAGTTGATTAATTTGCTACTTCAGATAAACTGTACGGAGTCTACGCTTACTACGCTTACTTCTCTATTTGAAATTAAACTTCACTTTCATTCGCTTCATAATGAAGCAGAGCTTGCTCTGTACTGACTGACTCGTTCGATAACTAGATTCTGAATGAAGAGAGGAGAGAGAGAGTTCTAGTATGGAGAATCTTATATATACAGTGTTGGTATTCAAACGATGCCGCCCTAAAACAATAAAATATATTTAATGAGTCGGCAAGTTGCCTCGAGTAGACACACCGCCATGATATATCACCAAGCCTATTATCGCTTCCAAAAGACCGCGGGTCATTCATCTGTCCCGACGTACTATTAGTTATGAATGTCTGAAAATATGGTTGGAATTTCGATTGAGGTGCCGACACAAATGATAGAGGAAGTATCGACTTTATGAGTTGTCATATAAATTTTACTATTAATGCGACCGTTTTTGATTTCGAACGAAAATTGATTTATTTTATTGGCATTCTTCAGTTTCAGTTTACATATGGCTATATTTAAAATACTTGATAAGGAGTGCTCATAACATTATTCTGGTGAATATCTAACAGAAAACAACTACTTTCCCGGCTAAAGCCACGCTGTACATTGAACTACAGCTGATAGATATTTTAAAAGCACCCTAACTCAAAGGAAAAATCTGAAATTAAAAGTTTGATTTTCTATGCCAGTCTCAATCAAGAACTCGTATAGAGATGAATGAGATAAAAAAAATTGAAAGTAGAAATATTGTCTCCGAAATATATAATGAAAGAGGGGGAATTTTGTGGTATAGAGGACAAATTATTAAATTTAAGGAAAAAATTGCATCCTCAAGTGGAAATCGAACGCACGACCTTATGATTTCTAGCCATACGCTCTACCATCTGAGCTATTCGAGGACATAGGAATCGACACACACTCGTGAACACTTTTCTTCCATAATTTAATATTCATATGAGAAATGAATCGAAAATCAAACGTACTTATCACTGGCCGTCGAGATCCATTACCTGTCACTCAACTCCATCGTTTTTTTTTCCTTAATTTAATAATTTGTCCTCTATGCCACAAAATTCCCCCTTTTTCATAAAGAAAAATATTTTTCAAGACATAGCACTCACCAGAAATCATTTGTAACATTGATGCAAGATTGACATCGCATTCACTAGGTCTTCAATACATTTTTGTCGACGAAAATCTATTTCACGCTTTCAAGAATCCTGCCTGTCTCTTTCATAAAATTTAGGAAAAATTTTACTGAATTAAAACCACTGTTTTTCACCTCTACGATATTGAGCGATTTCTTTAGTTAAAATAAAAATAAAAAACAAAATGAAATCCAGTCTTCTGTATTTCTTATTTGCAAACCTTTCAATAACATTTGAAATATATATTTGCACATATCTATGAACATGAAGTAGAGCTAATCCAACCAACCACTCCTGTTGATCGTTGATCGCAGCCAAGTTTTCAATCGCTTCAAGGAAGAAAAACTTCGTTCAGCTCAAAATTGAGTACACTTTTTCATCAAAGAAAATATGTTAGCGTCACGAGATTTAAAAAGAAAAAATATAAAAAAATTCAAAAAATTATAGTATCAGCTGAACACTTGAAAGAATGTAATTTCGTTGGAAAATAATTTTTTCTTTGAATTTTGATAATGTGAATTGTTAATTGAGTAATTTTTTTGGAACCGCCGATTATATTAAAAACCGAATAATTGTTCACAGAATGACTCTATAATTTTTATGCTTCCTGGAGCACATTTTACATGTGCACTCAATAATATCATGCTATAAAACTGTTTACAAGTTTATTGATAATTATAAATTTCTGGAGTTAACAAAATATGAGAAATCGAGTAAATATTTTATTGATATTTCACATCATCATCAGTTTTGTGACTGACAAAGGCATTTTACAACAATTAAAAAAAAATACGGAATATGTGTATAACATATTCACAAACAAATGGATAAGTTGAATATTTTTCAAAAATTGTTTTTTTGCATTAGGTTGCCAAGCGTTTATTATTATTTGAAAAATCTAAATTTTTTAAATTGTTTATAATTGTTTTTAAATTTTTTTTATCATTTAAATAATATATCAAGAATTTTTTTTTTGAATTTATAATTGGTTATTCTCTACCTAATAATTTTTTTCATTTATAACGTAATTTTAATTTAATAACAATTGGCATTATATTTTTTCTGAATGGAACGAAAAATAACAAAAACAGGCATATATACATTTTTTTCAACAGTTTGCTATATGGTTTTTTTTTATTTTTTCCAAAATATAATGCCAATCAAAGTTTATTCAATTGTTAAGTAAATAAACAATTACATTATTCATAAGAAAAAATATTATTAGGTAGAGAAGAACCAATTATTAATTTTAAAGATAAAATATTCTTAATGTATTATTTAAATTATAGATAATTGAAAAAAACTATTACAAACAATAAAAACAAACAATAAGATTTTTTCTTTCAATTATAATAAACTGATGCAAAAAACAATTTTTGAAAAATATTCAATTTATCCATTTTTTAATTTTATGAATAAATGTTTGTTTTTAAATGCCTTTGTCAGACATAAAACTGATAAAATGTAAAATATCAATTAAAAAAAACAATATTTATTCGATTTCTCATATTTTGATAACTTATTAATAATTTATAATAACGAAAATAATCAACTTTAAAACAATTTTATGGAGTCATTCTGTGAACAATTGGGTTTTTAATAAAATCGGCGGTCCCAAAAAAACTACTTAATTAACAATGGCGTCACATTATCAAAATTCAATGAAAAAATTTTTTTCTCACGAAATTACATTCTTTCAAGTATTCAGATGTTACTATAATTTTTTTAAATTGCTAAATTCGTATTTAATAGTATACAAAAAAATTTAATGTGCATCGCTATCTCGAGAGGTGCTGTACTCCTGCATTAACGCCCACGCGGAGCCCTATTTTTAGCACTGAATTGAAATTATAGATAATTGAGATAAAATTCCGGGAGAGCAGACTTTTTTATGGGAAAATTCCTCTTCTTCAAGAAACTATTTTCTCTATCGTCAATAGTTTTTGAGGTATTGCCAAAAAGCTAGGGCCATTTTAAATTTTTTTTTTTAAATACGTCTTTCTCTGAATGGCATCCCGAATCGAATAAGCCATCGCTCATATTTTTAGAAGACTTGGAACGATTTTTCGCAGGAAACTCACTTCTCGACTAGACTACTGAGAACAGCCTAGCGACAATAGCGGCCATGACGTTTTAGATTTGAGTAGAGATGTGGTGTCCATTCCATCAATTTAAACATTACCCTCGTTTCTCAAAGCGAGTACAACAAGAAGGGGAAATTATTTCTGATTTTGTTGCGAATCTGAAAAGACTATGCAGATATTGCAATTGGTTGGAGAAGTTAATGCAACTGAAAGAACCAAGCAAAACTGTTTGTGTCAAAGCTACGTTAGCCACGACTTCAAAGAAATTCGAAATCTACAAGCTACATCTTTGACTTCTTGTCAGAATCAATTAGAATATAGTCAAATTAGAAGATCAACGAAAGAACAAATGAATACTGTTCGCCAGAGAATAATGAACTTTAGAATTCAAGTCTTCAACCGATTCCTTCACAACCAAGTTTTTAAAAAAAATCTAAACCTGAAGAATACCGCAAGATGGGATTTCCTGTCCACAATCTCAAACTTAATCTCCACCTTTACAAAATATTCAAGGAATGTTGGGAAGTTCATCAACAAAATCTTCTACTTTATCGAATCAAGTATGGAGTTGTAAATCGACATAACAGTGACTATTGATCTCAAGAAAATCCCCACTGGGTCCACGAAAGTAATTTGCAAACCATGCGGGGTATTAACGTATGGTGCGGAATATTGAATGGCCTCATTATAGGACCTTACTTCTTCAATGGAAATCTCAATGGGTTGCGATATTTACATTTTTTACAAAATAATTTGATTCAATTGATGTTCCAATAGCATAATTCGGTGAAACAAGATGGTGCTCTTTCTCATAATTTACAGGTTTTCACTGAATATCTCGATAGAACGTGTCCAAATCGATGGATTGTCAATAAGGGCCCAATTCGGTGGTCGGCTCGTTCCCCAGATTTATCACCACTTAATTTTTCTATGGGGTATTCTGAATATATTGTTTTCACTACTCCCCATTTTGATTTAAATGATCTGAAAATGAAGATTCGACTAGCCTGCAGTAATATTACGCCTAATTGCGAAAAGGGGAAATAAGATTATAAGAGCGACTTGTTCGAGATAACTGAATCGCCGTTTTGAAGCCTGACTCATATCTGAAAGGCGTCACTTTGAACATTTTTTATGACTTTATCTGGGTACTATTTTTATGAATTGATATATCAAGTTATTTCACATTGTTATTGATGATTTGTTTCTGAATACATTCATATTCAAAATTATTTTCTGTAACTGAATTCCATGAAAAAACTCAAAACTGCAACCATTCGATGTACCTATTTCTGAGGTGCGTTCGATTATAGACTCCTAGAGTAGAGTAAAGGAATATTCGAACGGTGCGGAATATATTTGGAGTTGTTTACAAAGTCCGAGTGACAGAAGGTTCTGAAATCGGAAATATAGGTTGTTATTCTTAAAAAAATACGAAAACAATGATAGTTGATGAAAACCGGAAAAAAATTTTGTTGACAATAGCAGATAACTTTTCTAGAATCTTGTTCGCCAATTGTAAATTAAATGTTAGTATTTATGGTAGGGAATGACAATGGTATATTCGAATGCCATGTGATGGTTTCGAAGCAGTTTTATTAAAAATAGGTCCTAGGTAAGAATTCGAGTGACCCAGTATGAACGTGGTAGACCATATATGTTTCTCCAAGATTACAACTATCATCAGCGAGCAGTATTAAACACATACATATAAATAATCTCAATCTGTGAGAGTGTGAGACAAAGCATACAGAGATTTTCCGTCTCCCAGAGTTATGTCAATTTTGTGGAGTTAAATAAACCCAGCTATTTTGTAGAGTTACGAGAGTTAACTCGGTAGCGAATACTCGGGTATTTTCGAACGACGGTCTTATAGTAAAATATACACAACTTTACGATTTTCGAACGCTATTTAGTAAATTCTGCTCGATGGAGTTAATAATCGAAAGCACCTCTGAGAATTTCTCTTCTATTAAGATACAGAGGGGATTCGTGTATAAGGTAAGGTATTTTTTAACTCAATAATGCCGTGGCCAAAGTTCAAAAACTATACATGAAATGATATCGGAACTCGACGTAGAATCTGAATATGTGATGATATACAGGGTGTTCTATTGCGTGGGTTCAAGTTACCCTTAATTACATTCATAAACAAAGTTAAATCTACAAAATCATCAATACAAAACAGAGCATGTATAGGTCCATATCATATCAACATTTGAATTACATCAAACTTTCAATTGATGCGAAAGAAAATCGATAAGGGTTACGTGTCGCTCATTCATGAATTCATCGTCAGTCCGATTCAAACGTTGTTTTCAATTATAAAGATTTATATGGGTTATGTTTCCCTTTCTAGGATATTCTTCACAAAATATATCATGTGAATACAATATGCGCTCAAATGTGGGCCAGTGGAATAGATAGATGAACGCTTATCTATTCCCAACATTATGCATTATACAGTGCATTCCATTTAAAACGAGCCACCCTGAATAACTTTTGGTACAATGATTTTCAGGAAAAATAAAAAAACACGTCAACAATAGTATACAGGGGTACACATTTTGACATATTCACATTTGATGTTACTTCCACTATCGCACCCCCAGAGCATGTCACCATTTTTTTTCAATGGATCACCCTATATTGTTTCGCATTATCAGATGCTCCATGATGAGCAGATTTCAACAAAGTATAAAACATATGGTCTGACGCATATGGTTCGGGAGCTACAAATTATTTGGTTGAAAACGAGCCACCCTGAATAACTTTTGTTACAATGATTTTCAGGAAAAATAAAAAAACACATCAACAATAGTATACAGGGGGACACATTTTGACATATTCACATTTGATGTTACTTCCACTATCGCACCCCCAGAGCATGTCACCATTTTTTTTTAAATGGATCACCCTATATTGTTTTGCATTATCAGATGCTCCATGATGAGCAGATTTCAACAAAGTATGAAATATATGGTCTGACGCATATGGTTCGGGAGCTACAAATTATTTGAGTTGAAAACGAGCCACCCTGAATGAACTTCTCTACAATCTGTTACCTAGGTTTCATAGGTGTTTTTTTGAAGTATACTTCAAAAAAGTCTTATTTTGCCTAGTTGAGTTTGAATTCGATATTCTCTTCATTTTGTATTTGTCTCATTCTACAATAACGATTACCTACCAGGTGAAGTTACAATTGGTGTTTCTGTTTTTGTGAATTCTTGATAAGCAATGGTTTATACGCTTCGAGAACGGATTGAAATAGTGAGTTTGTACTACCAGAAAAGAAATAGTGCTAGAGCTGCTGCCCGTATGTTCAATGATAATCATCCAGGAAGAAATGTACGACACAAATACGTTTCGGAATTATTGAACAAATTTATGGAAACTGGATCTGTTAGCAATAAAAAGCATAACCGTTCAGGAGTTGTCAACGATGAAGCTATTTCTATTGCAGTTTTAGGGCACGTTGGACTAATGGAAAATACGCAATCTCTTACTAAGTTATCTCGAGAATCAGGAATCAGTCGTACAAATGTTCTCAGGATCCTTCATAAGTACAAATTTCATCCATATAAGATCAGACTAGTTCATGAATTGAACGAATGATTTCGATAGACGTATCGAGTTTTGTGGAAGTCTCACTGAACGGATCAACATGCATCAGAATTTCTTGAATAAAATTTGTTTTTCGGATGAAAGTACGTTTAGTTTGAATGGAGAGGTGAATCGGTAAACTTGTCGATATTGGAGTGATACGAATCCTCATTTATACCGTCAAGTTCATACCCAACGACCTCAAAAACTGAATTTTAGGTGACCACATCACAGGACCTTTTTTTATCGATGGTAATTTGACTGGTGAGAAATATTTGGATATGTTGGAGAATCGAATAATACCGTGCATCAATAGGGCAATTGAGGAGGATATGAATTTATTCGAACAAGAAATAGTTTTTCAGCAGGATGGTGCACCTCCTCATTATGCAGCTCCAGTGCGACAATTTTTAGATGACCATTTTCCTGGTCGCTGGATTGTCAGAAGAGGTCTCCGGATCTCACTCCTGTGGATTTCTTTCTATGGGGTCATTTGAAGTCTGAAGTGTATGAGATAGAATCAACAACATTAGAAGATTTGAGAGAGAGAATCCTCTAGATTTTTGTATTTTGGGTTTTCTCAAATCATTAATTCATTCCACCCCCGTCGAAAATGTGGCAGACCTGAGGAATCAAATTATAGCCGGCTGTGAGATAAAAAGAAATACACCAGGAATATTTGCGCGAATACCACAATCAATGAGGCGAGATGAATCTTGTATAACGTCTGGGGGAGGCCATTTTGAACATTTAATGTAGCTTTGCTATTTATTAGTGTTATTTTTCTGATTTAACGTTATTATATTACATAGTTCTTGATAATGTATTAAAGAAATGAAAAATACGCGTTAAGATGATTTATTTTTTTGCATCAAAACGGCGTCTCATACGAAAAAAAGGCAAGAATTTTTTTTTGTCACAAACCGAACGTGAAATTCAAAAATGATTTTTTATTTGAAATAGCTCAGTGGCGTACCATTTATTTCTTTAGAAAAATTGAGATCATTACCCGTATGCGCGCCAATGATGAACGTAAAATTCATAATTACATGTCAGAAAATGCGCAATAACCACCTCTTCGAACTCACCAAATTTCATCTGCATATTTCGACCGGTTTCAGAGCAATAAATAAATAGTCAGTTTTTAAGAAAAACCTTAACTCGGAAAACGAAGCATTTGTGGACAAAAGTTATATAGCAAACTGTCATTATTTTTCCATGCAGAATCATTCCCTGATGTTTATCGCACTTATTAACTAACACCCTGTATATATTATATATATATATATATATATATATACCAATCAAAGATATGTTATTTATTCCACAACTTGAAAATAGCCTCATATATTTGAGTGAATTAGAGAAATATAACTGGTGAGGTTGGAAGAACAACAATATATATGATGTGGATTTGTTCGAGAAAATTCTATGCAAATTACAATCACTCGAGAAAGCATACTCAGTATGGGATAAGGATAATAGTGCATGTATTCATAGTTGGTATCGAAGGTTTGGGCATCGAGAAACAACATCAAATGTCTAAAAATTATAGGATTAAAAAAAAAATACTTGTGATTGTTGCATACCTGAACAGATGCAACGATTATATATTCCCAGAGAGCTTGTGATACCAGAACTATAAAAAAAGAGGTTGTGTATGCAGACGTTTGTGAACCTATGCGAATAGTAACTTCAAGGAATGAGAAGTTCAATCTCACTTTGGTTGACGATTTCATCAGCTATACACATATATACTTACGGAAAACAATAGAGATGTTTTTTTTTAAAAGTGCCATACTCGCCACACCAGAACGATATTGTCTAAAGGATGAATCAATCATTAAATGAATTGGCTTGTTGTATGTTGTTAGATACAAACTTATAAAATGAAGCAGTGTCAAGACTAGATTATTTACAGAATCGTTTACCAACGAAGGAAAACCATGGAAATTCACCAAAACATTGTGGGTGGAAGAAATCCTTCATTGAGTCAAATTAAAATCTTCGAATGCATAGTATATGTATTTATAACAAAGCAAAAGAGAAGGCAGCATACGGAAAGCTGATACATAGAATGGAAGAGAAAAAACTCCCGAGATTCTCAACCATGTGAGGGCGGCAATGGAAGCTCGTTTGTACCATTGTATGGAAGTTGGTGGAAACGTTTTTAAACATTTACTATAGAATTTCTTTTTCTTCTCATTGTCAAGTCATCAGATTTTGATTCAAGAATTTAATAAAAAATATATTTTTCTGATTTATTGCTTCATTTGTCTCTAGAACGAATATTTCAAAATGTGGCCTCCTGTATGAATTGTTGACCTGTTTTTTCATTTTTACTGCAAATCATTGTTTCAAAATTTATTCAGGGTGGCTCGTTTTCAACCAAATAATTTGTAGCTCCCGAACCATATGCGTCAGACCATATGTTTTATACTTTGTTGAGATCTGCTCATCATGGAGCATCTGATAATGCGAAACAATATAGGGTGATTCATATAAAAAAAAATGGTGACATGCTCTGGGGGTGCGATAGTGGAAGTATTATCAAATGTGAATATGTCAAAATGTGTCCCCTTGTATACTATTGTTGACGTGTTTTTTTATTTTTCCTGTAAATCATTGTACCAAAAGTTATTCAGGGTGGCTCGTTTTAAATGGAATGCACTGTATAAATAACAAAAACAAATTTTACGAACGAAACAAAACGAAGGGAATTTCAACATTACACCTTTCCATTGACTGAATCAACGAATTTACTGGGAAGCTCATATATAGCTGTATATGGTTAGGGTCAAAACTGCTTACCTCTCTGCAGTCCCATTTGGGACTAGAGCAGATCGTTATCACAGATAAATTTTGGGGTCGATTCAACCAAACCACCGATATTTCTGTTGAGCTTATCCAGGATACTGCAGTGAAATAGCGCTCTCTGCAACAAAAACCGCAATTATAATTAATGATCTACGTAGACATTTCGAAAAGTCGAGCTATTATTTACGCTCGATGAATATGGGCCATGATTTATTTACAAGTTTTCATGGATAAAGACCGGGACTGATGATGGCTGATAAAATCTGACCATAACGAAGTTTAATGATACTATTTGGGAATATTGTTAATTCAAATGATATGGAGTGCATGACATATTCATATTTTCCATACCTTTTTAATTATATACGGCGTGCCCAAGTAGCACAGAGTCATAAAATTAACATAATGACTTCTTATACCGTCTTAGAGACCACGTATTTGTATGTTTCAAAACCAAAAAGGTAATGTGCGTTTTATAACCTTTGTAACATCCTGTAGGTGTTATTTTTTGGTTTTTTTTTATTGGTCCCAGGGTAAGTTAGTTTCAATTTTTGATTCATAATTCATTATTCCAGTTTCTTGGATGGAATTAATATGAAACAGGGAGCTCATACTTTGAAATACCCTAATGGGTCGTCGCGGATATAAAAAATATATTTCTGTCAAGCAGACGAGTTCATTCATTTTGGGAGACATTGCCAGTTACAGATATGCAACATTGTGACTGTTGTTTAGTCTTGGGCCTAGCCCTACCGTGTGACTAGGCCGTCGGGACGGGAGAACCTTAGACAATCCCAGACACCTCTGGGCAACGTCATAGGTCCCCCTCCCAATTAACATGGTAGCGTGATTAGTAGCTTCGGCGAACTCTCACACGAACGGTGACTCGTCAAACGTTTACACGAGTAATATCAGGTCGAAAGTCTGATATGGCGGTGACCCATCAAACGCTGACAGGAGGAGTCTTGTTAACATGGGTACCCAGGGGGAGGAGGATAGCCCCACCGGTTTCACCGCCGGTGCCTCTCCACATGGTGTTGGACTCTGGGGGGGGCTGATAGTGGGTCCAATGGAAAACAATACCGTAATTCGGTAGAGACGGGGAGTCTTTCACCTATGGGTTGAGGTGACTGTATTCCCTGCAGACTCGGCGGGGAGCGGCGCATTAACCCGCTCGGGTACTGACATCCCATAGCCAGTAGCTTGTCTTATCAAGCGGCCCCACCGTGGCTGAGCTATAACGGTAGCTGGGTTGACCTAGCGCGCTGATTGGGCGTATCTCAATTTCAGATTCCCCCTGTTAATTTAGTAGCACAGTTTAAACCGGAAGGTAGGCCCTGTGCTGCTGATGGGGGGAGGAAGAGCGAAGCCCAAACTGAATGCAGGAGGGTTAGCTCGCGATACTCACGTCTCTCGAGACAGATTTGATTTGTTGTTTAGTCTGGAAATACTAAACAAAGCTTCATTCATTCGGGCAAAGTGTCGAATGGGCAATATACACGGGTCGCGAAATATATTCGCTGCAACGACAAATTGGACTTAGCCAATCAGAGTGCCACTTGGCGCTTCGCTTCTTTTTGAGAATGGAAAAATATCAAGAGGGAAAAGGGAGTCTTTCAGCGAACCCCGAGGTTGATCGCCACGGGTTCCGTCGCGCCGCGGGCGTGAGTCCTTTGGGATTCGGCCCAAGTTTTTGGTTTTACCAGAAACTATATCGAATAAATTCGCCCTTCGATATATAATGGTTCCACGGCAGGAACTATCGCGGGTAGATGTCGGAAACTTTATTTTAATCGTCAGTTCGGAAGACGAGTGTGTTTAAATTAGAAATCTGATTCGAGTGTCCACAGACGGCTACGAGGGAAATGGGAATTATATTCGAGACTAGGAGAAACATGGGAATTACAGGGGTAAGTCGCTTGCTTAAGTAGAAAATCTAACTTGATGCATAGCTTTTAACTATTGATTCACGGGGTGAACCTCATGCACAATTAATACCAGATTAGGGGTATACATAATAGGGTATATTGGGAGTTCGTCTATTAAATTTGAGACTAACCGAAGACGATCAAAATTTTTATTAATTTGGGAAAAACGGTAGTCAGTTACGCGTGTAACAATAAACTATGAGAGCCACGGGAAGAAACTGGTTCTATATTTCGATAATAGGAAATCACTATATATATATATCGGAAATATGAG
Organism: Gonioctena quinquepunctata; assembly: GCA_018342105.1. Taxonomy (NCBI): domain Eukaryota; kingdom Metazoa; phylum Arthropoda; class Insecta; order Coleoptera; family Chrysomelidae; genus Gonioctena; species Gonioctena quinquepunctata. The sequence goes on from JAFIRS010000213.1 coordinate 538,776, forward strand.
CTCCCTTTTATTTTAGAACAGATATGTAATATTTTCAAACTATTCGTTGTTGTTCTTTATTCTCAAAAGGAGATTGTTTTTTTTTGTTTGCATTTTATATATTATGATTGACCATTATTTTTATTCGACAAGCGTCGAGCTGTACTATAGTTTTTACCTTTTTTGTTAATAGATGTATTGAAGTTAATTTTTGAGTATTATTTTCTCAACCGAAGTAGAGGAAAGAGAAATTGAATTGAATCAGATTATTTTAAATTGAGAGGCAAAAGTCAAATATTAAGTTATATTATCACTTAAATAAAAGTCCCTTGAAACGGAAGACAAAAAGTACTAATCTTTATATAAAGAAGTTATTCAAAGCAAGACCTTCGCATACTTAGCCGAGGGCATGAATCCAAGTCCGACGGACTAGTGGTAAAACAAAATATCAGTGCCTTACATTATAGTATAGAAACACTCTATCAAAATTGGTGCTGTGTGTAGAAACATCCATTTTTCTACATACACCCTGGTGACAATAGCTGCCCTTATAATATGTAAATATTATATGTAGAAACATTTTTGGACAAAGAGAGTGTGACTATTCTTTATACGCGGAGTTGAGATAATATAAGTAAGTATGGGAAATTCCATTATGTTATCAAATCTTTCGATATATTTTTTGGTATGAAAAATACTAAGAATTATCGGCAAAATAGTTTTTCTTTAGAATTTAGTTTTTTCTTCAAAAAATTAAAATAAAGACAAGTCATATAGTACAGTGGCATGTTTTACACCTTCAGGCGTTGCTATGACGTCGTGTAGTAGATGTAACGAGAGTACAATAAAGAATTTTCGAGATGAAGTTGTACTGTGGTTTAAAAAATTGTATGTGTCGTTGAGTAGAACTTAAGAGCAGTTGCTGTGAGGTTATTATGACAATGAACATATGTGGTTCTAATGAATAGATTTTTGAAACTTTTCTACGACTACATATTGTACTCATGTAATGTAGTTTTATCAACTGATAAACTTTGGTCGTAATGATTACATTATGTATCTAGGTTAGATTATTTTTGTTGGTTATGTTATTTTTGTTGGATAGGTATATTGTGTTATGTATGTAGAATATTCAGTTCCGTATGAATGATTAAAATGCCAAAACAAAAATCCAATCTGCCTTACAAGAGAACTGGAGCGTATAGAAAAATATAAAGAGGAATGATGAGTGCCTACCCCACAATTAACATCTGAAATAATTAATCAGTCTATCGGGACACTGCAAAAAAATGAAGTTCATCCAGTTCCTTCAATTGTTTTCACAACAAGGAAAGACATAAATAATATATATGTGCACTTCGAGTGATAAATAAAAAATATTTAAATATAACTCTTCAACATCAACATAACCTCTATTGTAAATGTCAGTTATTTTTTGCGTTTTCCATTAGGCGGAACTAGCGGAATGCTTATGCACTCAGTGTATATCTTTTTCTGTTTTGATAGCGTTACGACGTTAGTACAACAAAACTTGCTACTTGTGGTCACAGCGACTACATTACAACTTTTTTATGTAAGATATTGCGATGTCTTTGAGACACTCATATGATAGTACATACCGGAGTAATTACAACTTTTTGGAACTAGAAGGACGGCACCCATGTTTTTCGATTGATTGTTAACATCATTCTGGTAGCCATATTGGAACGAAAATATTTATAATAAAAAATATGGGTCTCTGGGTGTTATATCAATTTAAAAATCATTGGAGATGTGCTAATCAAGTATCTTTCGTGATATGGTCTACATATTTCAACGATTAATGAGAAAAATTGATGAAATATATTTTTTCTGAGATGAAAATAAATATTTATTTCTCTTTATTCTTGAGGCGCATGAATTTTAAGTGAGTAGAATTGGATTTTGATCGTAAAAATGGATTTGCTCGGTCACTAGAGTTTCAGAACAATTCTTAAAGACACATAAATGAAAATCATTTTTATCTCGATAACTATCACGGTCACAGAGTATCATGAACATGTTAAGGAAGACTGACTTATATATTATATTGATATTATATAAAATCTTTTGATATGGTATACATATTGTAATACTATATTAGAAAGATTATGACCTTCATGCATAATGATATAATGACTACACTAAGACCTTTTTGCGACTGGCTTATACAAGTCTATATTGGCAAGTCATTACCACTACGTCGATGTGACGTCGCAAGAGTGTGCTTTTTCGTCGTATTGGCATACATAGCGACGTCTTAGCATATTACAAGACATAAGTTATGGACTTTTGCGAAAGGTCTAGTAGACGTCTGTACAACCGAATTATGACCTGACTTGGGTGGGCTATAATGGTTGCAACATATGGGAAAAAATCATTATCAGAGTTGAAAAAAAATACTTTATAAGGGATCGTTTTTGCATATCGTAAAACCTAAAAGTCAATTTTCGCATAGGTCATGTGACCACCAATCAAATCAACGTTATTTCATTTTCGTATATCTGTGAGGTACAAGGCAAAGTGTACTCTCCATAAAAAGTGTAAATAATAGTGTTTAAATCACCACCGAAAATCCAAAAATCAAACGAATGTGTATGTGATAAAAGTATCAAATACACATTTGAAAATTCAATTCTGACAATCAACAATTCGAATAATTAGTATTTCATTCGAAAACCAACGCAAATCAAGAACAACCGAAATAGTACAGGTACTTACCACCCAAACAACATCTATAACATCTGGTGGTAGAAGATAAAGACATGACAATTGAGGAGCTATATGAGGAAATAATAAGAAGCAGATCCGAATCAAAAAACTCAATTAAAGCCAGCGAGGCTAGGGTATTATTGGAAATTGGATCACTCAAGAATAAGCTGAAAACTTTTGAAAAGTAAAACAGTGATTTGAAGAAGAAAGTAGAACATCTGGAGATAAACAATAGAAGAAATAATTTCCCTATCGGATAAAACACCGCAAGAAATAATACTGCCAATATTATGTGATACAATAGAAATACTTCTAAACGTGAGTCTAACTGAATCTGATATAAATAACTTCCACGGATTGGGTCGTTCAGCCAACATTCCATTGAAAGTTGAACTGATATCCCATTTGAAAAAACAAATGATTTAAAAAAATTGTTCAAAACTGAAAGGCACCAGAATATTTATTGAAGACGACCTTACCGAAATACAAAGAGAAGAAAACAAAGCTTTGCGTACATACTTGTTAGCCTATAAAAATTCCTCGGATGACTGCTACATTAAAGGAAATCGATTATTCATTGAAGGAATTGGATACAGAGTGGTAGAATTGGCCGCCCTAGAAGAAAAAAACAATACAAAGATAAATAGTGCACCGCCAACACCCAGTAATTTGTGGACCGAAACGACCGATGAAAATAATATAAATAAATAATAGTTTAAAAAACTAAAAAGCACGCTTTTATAGGAAACCAAACTGAAAAACATGCTTATATAGCAATAAGGACTGAAAAGTTAAAAATGAATAATAGCTTAAAAAAACTAAAAAACACGCTTTTATAGAAAACCAAACTAAAAAAATAGAAAATAAGAAGAAAATGTATTTTATTTAGAAAAAAGCGTGGAGTGCATGGTATCAATTACCTGTAATCTGAGACATTCCTTACTTTACTGCCCTAGGTGTGTAATGCACTATATAATTATTGATACCATGCACGCCACGCTTTTTTTTAAATAAAATACATTTTTTTCTTATTTTCTATTTTTTTAGTTTAGTTTTCTATAAAAGCGTGTTTTTCAGTTTTTTTAAGCTATTATTTATTTTTAACTTTTCAGTCCTTATTGCTATATAAGCATGTTTTTCAGATTGGTTTTCTATAAAAGCGTGTTTTTCAGTTTTTTTAAACTATTATTTATTTTTGACTTTTCAGTCCTTATTGCTATATAAGCGTGTTTATTAAATTTTTTAAAACTATAATTTTATTTTTAACATTTTAGTCCATATTGCGTGTAACGTGTAAAAATATCCGACCCCAAAAACCCCCACATACTAATTTTACATAGAATCGGACCATAATCACAAAACTCGTCCCCCATTTTGGAGCCGCCATTTCGAATTTTCCAATTTTGACGGAAAAATCAGAATCTCCGACCACGAAAACCCTCAGATACCAATTTTGAAGCGAATCGGACCATAATCACAAAACTCGTCCGCCATTTTGGAGCCGCCATATTGAATTTTTCAATTTTGACAAAAGGATCATAATCTCCGACCACGAAAACCCTCAGATATCAATTTTGAAGCGAATCGGACCATAATCAGAAAACTCGTCCGCCATTTTGGAGCAGCCATCTTGATTTTTTTTTTATTTTGACGGAAGAATTATAATCTCCGTCCACTAAAACTTTCAGATACCCATTTTGAAGCGAATCGGACCATAATTACAAAACTCGTATGCCATATTGGAGCCGCCATTTTGTTTTTTTTTCACACAAAAATTTCTTAATGCATTGTCACCGGAATCATGTATACCTGCCAAATTTCAGATCATTCGGACGTCTGGAAGTGGGTCCCCAAAGGAGTCGGTTACAAACAAACAAACATACAAACAAACAAACATACAAGTGAAGCTAATATAAAGCGTGTGAAAAGACGATAACTGAATGTACGAATTCAGTGCAGTGACGCAAGAAACTCCTAAGAAGAAGAACATCCTGGCTGGAGGAGATCCTTCAGGTATAAAAGAAAAACTGAGAAATCGTTTCATCAAATAGAATATTTACTACAATTCCAGAGATTATTCATTTTATTTTAAAACAAAACAAAACAAAAGAAAGTTATTACAACAAATCGCCTGTGCTAAATACAGTGTAAGTCCCATGAAGAAATCCCCTTATTAATCCTTTTTATAAAACTTTCTTTTATTGTTATCGGAATATTTCTGTTCGGATTGTTTTCTTTTTAGGAAAACCATGGAATTTTAATAGATATTACCTACATATGATGGATCCATACATTAGAGAATATAAAAACAAACTGTTAGAAACCAGACAAATAAGTAACATTGATAAATTTGCCAAATATAATAAGGACGATTTGAAAATTCTTCATATGAACATTCGCAGCATCATGAAAAATATTGATGAATTGTCTATATCACTAAGCAAAATTCCTGAAAAAATTTATGTTATCATATTGACGGAAACATACATAGTGAATGATTTTGAAGTTATTCACATGAAAGGTCACCAAACATTATATAACGAAGGGAAATTGAATACAAATGATGGTATTATAGTATTTATCAGGGAAACACTTGATTATTCTTATAATATTCAAAATATGCCAGAGATTAAAGCCCTACAGATAATTATCAATTAACGACCATCTAACATAACAATTACTGCATTTTATAGATACTTGCCCCATACAATTCAATAACTGGCTGGAAAGATATCATGAAAAAATTTAAAAAGCAGAAGAATAAAAAAATTTGATGAATGCAATGGATGGATCTTATTTAAAACGACCAAGTAGTGGTTCTTGTATAGATCATTTATTGGTGGATGATAAGTAATTTAACTGGAATATTTTGTAGGATATTCATCAAGCGAATTTTATCATATTGTTTCACATGAATTATATTTTAATATAATCCGAATCAAATATATTATTTCATACCTTCTAGATAGAACTAGCGGTGGCAATATTGGCTTCATCTTGATATTTGACGTGTCTGCCAGATCTGCTACGGTGAGAGTAACCTGTGGATTCCTCGTGCCGGGTTTTGGATACCTCAGCGATCTGATATCTGGGTAAAGACGTCCATCACTGATCGAGCCATACCAAGGAAATTTCATCTCTTCTACCAGACTGTCGTTGAACGAAGCAAAAACCACGAGCATACCATCTCTGGACATCCAGATAGCCGAGTTTGTTCCCAGGATTTCTTCTGGAATATGAACCAGTAGATATAATAATAATTTATTTATCATCAATTCCAATAATCAAGATTGTACATATATGGGATATAAAATTGTATGGTAGGTATGTGAATTGAATGAATTGTGATGAAACACTTGTTTCGATATTTATAATGAAATATACTTACAACTTAAAGAAAATTCTTTCGATACTTTCAAGAACAGCTTCAGTATTTTTTTTTTTGAATTGGATATACTCCGTATTGTTTTCCTCTCCCTCACCGAGAAGTTGTTTGTCTCAAATAAATGTAATTCTAGAAAAAGCAGGTTAGCTAGAAATCTTGACATTTTGTGTTCAGAATAATTTTGAGGAATCGTCGTTGGAAAACTTCAAGATACTCCCCTCCATACTTATATGACGTATCGAAATTGAATAATAGAGTGTGAATGATTATTGAACATGTAAGATTTTTTATCTCAGTTTACTCAGAATACTGTAGCGTTTGGATTTACCTAGAGTAGGGTTAGCGCGTTTCTGCTATATTCACCAAGATGTCGCCACCAATCCTAAAGTCCACCGGACAAGATAGCATATGATTTTAGAGTTGAATCTTCATCTTGTTGGATGTGTACACGCCCACAGGAGTTCCATATAAAATGATAATGAGAATTCTCATTCATTCATTAAGTACAGTCACTGGATGTGAAGTGATACATTTTCCGTTAACTCGTTTTGTTTGAACGCCATACGGAAGTATCTTTCTACAAGTGTTTGTCTGCTGACACATGTATATATTATTTTCTTTGCTTTCAAAGTAGTTTCAACTACTAAAACGTTGTATTTCCTTTTAACTGAGAGATTTCACCATTGCGTTGGTTCAATTATTCAATCAAGATATGTTTTGAGAGATAAGTGCCATGTGAAGTGGAATGAATAGAAAAATCGAATTTTCAGGTGAATATCATTCAACGTTCTGCGTGGTATTTGCCAGGAAAGTAGTTGTTTTTCACCTGAGATCTACCTTTCTCTGGTTCAATTTTATATTGAATCCTTTATGTGAAGAAAACCGTTTAAATTCGATTTTTCTATTCATTCCACTTCACATGGCACTTATCTCTCACTATATGCTAGACGGGCTTGCCACTCCTACTGAGAAGGAATCTTTTATTTAGAAACCTATCGAGGTGGGAGATTTTCGGAGTGTTTCTTTCTGTCACTAGGTACCGCCAGTTAAAGTTTATCTTTTCCGGCGTACCTATAGGTGTTACAAGATCGATGATGGTTTGTTTACGTTGTGTCTCACTTCAGCCAGAGTTCTTTGTACCTTTGGCTGGTTGACTACTCCGTACTGATGAGAGCCAAGAAGCCTGAAACCGGTATGCGGATTGTTAGGTGAACACGACATAAATTAAACATAATCGAGCTTATCAGAAAGAAACATTTGCATTCAATGTCCATTGATATTATATGGAAGTATGCATGGATTTTCAGGTGAATATCATTCAACGTTCTGCGTGGTATTTGCCAGGAAAGTAGTTGTTTTTCACCTGAGATCTACCTTTCTCTGGTTCAATTTTATATTGAATCCTTTATGTGAAGAAAACCGTTTAAATTCGATTTTTCTATTCATTCCACTTCACATGGCACTTATCTCTCACTATATGCTAGACGGGCTTGCCACTCCTACTGAGAAGGAATCTTTTATTTAGAAACCTATCGAGGTGGGAGATTTTCGAGTGTTTCTTTCTGTCACTAGGTACCGCCAGTTAAAGTTTATCTTTTCCGGCGTACCTATAGGTGTTACAAGATCGATGATGGTTTGTTTACGTTGTGTCTCACTTCAGCCAGAGTTCTTTGTACCTTTGGCTGGTTGACTACTCCGTACTGATGAGGGCCAAGAAGCCTGAAACCGGTATGCGGATTGTTAGGTGAACACGACATAAATTAAACATAATCGAGCTTATCAGAAAGAAACATTTGCATTCAATGTCCATTGATATTATATGGAAGTATGCATGGATTTTCAGGTGAATATCATTCAACGTTCTGCGTGGTATTTGCCAGGAAAGTAGTTGTTTTTCACCTGAGATCTACCTTTCTCTGGTTCAATTTTATATTGAATCCTTTATGTGAAGAAAACCGTTTAAATTCGATTTTTCTAAGATATGTTTTATTGTCAAAGAATAAAATTCTTAAAGACAAAGCTTTGGTACATAGTTGAACATATAAGTAATAGGTTTGTAAAAATTATAAAAATGATCTGAGATTATGCACATACAGTTAGGTTATAACTAAACAAGTGGGTAACGATATAAAAATATATAAAAAAATAGATTGATATTGTCTAAGATACGCCATATACATATACATTTAAGACGAGCAGACCAAAAAATACAAAGTGTGGTAAATAGGCAAGGTTGAATAAAGGACAGAATTCAGTATGTGTGAAAATAAATAATTAAATGAAGGCAATGTTACGTATTATGGAGCTATTGAGAAAATTCGTTATAGTCATACAATTTCGTCAAGGGTTATGAGTGAGCTCCCAAGTATGTGGAACTGCGACTAGCTAGAGGATCAAGTTGAAGTATTCATCTAGCTCGTATAGTGATTGTTGTATCAAGATTTTTTTAGCTCTCTTCTGAATCGCCTGAGACATGTAGTTTCTCTAATGGTTATGGGGAGATGATTATACATTTTAATGCCATTGTATATTATAGAATCTCTAACCGAATTATTAAATGGTCTAGGTAGTCTGATATTATTGTTCTGTCGAGTGTTATATGAATTATCATTTGTTACAAGGAGATTTTTTTTTTTATGTATAAGGGTGACAGATTCTAGAATGTATATAGATGTTACCGTAAGTATACTGAGATCAATGAACAGCGTTCTACATGAGTCTCTGGGTCTTTTTTGCCAATATACCTTAAGGCCTCTTTTTTGAATTACAAAAACATTTTTGAGCTGGTAAGAACAGCAAGCGCCCCAAAATGCAATCCCATACCTTAGATGAGATTCGATTAGAGCAAAATACGCCGATCTGGCTGCGTTTATACCCAAATCGTTCGAGATTACTCGAATTGCGTAGCATCCCGAAGACAACTTATTACAGAGATTGTTAATGTGATAATCGAATTTCAGTCTAGAGTCTATACTTAATCCAAGAAAACGTGTCTCTGTTTTGTTAAGGATATTTTCATCCTCCAGTGGTAGGTTGCAGCGAAATGTGATTATACTAATTTTTTTTATGTTAATCACTAAAGAATTGGAGTCGCACCATCAAACTCGTCGATAGATGGTGACCATGTAGAATGTCAGGAATGTCAAAAGATACTTCGTGTGATTGCGCTCAAGGGTTCGTTTCGGGAGGAAATGCCGATTTTCAAGAGTTTAATAATCTTGGGTTTTGCCTCGGAAATACATCGAGGATGTTTTTGATATTTCCACGATTGTGATCGTCCCTCCGTGTGGGGTAAGTTTAAGGAAATTTATTCATTTGAAAGAGACTTAACTTTCTTTCTTTCTTTGTTTGAATAGGGTTTTTGGATGGAGTCCATTTTCGTTTTTTTATGGACTAGGTCACGAACAGCCTCGTGATTCGAAATGTTGGAATGGACGTTGTAGTTTACAAGTTCTGCATTGTAGTTTTGAGAGCATAGTAGCTCACTGGGAATTAGAAGCTCGATTTTTTGGAAGAATCATTTATGGGCTTTTCAAGGATTCAGGTTTACGGTGACCTTTGATGACGTCGTAGTTTGCCATGCCAGCATTGTAGTTTGGATGTCTAACCTCCGAAGAAATGGTTGGTGCACAATTTCAACTTTTCACCAAAATACGAGGGGTATAAATACATTTCATCAGTACACAGCTCAGCAGTCCTAGTGCTGATCATACTGAACAGCGTAGAACACATCGTGGGAGTGGTACTATCGCACCATAGATTCAGGCCTGTTAACCATTTATTTTTATTTCTTCATCATATGATTAACCTGCATTTTCTTTGCATATTACACATTTTATGTGAGGCGCACATACAGTACTGAACGTCAGCTAACTACTAGTCAAATATCTCAGTTAGCCACAGGTATCTACTTGATGAACCATTTGTTTTTAATTTGTGCATTATACAGAGTCATGAATCTGCACAGTCCATTTCCACCATGTATGTTTGTATATCATTTGTACATATTTGAGTTTCGAAATATGGGGTTTAAGTAAGGTATTGTTTTACTTCAAGAGAGTCTCAACATTGGTAATTGTTGTATTCAAATGTGTTGAAAATTAATGTTTTATATTTGCATATATTTCAGCTATATTTACTATACTTGTTTTCTCGAGTCAGACAAGGTTTTGAACTCAGTAGTATTTGTATTATTGGCTCGAGTGGCGCCCAAATTAACTTTTTTTCAGTAAGATACTGACAGAACGGATTTAACCCCGACCGCGTGACTCACCGACAACCATAGCTAACGGGAACGTGACATTTCTCCCACAGGGTAGGGAAAATGGTTACAATACATTGTAATTTTCTTGTTGATGTGTAAAACTCCTAGTTACTTCATGTTATTTTTAGCTGAAGTTATGAGCGGGTTTTTTTCCATTAAGGACTTGTAGTTACGTGAAATAAGGAAGATTAGTTTCATCACAACTTAAGGGTAGGAAGTTGTTTTCTTGAAAATATATAGTTTTCGAGCCATTTTGCAATGAGAATTGAATCTGTTTCTACTATTTGCTTCACTTCTTCCCAGGTTTCTGCTTTGTAGAAGATCGTAGTATCATCTGGGAGGCCAATGATGTCAACTTCTGTATTCACATAGTATTCAAATAAACGTTGAAAGGTAGTGGCCCGAGAACTGTACCTTGAGATACTCCATATTTTACCACTAACGATTCACTGTATACATCATTAATTCTGACTGTTCGTTTTCTATTGGCAATATTACTTCTGAATAAATCTAAACAACTGTTTCTGATACCAATGACTGAGAGTAATTCGTGGCTAACAGTGTCGAACGCTTTCGATAAGTCAATGAATATACATATACCATGAGACGGAAATAATGGTCAGTGACGTCAGTCACTAGTTCAGAAACAACATAATAAGAGCAGCTTAAAATAATATATTTTACAATAAAAATCTATTGTATCCCGAATCTATATTCCCGAAATGCCGCTTGTTCTAAATGTGGACACAGCGCACCGGTACCAAATTTATTCCGGCCCGTAAACATTTGAACGGAGCATTTGAAGCAGCCTCTATTTTAACGCAAGTTTGTGTTCGACGTTAGTATTTGTACTGATATCTATCGACGGCGGCGCGGAGGTTGCAACAGTGAACGATCGAGCTAAGAATGAGTCACTGACTATTATTTCCGTCTTATGGTATAAACATTTGATTAGTTGTACATTTTTCCAGTCAGGGTAAGGATGGCAATCTGGGTGGAAGTTTTCCCTAATCAATACTTCACTTCGAAATACTGAAGGCTCTCTAGGTACTTGTTTTCAACAACTAAATGGGTAGAATCAGTAATAGCTTATAATCCCAAACAATAGGGCGAAGGGGAATTCCAGTTTTTTGAGATTTGGGCAAACCGTATATTGTTGGAGGTTGGGCGTTGTGTATATGTTTTTTGTTATCTGATCCATACGTTTTGACGAGAACCAATTATCTACTAATTTATTAACTTTCGCTTGAAGTTTTTCTGAGTTGAGTCTCTCTTTTTTATATGTGGTTTCATCCATTAGCAAATTTTTTGTTTTTCTTTGTATTCAGATATTTGCATAATAACTGTTTTCTTAGTTTATATCAGCCCTTAATTGGATTTTCTTAAAAGTTTTCTTTTTAAAAGGTTTTAATTAATTTTATTTTGTATCTGATTTTATTCTGATATTCGGTCGTTTGATAGGTAATTCCAGATTCTAAATTCGCAATTATCGATTCTGTAGGGAATTCCCTATTTTCGTAGTTGAAATTTTGACCATGTCCAGGTTTTCTATCCAATTTTTATTAAGTTCTATTTTTTGAGAAGATTTATTTTTTGTTTGTAAGTTTTCAATTGTTTTCTTTTGTTTTTAGAAAATTCCTAAAATATGCTCATATTTTTGTTGAAATTCTCCATGCTTCATTTTGAAAATTTTGGTATTCGTTTCTGATCTTTACATCTTATCAGAAAAATTCTTCTATTTTTCTCTCCTGCAATTTTCTTGTCAACATGCTGCCAAAAAAAAATACAGTCCGGCTCATATACTAGAACTCGATATAAACAATCCGGTGTACTTGAAGAGGATAAAACTGTATGAAAGATAGAGACATAGTTTAGTCCTTCATCAAAAATGTCGCAATAAGAGTCTGGGAGTACTCTTTTGATAATATTCTCCCCAAAAGCACAACTCGTTTTCATTTTCTTTCCCCTCAAAGCCGTCACTCGAGACTCAAGGAATTCCTTGAGTTTACCGATAAGATTTTGCTGAATCTACAGGAAAGTTTATTTGTGAAAATTGTCCCGAAGGCCAAAATTATATATTCCAGACGGTCACAGAAAAAAGTCTCTATGTGCATGTTTGTTATCGTTGAAATGATTGAAGTATATAGACGGAGTTCAGTTCATTTGATTCAAATTTATTCAATTTATATCGAGCTGTAGAGCCTCAGACTGGGGTTATTTGGGTACATAAGAATGTAAATTATACGTGAAACAAAAAATCCAGACCACTTAACGTAAACTTCACAAAAAAATATGACTATAAAAATTTCGCTTAATATCAGAAAGGTGCGTTGTTATTTTTTTTTCACATGATCTTTGGATATTTGTTACCGAACTGGAGTTGTTACATTCTCATATGTTTGTAGAAAGAAAATCAAGAAAGAATTAAATAAATAAAATTTAAAAAAAAGATCAAGATGTACCTATATCTCAAAAAGGAACATTTTAAAATTATCTCAAATGTCAATAAAATAGCATGAAAGAATAACAACGTATATACAGGGTGAGTCAGAATAAGACCGACAAGTTATGTCCTAAAATGCACTCTGAGATACAGGATGTCGAAAGTACGAAACAAATGTTTTCTCCAAAATTCCGGAAGGAAAAAAATTTAAACTTGGTACATTAATCAAGGTTTATCAACGTGCTAATTTGAAGGAATAATTTTTTATATTCGTAAACCAGTGGCGTAGTTACGATGGTATGTGGTCATATGTTCCTTCATATTTTCTTGGGAGAAGTGAATGGAAAATGAGCGTTTGACCTAAACATTCCATGTGCCTAATTCTGAGATAATTGAGAAAAACTGAAGATATGTCCTTAGTAGAGACATAATTTCCCTTGTGCAATAATCGCATAATGCTAATTTCTTACAACATACCGGAATATGTGTCAACCACCCGAACATTTCTTAATGTTGGGAGAATCAAAAACATAGTAGTCAGAATGAGAGCGATAACTCCACTTTTTCATTCATCATATTATTTGATCGAATTGATGTCGCGGATTCACTGATATGTTACCATACTTTCTTGCATATGATTGTTTTGACAGATCAACTGACAAACAAACCCAACCTCAAATTCATAATACTCCACTTAGATATGAACAATTTTTGCGAAAAACTGAAGATTAGTACTCTTAATTTGTTGGATGGAAAACTTTAATATTTTTTGTTTTAGGAAGAAACATCATTCTTCATAAAAAGTTCTGCATGTTCTTAAACCTAATTTGAAATAATCAAATCCTAAAATGTATCAATCATATATGAGGTTTGTAAAAAAATATTAATTTGGTACAGGAGTAAAGTACTTTTATTTGTGACAATAACGAGAACTGTTATTATGAAAAGTTGTTCAGAATTAATAATCACGTTTAAATCAATCAAGTCCAATCGATTAATGTTGATGGAATCCATGTTGGAGGAATGAATAATTCTGTTATTTTCAGTAGCAATAACCCAAAGACATTGATAATTGTTTGAAAAACAGATTTCGAAAGCATGTTGCTTGCCTATAAGCAACTAGCTTGAGAAAGTCATTATAAAATTTTCGAGCATCTACAATGTTCGAGGGTTATTCTGATAGAATTTCATTGGTAATTAAACAAACAAAAAATACAGAGAAAAAATTTATTTAAGTGAATGTGCAATTTACAAAAGAACAATTGGAAAAGTTTAATGAAGATCCAGACGAGTTGGTTTCTATAACTGATGAAGATGTATTTCCTAGCCTAGCATGTTGTTAATAATTTGATTATGATGTTCTTCGTCAATATTTAAGTAAGGTTTCATGGAGTTGGCCTTGTTATGACTCGTAATTTTTATGAGCTCTTGCTCTTGAATACCATTTTTAGCAAATCGACTGACCGCGTTCGATCTGTTGTATTATTTTTTTCCTTGGTATTCAAACTAATTGCTTTGGCAGACGATTTTGTCCAATTTTGAATCATATTTTTTCAATGGGCATATTATCAAAACAGTGATCATTTTCGGCTTTCCAGTAACGATTAGTTCTTACGAATAATCTGTTGGGCTTAATATTTGGGCCCCATTTTGCCCTTATTTTTGCTGTCATTGTTTGCTACAAAAAATTTGCTTTCTATACACATTCTCGAACCACCTTGGCAAATCTTGCTGAATACGGGGTTTCAGAACTATCGTTATTTGTTTCGATACGAAAAAAGTCAGTCAAGCAAGCACCTCACCAAGCTAATTCTACCGCAGCTATGTGATATAATTTGCGTTGCAGCCCTTCAGGGAGGCTTTCATGCCACAAATTTATCATTTTGGTTAATTCTATTAAGCTTAATGCTGCTGAACTTTGTTTCCTTTTACAGGGATCTGCAAAGTAGAGTTTTCGTCGTATAGAATCGCAACACTTTTGAAGGGGTCAATTATAACTTTCATTCCTTTATAAAAAAAATCTTGTAAAAGCCCACTTGTTAGTCTCCACATGGTTTTGACAGTAGCTTTTTTGAACTCTATACCATATTTTCTTCTCATGTTCACAGCCCAATCCTTTAAAATCGACGCCAATTCTTCCACCGTTAGATTTCCATCTAATTGATACTTTCTAACATCGCAAAAGTCCATAAATGCTTTCCATATAAATTGTTTACTGTGAACAGTATGTTTTGGTTTATTTGATTTGATAATTCCATTAATCTTCTCGTTAGTATTACAACCAAATCGCGACATTTTGAAATTATTAAATATTTGAAACGTCAAAATCGAAATAAACCAAAATGTATCTATAGCAGCGTAATAGAGTGAAAACAGCCCATGGAATCTGTTTTCAGTATAATGTTGTTCTGATTCGTTGTGTTCAATCTGATGACCCCAAATTAACTAATTTCATTGGATTTCTTCTTGAGCAAAAAAAATCATTCAAATCATCTATATCAGTTGGTTGTATACAGCAATTTCGATAACTTTGAAGAAGCCACAGAGGCGACAAACAGATCTATAATTTTATATACAGAGTGGGTCCGCTTTTGAGATTTTGAAGCCTTCGAGAAATCAGCTTAAAGTTACTGATATGTTAATCAGATAAAAGAGATAAGTTAATTTGTACATTTTTCCAGTAATAAAGCGGGAACCACAAGGTCCCTGAATATCCGCCATCATGTTATTCTGATTCATTCCGAATATTTTCGAATACAATTTCAATTCAGTGTGTGGCAGATTTTATCGGTAGTTTCTATCCTTTCAGTGCTGATTTGCAATTATTCTTGAACTTGAACTTAAAAAATAATCAATAAAAAACCTTTTTAAAGATAAGCTTTTATTCAAATGACCTAAAATCTAAAAAATAACTGCTTTGGATGTGTGACGTAGGTTATTTCGTGAGTTACAGATTCAAGAGCTTGTCGCGCAAAGTTTTCAGTTCGAATACAAAAGCGACAAGCTTTTTAATAACTCACGAAATTACCTACGTCAATCATCCAAAACAATTATTCTTTACTTTGCAAGGTGAGATTGTTTCTAGAAAATGTGTTTCCCATTTCTTCCGGTCTTCCTGATGATCGTGGGAGCGTGAAATAGGTTTTCGTCGACAAAAATGTATTGAAGACCTAGTGAATGCGATGCCTCTCTTCCGTCATTGTTTCAAATGATTTCTGGTGAGTATTCTCTTTTGGAAAACATTATTCTTTGCCTCATTCATCTATATGAGTGCTTAATTACGACTGGAATAGAAATTCAAATAACTATCTGAATGAAAATGCAAATTTTCAATTACAGATTTATTCTTTTGCGAAATGGTCCTTTCAGAATATCTATCAGTTGTAGCTCAATATCCAGCGTGGCTTTAGCCGGAGAAGTAGTTGTTTTCTGTTAGGCATTCACAAAAAATAACTTCATTTCTATCGTGCATTTTTCAATTCACAGAAAAATCTTTCTATTCATTATTCAATTGCGCATGTTTCCCTTTGCAATTATTTCTTCTTTTTAGGGCATTTGAATACAAGTTTGTCTTTAAAAATTATTATTTATTACATTATTTCATTTTATTCTTTTTAGTTAGTACGCCATCTATGCTATCTAGTTCTTCAAAGAGGATACCATCTAAAGATTAACTCGTCCGCCATCCTGGAGCTGCCAAAATTGAATTTTGACAAAAAATCAATAATCTTCGACTACATTCATAATCTCTGATCCCCAAAACCCCGACATACCAATTTTGAATAGAAACGGTCCATAATCAGAAAACTCGTCCACCATCTTGAATTTATGAATTTTGACAATAAATTCATAACGTCCCACCCCGAAAACCCCCACATACCAATGTTGAATAGAATCGGACCATAATTACAAAACTCGCCGGCCATCTTGGAAACGCCATCTTGAATTTATGAATTTTGACAAAAAATTCCTAATCTCCGACCCCGAAAACACCACCAATTTTGAATAAAATCGGACCATAACAATTCGTCCATCTTGAGCCGCCATTTTTTTTTTTTAAAAAAATTTATGATATTCAACCCCGAAAACCCCCACATATCAATTTTGAATCGAATCGGACCATAAACGCAAATCTCGTCCGCCATCTTAGAGCCGCCATTTTGTTTTTTTCTCTAAGAAAAATTTCATAATGTCTTGTCACCTGCCAAATTTCACGTTGATCAGACAACTAGAAGTGGGTCAAAATTCACTTGCAAGATTTGTGTTTTGTGTGAAATAAACATACAAATATGAAATTAAACAAAAGCTTGTAATAAAAACGATAATTGTTCAACGAATAACTTCTCGAAATGATTTTTCTCAGCTGAACCATGCTCTTTCAATGAATACTATCCTGATATTGAATGAATATGATTTTTTGCGGAGGAACAACGTTTCTTGACATGTTATTTTGGGTAACCTTCCACAGTCTGAAAATGAAAATATAATCAGGAAAATCTATACAAGTGTAGAAAGGGCAAACTAATTAGTTTACCCCGATAAGTTACTGCGTTCACCAAATTATATTTCCTATAGAAAAATGATTCAATTTGTCAGTAACTTGTCGTTCTCTGAATATGCCTATAAAAAAATAGTAAAAATTCAAAAGAATCTTCTCTATATAGTTTTTGATTGACGTTTATGGGACTATATCTGCCCCCGTTCTCAAAATCTTCTAAATCTCCTTTAACTGGTTGAATAATTTGGATTTTTCTTGCAGAGTCTTTTTCGCTTTTTCAAATGACGGATGTCAATTGAGATCTGCCAAAAAAATTTAGGGTGACGTATTGCTCATTTGATATATGGCGTGTTGTTCAGATCAGTTTATTAGCATTCTACCTTATCTCACTTCCTCTCTGAGTAGAGGTAACCATGTATGGTCCATTTCAACAGAATTTGTTGAAAAGCAGTTGTTATAGGAAAGAAGAATACAGGCCGTTTCTTTCAATTTTCTTCTCTCTTGATGTGGTTATTTCATCAAGATTTTCGTCCTATTCCATTCAATCGTATGATCGCCATTGGATGTGAGGTTATGTTCTGCAATTTTTGGTCCAGTTATTGGTCGATTTCTGATGTAACTCTGATGTTCACTTTGGCACACTTCTAATGGTCTTGACATTTCACCTATATAACTATCACCACACGAACAGGTATGTTGTAAACACAGTTTTTGGTACTTTCTTCGGCGTTTTTTGGTTTTGTTTGTGTTAGTATAGATCTCAGTGTGTTTGTTGTTCTAAATGATGTTCTCACATCATACCTATGTCCAATCTTCTCAGATAATCCGGATACATAAGGTATTATGTTGGTTGTGAAATGTGTAGGTGGTGGGAGTACTCCTGTTGGTTGTGTTAATTGGTTGTTTAGTGGATTTTTGTTTTCAATGTCAGTGATTATTTTCCACAAACTGATCCGGATATGCATTTTCCTTGAGAACAGATTTTATGAGGTTTATTTCTTCCTGTAGATTCTGGTTGAAATTGCAAACTGTTTGGGCTCGATTATAGAGACATTCAACTATGCCTTTTCTCACACTGGCATGGTGGTTTGAGTTGTAGTGTAGATATCGATTGGTAGGTGCCTCCTTTCTGTGTACAGATGTTTCCATTCGGGATGATGATTTTTGGATCATGACATCTAAAAAGGGGAGTTGGTTGTTTTGTTCTGATTCTAACGTGAATTTAATCGTCGGTTCTTGACCGTTTGCATGATCGGAGAAAATTTTTAATTCTCCTTCACTTCGCTTCCAGATAGCGAAAATATCATCCACGTATCTCCACTATATTTTTGGACCATTGTGGAATGTTTCAACGAAGGATTCTTCAAAGTATTCCATGAATATGTTACTTAAAATGGGTGACAAAGGAGAACCCATCGCCATACCAAACTCTTGTTGATAAAATTCGTTCTTGAATTGGAAATATGTTTTTTCTGTGCATAGTTTGAGTGATTCTATGATGGCACTGATATCCGGTTTTGTTCTTGTCTTCAGTGATGTGTCTTTTTCTAATCTTTCTTTCACGATTTCCAGAGTTTTATCAATTAGGGACATTAGTAAACAAACTTTCGACATTAAAACTTACTAGGAGATCTCAATCTTGAATTTGTAACTCATTCAATTTCTCCAGAAAGTGAGGGGTATTCCTTATAAAACTATTTCCATTTTCAGATAGTGGTTTCAGAATGTTGAAGAATGTCAAGAAACTATCCTGATCTCGTTTTGAATTTTGTGGAATGAATACCATTTCAGCATTTACTAGAGAAAATTTTGTGAAAAATGTTTTTAAAGTCATACCTTCATACAGCCAATCTGGGACGCCATGGCTCACCACTCCTGGCACTGCTGTATTGGTTATCCTATATCCAGTATGAGAACTCGGACTTTTTCTGTAGTAGATGTTATAATCCTGCACCATTATCAGCCCGTGTCCTTTCGGTGCCCACTGTGCCAATAACAGGAAAGGGTGGTCTTCTTCTTCAGGCATTGGTCGAAGGGGGAAATCATTGCTGAAAAAAGTCGATTTATACAGGGTGTTTTCGAAGTGGATGATTTTTTCAACAACATGCAGAACCTATAAAATTATTGATTTGTTTGAAAATATGAACAAGATGTTCATAAAATCAGATGTGGAATCATCTGCGACTGGAAGATAAACTATAGTCACTATCTTCCATTGTTCAAGATAAACTCTTGAGGGGTATTCATTTTTATCGTGGATTTTTCAATTCTCAGAAAAAACTTTCTATTCAATATTCTATAAAATTATGTTATTTTACCAAAAATCATCTATATAAAAGTTGCATAATGAAGGACATATCATGAATTGAATGTTCTTGAAAAAAGTTCGCTCTGGTTGATTCAATGGACCGACTAGGGCTAAGTTCATATGACTGCTTCTCGCGTTTGAACAATTTTATCCATACGATTAAAAGGTACAAGCGCTACAACCTCAAGATCATTGAATATTGTCAATGTCTATATATTATAACAAGACTCTTCTACAATACACATAAACACAAAATGAAGAGAATATTTTTCATAATATACTTGCAACTTGGATTTAAGTAAGAGTTATTGCAAAGAACCACCTAGAAAAGAAAATCCTTCTGACCAACTGGAATTCTCGCATTGAGAAACTTTTATACTGAAATTAGGTGAATTTGATGTACGATTAGTTATAGTGAATATATTTTATTTATTCATTTACCAATTTCTACGAAGGCGTAGAAGGGCCACTGATTTTTTTTATAATTCCGACTTAGTATCTCGGAAAAGGCCACTGAATTTTATTTTATAATTCCGACTTATCATCTCGGAATTCCGACTTACATCTCGGAATATATAATTCCGACTTAGTATCTCGGGATTCCGACTTAGTAACTCGGAATTATATAATTCCGACTTAGTATCTCGATATTCCGACTTAACATCTCGGAATTACATAATTCCGACTTAGTATCTCGGAATTCCGACTTAATTCGGAATTATACAATTCGAATATATAATTCCGACTTAGTATCTCGGAATTCCGACTTAACATCTCGGAATTATATAATTCCGACTTAGTATCTCGGAATTCCGACTTACATCTCAGAATATATAATTGCGACTTAGTATTTCGGAATTCCGACTTAATAACTCGGAATTATATAATTCCGACTTAGCATCTCGGAATTATATAATTTGCTACTTAGTATCTCAGAATTCCGACTTAGTATCTCAGAATTCCGACTCAATAACTCGGAATTATATAATTCCGACTCAGTATCTCGGAATTCCGACTTAACAACTCGGAATTATATAATTCCGACTAAGTATTTCGGAATTCCGACTTACATCTCGGAATATATTTTTTCCAACATTCGGAATTATTCGTCGTAATTCCGAGATACTAAATCGGAATTATATCATTCCGAGATGTTAAGTCGGAATTCCGAGATACTAAGTCGGAATTATATAATTCCGAGTTATTAAGTCGGAATTCCGAGATGTTAAGTCGGAATAATGAAAAAAAAATTAGTGTCCCTTCTACGCCTTCGTAAATTTGTTACTAAATTCAGTATTTCTATTTCTTTTCGCGGACATCTGTCTATTTCCACATCATCTTCAAATATCTGGAAAAAAGTATTGAGTTATTTGTCGAACATCTTGTCATTCACTTATATTTATATGTATTATTGTCTGTATTATCACTGTAAATGAATTCATATAATTACAATTATATTAATATTATTTTTTCAATAAAAAAAACAACAATCGGACCAATGGACATCTCATACATAACTCACCCTGTCTGTGTGTCATAGATTGTATACTGGGCTAAATACGAATGCCTGAAGAGTTTCTGAACATTATGGGCCAGCAACAGGTATCTGTGATCGGGAGATAATTGAAATCTCGATGGATTCAGCCGCAGCTGAAAGAAAAACAAACAAAAGATGTTGTATTTCCAATAAGGGATGCCAACTGATATGTTTGCCTTTGGCGTGATATATTTGCAATTGTATATTGCTTTTGTATATCTCTACGGGACATTCCTCAACGTCAGAATGTTACTTGTGGTTTTACTTTTATAAAGGACGTGTCAATAATGATATCAACGCAATAAAATTGGACGGGGTCGAGGTGGCTCCCGCTTATTAGAATTATACCTGTACTGGAAAAGGTAGGGTCTGAGATCGCTCCACAAGCACAAATTATATTATACAGTAACAAACAGTGTAGCTCCACTAATATTTAAGGAGCAATGAAATATAGAAAAAAGTATGTAAATTCATTCTTATTAAGTATTGTTTATAAATTCTAAGAATAACTGTGGAAATTTTACAACAGAAATAGAGGAATGTACACGAATATAGAAACCTTAAACAAAACCTAAACCATATTCATACAAATACAATAAAACTATACTAAAAAAACTTCAGCTGGATTATAATAATATGAAATACAAAAAAAAACTAGTTTCGTGATATTTTGTTTAGGGACAAGTCTTGTAATTTTTGTATTTCAAATGTTTTTTATCCACATATTTCTCATCATATGTTTTATGTTAGTGCTGTCAATTTTTATATATGTAACTAATTGAAATTCCAGGATAACTCTTAAAAACTGATTAATATTCGGATGGGGACTATGCAATTGATTTTGAAGGGCATTTGTTGTTCTACTCAAAGAGGATGAGTGTTCCGCCCAAATTAAAGTAGGAATAGCAGAATATTGACTAATATAGTTATCAATCGAATAATCGCACAACTTATCCAGTACATCATGTTTTGGTTAAAATTAAAAAAATCAATTGCAAAACAGGCACCATCTTCTGGATATGAAAACGGAAGACCAAGAACATAATGAAAAAATTTACCTACTAGCCATTATTCTTCTGTTACTCACCCGAAAGACCCAACTTCTGGATTTTTCTGTACCAGGACTGTGACTGTGAAATCGACATCCTTTATTATTGGTTTCTGGAAATGATTCCCATATTGCTTTATGAATAGCAATTTCAAAATCTACAATGAATCGTAATGACTTTAAAGGCACTGTTCCTTTATATACCCAAAAGTTGTAAAATTGGGAATTAACAAAGATTTTCTTAGGAATTCTACCTTTTTGTACCTTCACCAACGATTTTTATTTTTTGATGTTATATAACAAGCTCCTGTTATGTATGTATAAAACAGCATTTATTATAATATGATTATTTAACACTGTGCCCACGAATATTCAATACATACTTGAGCATATGAATGTATTTATTCACTTTCATTCGATAATCAACTGAAAGTTAAATGAATCCGTCGAGCGCGGTTACTCGGAAAGGAAGATTTCACAATTTATTGTTGACGAAAGAATGACGTCACATATATGGCTATCAACTGTAGAATACATACTCGTTTGGAAGTAAGAATGGAAGCTCGGAAAAGGTTGTATTTTATTTCTGAATAATAATAATAATAAATAATAATAATAAATCTTTATTTACCAAAAACACTTAAAGTAGGTTTTGTCAAATACAGTTAATACAAACTGACACGTTCATGCATAAATGAGTATGTTTGCTTTTTCATATAATATTGCATATATACTTGTTAAGATAGAGAGTAGATTAAAGCTATGGATATACACTTGGATCGAATAAGTGGTGTGAAGTATCTTGATTAACTGCCAATCATTTGTTATTTACTATTTATGTACTATCCTTTTCTATTGATTACTTTACATACTTACGAAAAATATGACTAATAGAAAATACTTACGTATGTTTGATTCGACATGAGTGTTCTAACCGATAAGTTGAATGCATTCAAAATGCTGATTCCACCCCAATGATCTTTGAATATCAATTCCTCATCTGCAAAAAGTCAATAATAATAATTAGAATTTCTTCAAATTCATAATAGACATGGAAAAAAGGAATAGTTTTCTATTCAACAATTTGAATTTACTCGAACATCAGTGAGTGAATTAACATGAAGTTCACGGCATCGGTAACGTGAATCGTATGCCATTAAATTCAGAAATGGCCCTCAGAATTCTTCCAGCAAATGGAGAATGTTTATTTGATGAAGATATTGACATTCAACTCCTCATATGGCGATATATTTCATTTTGCAGAAAAATGGCCCATCTCTCAACAATGCAAAAGAAAACAACTTTGACTGAAACCCTACAGAAAATTAGCCATATTCATTCCAGTTATGTTGGCAGTTCCTATTTTTCCATGACTGAAAACCTCAAAAGTCAAACGGTGATAGTTACCATAGTTGCGTTCTGTTGACCCACCCCATTCTCATCGTGAAACAGTGGATCTTGTCGTTTTGTTGATAGGTGCATGCCATGTTGCCTATTTCCATAGATATTTATAAGAGTTACTTTTAATACATTTGAAACGGCTTACAGATTGAATACATCATGAATAGCAACGCCCTAGAATTGGACCTTGAGGAACGCCAGTAATGGGACTCAGTGGAATATAAGTTTTATTACCAATTTTCACTCGGATAGATAATTCTTGATAATAAGAAGTGCACTATTGGTGAAGCAATTATAGTGTAATATTACCAATAAAAAATGATGCTTTAGGCGATCAAATGCTTTTGAGAAATCTCTGAAGGGTGATCATCCCTAATCTTGAGAAGAACGGATATGCAGCTGGGTAGGCCAATCGATAGAGATTTTCTGCTCTATTGGCCAATCAATAGAGATTTTCTGCTCTATTGTTTCTGTGATAAAAATACTACCAGGAAACCGACTGTCCCATCATACCTACTCTCATTACTTGGGATTGTTGTCGATAGTACTCTCACTTGGACCTGTCATATTAACCAATTGAGCAAAAAACTATCAAGAACACTTTTTTCATTGCGTCAGCTGAAAAATGTAACTAGTTTCGATACATTGACAATAACATATTTCTCCCTCTTCCATTCTTACATTAGCTATGGTGTTATACTCTGGGGCAACTCAACTGGGGCGTTAAAAATTTTTAATTTGCAGAAAAAAGAATAATAACAAATTCTGGTTATAGAGATCATTGTCAACGTCTGTTTTTGAAATTGAGAATAATGCCGTTATCCACATTATTTTTGTACAACGTTCTCATAGAAATTCATAAAAAATCAACTTCATTAATTAGGCAATCAGACCTTCATGACTATGATACCAGACATTGTAACAAAATTCGAACAAACCGCTATCGTTTGAGTAAATCACAAAAGAATACTCTGGATTTCAACCTCTACAACTATCTTCCCGATAATTCTAAAATTCTTAGTATGTCCAAATTCAAAAAAACAATACAAAATTATCTTTTGAGTTTTTGCTTCTATTCTGTCAAAGAATACGTGAATCATTTTATGTCTATAATGTCATCTTTGTTTTTATATTTTTGTATTTGTGTTTCTGCTTGTTTTTATACTATTTTAATTGTTAATCTGATCATTTCATACTATTTTAATTGTTTAATCTGATCATTACTTATGCTATTTTTTGATTTGCTACAAACATTTTATTATGTAACGTGGTGAAATAAACTATCTATCTATCTATCTATCTTTCTTTTTTTTTGTCTGAGGAGAGGAAATCTTACACAAGACTCTGGTCTTTCTAGAGTGCCGGATTCTTACCGACTAAAAGCCCTCCTCTCGTCTACCTCACCACACCGGAATCCGCTTTCGCATTTCTCCAGTGTGGTGGGCTGTTTTTGTTTCTTTTAATCATCTCTCCTATCTCTCTCCTCTTTCTCCTTGGTTTCTATAATTTGTCGGATGGTTTTATACGCTATTTTCCAGCCTTCTTCTGATATCACCAGGCTACTCATCATATTTTCTGCGTTAAATGTCCTTTCCACTCCCTTCATATACTCATCTCTCTCCCGGTGCCATCTAGGACACTCGAAGAGCGTGTGTTTCACGTCATCCACTACCCCGCAGTAAGTACACCTATCTGTCTCCGATTTCTTTCTGTCGTAGAGATATTTCCTAAAGCATCCGTGTCCTGAGAGAGCTTGCGTTAGATAATAGTCCATTTCTCCGTGTGGTCTACTCAACCAGACTGCAATATCCGGTATCAGCTGGTAGGTCCACCGGCCGTAAGTGCCAGATCTCCATTTTTCCTGCCATTTGGTCGTACGCGATGTTCTGGCTGTGCCCCTTGCTTCACCGTCTCTTTTCGTTCTTCTATAAGGAATTTTATCGGTGGTACCCCTGCTATAACTCCCACCCCTTCTGCCGATATGCTTCTGTAGGCGCTGCATATCCTAATACACATGAGTCTTTGGATTCTCTGCAGTTTTTTTTCCAATTTCTTGTTTTCGGTAACTGTGTGCCATACCGGGGCTGCGTATAGCACCTTGGAGTGTATCACACTCGACAGGGTTCTCCTTTCGGATGCCCTCGGCCCTCCAATGTTGGGCATCAGGTTGGTCAAGGCCACAAGGGTTTTTTCTGCTTTTTCTATAACCTTGTTTACGTGTTCAGCAAACGTTAGCTTCGTGTCGATTCATACTCCCAGATACTTTATTGCCTCACTTGGTTTCACCGTGGTGTCTTGAACTCTGAATTCTATCGGTGCAATCTTCCTTTTTGTGGTCAGAAGAACTACCTCTGTCTTTTCGGGCGCTAGCTGCAGATTTCTGCCTTCCATCCATTCTGTGATTCTGATGAGTGCGGTGTTTGCCGTATTCATCAGTGTACGTTTCTCTTTGGCAGTTACTACCATTGCTATATCGTCTGCGAAGCCAATAAGTGTAGTACCATCTGGCAATTTTATTTTCGGTAGATCGTCGTACAGAATGTTCCACAGTATTGGTTTCAGCACAGATCCCTGTGGAACTCCGCTGTTTATGTCCATGGTCCTGCTGATCCCCTCGGCCTCCAGTATTACTCGCCTCTCCGATAGGTATGAACTTATAATATTCACCAGACTCTCATCAACTTTCTTCTTCCTGAGTTCTTCCAGGATAATTTGCCATGATGCACTGTTGAATGCATTCTTAACATCCAGGGTGATCATTGCACATAGTCTTCGGTGGAGGTGCGAGTATTCTGCAGCACCTCTAGCGATTTTCGTCACCTGGAGGATTGCGTCTACTGTCTGCCTGCCTCCCCTGAAACCGTATTGGTTATCGGATAGTTCCTCTGTGCGTGTTAGTTCTCTTTTAAGCCTTGCCAGTATCAGGTGTTCGTATAGTTTGCCCTCTATATCTAAAATGCATATCGGTCTGTACGACGACGGGTTGTTCACCGGCTTGTCTCCCTTTCTTAAAAGGACTAATTTCGCTTTTTTCCACTCTGCTGGAAAGTTTGCTCCATCTGCAAGATTATTGTAGACTCTCAGTACATCTTCTGGCCGCTCTATAACAACTTGTTTTAATACCTTCGGTGGTATATTCCCAGGTCCCGGTGCCTTGTTATCCTTCAGCTTATTGCTTGCAGCTAGTAATTCTTCGAGTGTAAAATTTATAAACTTAGCGTTGATATCGCAGTCAAATATCACAGTTTCGTGCGTCGGAAATAGGGAATCCTCCATCTTTGGCATTGTCAGATTAGGTCTGGTAGGGTATCCAATCATACCCTTCATGACTATTTTGTATCCGTCTCCCCAGATATCATCATCGATTTTTTGGCAGAGTGATTTCCAGCTGGCTCTTTTTGAGTTTTTAATAGAGTTTCTCAACATCTTCTGACTCACTTTGTAGTCTTTCCATAGTTGGAGGTTTTCTTGTGGATGGTTTCTCTTTGCATTCCTTGTATCTATCTATCTATCTAAACTATCTAACTGTATTGCTAAATTAGTTATAAACATTTAAAAAATAAAAAAAAATATTTTTATCGTTTTTGACTTGGAACTTGAAAACTAATGAATCAATCTCGATAATTTCAATGGACGAATTATAGAGAATCTAAATGCAGAGAAAATAAGTTCTAGCACAACTCGGTCGGATTATTAGTAACGGAGAAAAATTTGGAAAACAAAAAAAAAAAAAATTTTTACATAACTTCGCCACGAATTGTAGTGCAAACTTTCCACGACATAGTAGTGATGTAATGTAATATGTACTTCATGTGTGGAAAACTCAGGCGCTGTGGGATCATTAGTTTTGGCATAATCGCAATCTGAATTTTTTAATGCACTTTATTGCAGCAGACCTGGATGCGTCATAGGTGGTCCGATTCCAATTTTTCAAAAAGGTTTCGAGAGTAGAAGTATAGTACTACAAAACATATATTCTCATTTTGCGTTAAAATGCTGCAAAACAGGTGAAAAATACTTGCAAACATGATCGAAAATGGGCGAGTGCGTGAAAGCGGTTGAGTAGTGGGGGTAGAGCAGCAGTCCCGGGGAAGCGAATGTATAGCAATACAAGCTGCGCCCGTTATGAATCTGCTGCTCTATCCCCACTCCTGAGGCGCTTTCATGCACTCGCCGGTTTTCGGTCATGTTTGCAGCATTTTAACGCAAAATGAGATTAGTCATTTGTCAGTACTATACATCAACTCTCAAATTCTTTCAGGAAAATTGAAATTGGACCACCTATGAAGCATCCAGGTCTGCTGCAATAAAGTGCATTGAAAAAATCAAAACTAATAATCCAACAGTGCCAAGTGCATATCAATCACTACTATGATGTAGAGAACCTGCTTCAAAACTTGAAAAATCGTGGTGTTACACATTTTTTTAAAAACGCAGATTTTTCCCGGTTTTTCCGTTTTTTCTCGTTACTAATAATCCAATCGAGTTGTGCTAGATCTCATTTTCTTCGCATTCTGATTCTATACAATTCCTCCATTGAAATATCGAGACAAGTCGTTTTTGAAATAAAAAAATGCTTTTAACTGTTTATAACAAATTTAGAAATGACAGTTGGGAGTAGGAAACATAACAGGATATAACTACTATTGATTGGTCTAGTGGTCGGGCCGAAAACCTGACTGAGAATGTTCATAATATTTTCTAAAATAGCATAGGTAAAACACTGATTGGTCTTGAATCCTTCAGGATTTTCAGAATACTAACCTTGGGAAGTGGGATGTACTATTTTCCAAGAGTCATTTCCACAAAGCAGAATCATTTTAACATTTATGTTGTCTGACCCAGTTGCATTGGATTTGATTTCAAAAAGTTTTTTTTTTTGCAGTTTCTATATCAACTGGACTGAAGTTAAAAGTCCCCGATCCGGAATTGACAGTATTATCATAAACATTCAAGGCGTTTTCACCGGAAACGTATCTTGTGATGACATTCGCGACTGATACTTCATTCGGTAAGTCGTATTTATTTTTATGAGACCATTTAAGTTCCATAGAGATTTATTACTCGTATCTTTCACGCTGTTTGAAAAATAAATAACTTTTTTTATGTTCTATCGCGGGATTTGCAGAAGTTTCTAATTTGTAATATAGTCAATCTTCCATTTTTTGTCCTCTTGAATTTTGCCTTCTCTATTTGTTTTATAATTTCTTTCAGATCTGAAGTGAGCAATTGAGAGTATTTTTTGTTATACGTGCATTCATTATTGTAGCATGGTTATTGAAATAACTAAGCAAAAATGATAGAAACAATATGTGGGTTCAGATTTGTTAATATTCAGTTCACATGAGAATCCTCTAAGTGAAGCTGTAGATTACGCTATAAATGACCCATCTCCTTTCAAACGACCCAAGTACTCCCTTGGGCGATGGGTCCACCTACTTCTCACATACCATGGTACTGTAATTATGCTCTCATGTCAAAATTAATTTTGTGAATACCATCCTCAGACAGCAATTCTGAATTATTTTTTTTTCAAATTAAACCCATGAAAGGCTGGAGACCTGCATTGAAAGATAAGGTGCTGCAAATCAGAAATCGTAAATCAGCCAAGAAGAGTCCGATAAACTTTACGAAACTATTCTATTTTGTATAACATTGTTATTGTTCTTCCGGTTCGATATCTTCCTCTTGATATAAATGATCCCTATTAATTTCACTCGCGACAACAAATCACAATTATTGTAGCTACCACCGTTTGAATTTTAAGTGCTACCAACATGACTAAAATAAATATCAATTATTTTCTGTGGGATTCATGTTGATAATTTGCGGGGTTAGGAGAATGGTAATTTTTGAGGCTACATTTTATGTGGAGAATTATAAAAAAAGGCTCAACATTGTGCCTGAAAAAAAAGATGATTGATTTTGTTTGTTGTAATCAGAGTAAAAATAACTAATAAAAAACCTTTATGAAGACAAGCTTTTATTTAAGACGTGAACATTTAAAATAAGTTCAAGTCATCGCTGACAATTATTTAATTATTTTTGGTTGAATAATTGGTATTGAAAAGCTTGTCGCGCGAAGTATTCATAAAAGTGAGTACCAATTAATTTCATTGGACAATGATGGGTTGGTAAGTAATAACTTGTCGAAGTATTAATTGTTTCACAATTCGCGCGACAAGCTTTTTGAAATCAAATAATTCAACGAAAAATAATTAAATCTTTGTCAGCGATGACTTGAACTTATTTTATACGTTTTAGTACACGGCTTAAATGAAAGCTGATCTTTAAAAATATTTTTTATAACTTATATTATTTTTTGCTTTTTAGTTAGTTCGCCTTAATTTGTTCATTTCAAGCAGAGCATCGTTATTACAGGGTCTCTTCCCTGTAAGTTTTGAGCTGAAAGAAATCATGATCTCCGACTCCAAAAACTCCGAATCTGACCATAATCACAAAACTCGTCCTCCATCCTGAAGTCGCCATCTTGAAATTATAGATTTTGTGAAAAATTCATTATCTCCGAACATGAAAACCCCCACATACAAATTTTGAATGAAATGTGACCATAATCAGAAAACTCGTCCTCCATCTTGGGGCCACCATCTTGAATTTATAAATGTTGACGAAAAATTCAAAATATCCGACTGCGAAAATCGCCGCATACCAATTTTGAATCGAATCGGATTATAATCACGAAACTCGTCTTCCATCTTGAATTTATGAATTACGACAAAAACATAATCTCCGATCCCGAAAACTCCTGCATACCAATTTTGAATCGAATCGGACCATAGTCACAAAACTCGTCCGCCATATTTGAGCCGCCATTTTGAATTCATGAATTTTGACGAAAAATTCATTATCTCCGATCCCAAAACCCCTCACATACTAATTTTCAATCGAATCGGACCATATTCACAAAACTCGTCTGTCATCCCAAATTTATGAATTTTGACAAAAAAATTCATAATCTCCGTCCCCAAAACCCCCACATACCAATTTTGAATCGAATCGGACCATAATCACAAAATTCGTCCGCCATCTTGGAGCCGCCATTCTGAATTTATGAATTTTGACAAAAAATTCATAATTTTCGACCCCGAAAACCCCCACATACCAATTTTGAATCAAATCGGACCATAATTACAAATCTCGTCCGCCATCTTGGAGCCGCCATTTTTTTTTAACAAAAATTCTCTAATGCATTGTCACCGGAATTTTGAACATCTGCCAAATTCAAAATTAATCAAACGACTAGAAGTCGGTCAAAACTCACTTGCAAAATTTGACCCTAACTAACGAACTGACAAGTGAAACTAAATAAAAGCTTGTAATAAAAACGGTATTTTTGGATCTGAGAAGTATTTGGATTCGTGTTCAGCAGACGAAAATACGTTAACATCCCAAATTTCATTGAATTCAGAGATGGAGGCAACTAACAGCAATTTTACCATTTACACACTATTGTGCTGGTATAGTTACGCACAGAGAATCTGGTATAGTTACGCACAGAGAATGAAAGATGAACGAATCCTCAAAAAAATATATAACAAATGAAGCTGATCAGAAAACGGAAAGATTTCATAAAGTGATGGACCTACAGGACCTGAGAACAAGTGTGGCGGGTGGAAGGAGTACAGACATATATGGAGATGGCAAACCGCGTCTGGTGATTTTGAAATTTCGACCTTTTGGCTCCGATTTTGAAACTATTTTTCAGGAAAATTAATGGTTGAGATTGAGAAACTGATTTCACGCTGATGCCTCAATCTGCTTCCGAAACGTTCAAATTATCATCTTAGTCAGGGTTCGACTAGAACTTGGTGTATTAATTTTTTTTGTATTGTTCAAATTTTGAGAATACTTTATCAAACAGAAATATGATGATTAACTTGTTTTACATCCTCATTATATCCCCATAATAATGCATAGTGTTTCATGATCACCGTACCTGAGAAATATTATTGATTTTCCGTACCTGAGACCCAAGTTCCATTGAATCTGAGCGGTTGGAAGTCATGGCTCAAGATATCCTGCAACTTGAATCTTGTACCTCTCACTCTGGGTCCTTCGTCAGGTGGAGTGAGCAGAACTACAGACGTCACGATGAGGGCTAATACCACGACAATGACCAGAAGGGCAATGAGGATGCCTCTCCAGTTGCGTTGATTGGTATTACTTGATACCAACTGAAACAAAAATCACTGAGTTATGAGCGTTATGAAAGAGTTTTTCAATATATCCCAGTCTTGATCGTCATGGAATTCGTTTCAGCCCCCTTTGATGGTTTTAATTTTAAATTAAGGAACAATGGAGCACTATCAGCTGACGTTACAACATGCCGATCATCAGCTGATCGGGGGACAAACAAAGCATTAAAAGGGCAAAGTTTTATAGCCTCTTTCTTGATAGCAAATAATAAAACATTTGGAAAAGAATTGGAACGAATACAGTACTCTACTGCCTGTTGTTTGTGTCTGATCAACGGGAAATCCCGAGCATGTAATGTGAACGACCGAGGTCATTCGAAAAAATGTTCATCGACTTTTCTAGCATTTTCTACCACGTGACTGATTATATAACGCAGAAAGTAGCTTTGTTTGTACCCCCGTCAGCTATTTGACAACTGGGAGTATATGTCAGTCTCATTCTATATATTTTCACAACAGCAAATATAATTGTGTTGAATTGTGAATCTCAATTTGAAGTTATTCAATATACAGTGCTTCTCAAAAGTCCCCTTACCCCCTCTTATTTTTGGAACGATTATACATAAACAAGTGAAATTTTGAAACTGATTATTAAAGGTTGTAAACTTCCCTACTAGTGATGATAGATGACAAAATAGTCAAAGATGACGTCACAAGGCCATTGTGACCAATAATTTTAAATGGAACCCTACAACAAGCGACACCTCTTTTGAAAGATATCGAAAAAACCTATTCAATGATACTAATTTTGTTTGTGTTTATGGCAGTTTTAATGGCTCATTAGTAAACATTAAAATTTAAATTCCATCCAGTATGATATTAATTACAGATTTAAGAATCAGTATCTACTTAAAGAAATTGCTCGAAGTGACCTCCATTTACTTCCTGACAGTGAAATATCCTATTTTCAAACTCTTCTCGTACTTTTGCAAATGTGTCTGCGGAAACAGACTCACATTCTGCAACAACACGTTGTTTTAAAACGTCAATATTGTCAGGTTCAGTGGCGTAAACCTTCGAATTAACGTACCCCCACAGAAAAAAATCCAAAGGTGTGAGGTCCGGTGATCGAGCTGGCCATTCCGTTGAACCTCGTCGTCCAATCCATCTACCACGATACTCCTAATCCAAATACCGTCTTACTGCACCGTAATAGTGTGGAGGAGCACCATCCTGTTGGAATGTTATTTCCAAATTGCCGAATTCATCTGGATTATCTTCCAAAATTTCAAGGATTAACGGTTCTATTGCGTTCTGCAACAGCTCCAGATGAACCTCACCAGTTAAATTAGTATTTGAAAAAGAGGCCCAACGATGTGGTTTCCCAGGATACCTGCCCAAACATTCACCTTCTGGGGAAATTGGGTATGTGTTTCACGAAACAGGTGAGGATTTGCGTTACTCCAATACCTCATATTCTGTGTATTTACATTTCCATTCAGATAGAAAGTACTTTCGTCACTAAAAAAAATTGTTTGGACATAGTCTGGCTGTTGGTTAATTTTAGATTCCATATTTCCACAAAATTCTAGTCTGGGTCGTCGTCTGAGAGTTGATGAACCATTTTTAACTTGTATGGATGAAATTTGTTTTTTTTCCAACACCCTGTGTACTGTACTCCGACTGATTCCACAGGTAGATGCAACGTGAGTTGTTGAAGAAGTAGGATTAACTATTACTTCTGCCAGTATATAAATTTTTTTCTCATCAGAAATTTGTGGTCTGCCAGATCGTTTCGCATCATTAATACTACCCGTTGTTTCAAACTTACGGAGAAGCTCCCTTAAATAAGTCATCGAAACGGGGCTATCGGGAAACCTCTCATCAAAAATGCGTTCTGCTGCATGAATATTTTGTCCAGTTTCACCAAGAATTAGGATCGCTGCTACTTTATCACCTAAAGCACGTACCATTTCGCTCCTTGAAGCACCTAAACGTTCGGCTCACAACAGTTTAACAAATTATTAAAATGTACAAAAACATTAAAAGTACCAAAACCTGCTAAAACAGTTAAACGTTCGATCAACAATACACAAATTATTAAATGTACAAAAACTTGGATAATTACAAAAACGTCGAATTAGGGAGACTAACAGAAACGTCAGCTTATTTGACAACTATCCAGAGGCGGAGCTTGAATTTGGAATTTTAGTATTAACTGATTTAATTCATCACAGCTTTGCGTTTTTTAAAAGCGAGTTGCCAAAACTGCCATAAACACAAACGAAATTAGTATCATTGAATAGGTTTTTTCGATACCTTTTAAAAGAGGTGTTGCTTGCCGTAGGGTTCCATTTAAAATTATTGGTCACAATGGCCTTGTGACGTCATCTTTGACGATTTCGTCATCTATCATCACTAGTAGGGAAGTTTACAACCTTTAATATTCAGTTTCCAAATTTCACTTGTTTATGTATAATCGTTCCAAAAATAAGAGGGGGGGAGCGGACTTTTGAGAAGCACTGTATGTAGAGGAGTAAATATGTCGTTTGATTTCCCTACTAGCTGTTTGACAACTGGCAGTTTTCGTCACTGACAGTGTCCAATTGTGGGACAAATACTATATATTTTCACAACAAGAAAAATAATCGTGTTTAACTAATTTGAAGATGCTCAATATAAGTAGTGAAGTAAAAATGTCATCAATTGATTTTACGACAAGGCAAAAAATATATAGAAAGTGAATGATAAAGGATTTTTTTCCATCGATATTTGTTCTATGTATGTTTCTTTGGCAATTTTTATATTCTATTCATATTTTTAAAATCCATAATTTGAGATCTTCAGTTAAAATTGTGGATCTCAATTTATACGGAATGATGGGTGTATAATGCATTTTTATATTTTTATAAAAAGTATAGAGGTTAAAAATGGACAAACTTGGGAAAAATTATGATTTTACATGAAATTCAACTATATATCTTTGAGAGTTACTCTCCGCCGAGCTACTACCCGCTAGTCGAAGTTAAATTATTTAGACAATAACCATACATAAAAAATGTAATTTACAGAATAAAAAAACCCGACTGCGTTAAAAGAGTACTTTAAAAAAGATGGAAACAAGATGACCAGAAAATATTGTGCGAAAATTATGTTTTGAGACGTTAACTATTAAACTTAATACTGTAAACAATCTCACGCAGTGGGAGGCATCTTTTTTAATTTAACAATGAAGATATATTATTGCCTCCGACTGCGTGAGATTGTTTACAGTATGAAGTTCGATAGTTAACCTCTTGAAACATTATTTTCTGAATATATTTTCTGGTCATCTTGTTTCCATCTTTCTTAAAAGTGCACTTTTTAAATTACCTTTTTTTATTTTACACTTTTTAGTTGGGATTATAAGACGGTATTAATCTAGTCATTATTTAAATTTCCTTTTTTTGTTTTACACTTTTTAGTTAGGATTATAAGACGGTATAGTCCATCCAATATCAATTGCAGAGGTGTTTCTATAGGGAGCAAATAAAAAATCACTTCGCTAACACGAGCGTATATGCGAAGAAACGGAACGAAAAATAATCTGTACTACTTGTATACAGTCTCCGTCGGCACAAAGAGCCCGCTGGTCAACGTGGACTTGAGTGACTGCTGTCTGTTCTACAACCGATTCGTCTGGGCCAATCAAGTCGGACATCAATGCAAATTCAAACTATTAGTTAGTTCGAACAGCTGGTAATTTGAATTATAGGTAAAAAATAATAAAAACACGTTCATAAGTTCACACAAATGTTATTAAAAGAGGTTAGTTTACAAATAATTAGGTAATGATTTGCTTGGTGTTCGTTTGAGTTTGACCATGAAAATCAAATCAACACGCTTAGCATTTCAAACAAACATGACATTTAATGCCTGTTCGTTTGTCATGCTCACGTTGCTCTAATCTGATTTGAGCAATATTTGGTTGTTCGTTTGTTCAGAGCAATTGATCAAAGAGTGTTCGTTTGACAGGAGCAAATTATTATAGATCTGATAAAGCATGCAATTTATGGACTTGGAGCATGGGTTTAGAAATTTAGGTTATGATTTGCTTAGTGTTCGCTTGAGTTTGACCAATAGGATATTTTTACTACCGGATCATAAAAATCAAATCAATCGCATCACAATTACGTTATCTCCATGCTTTTTCGAGCAGGCTGAGCATTTCGAACGAACAGGACTTTTATAAACCAGACCAAATCTATTGCAATACGAGACTTGCGTCTAATTTTCAGCGCCACCACGGTGGAAAATGGCGCAAAATTTCTTGACATTTTTTTTTTAAATTAAAGTGGTTGGAATAGGATAATGTTAAAAAAAATTGATAATGTCATATATTTCCGATCTATTGCCGTAAATACGATGGGAGGTCATAAATCACGCGTTATATTTGTGTTTTAATAGCTCTGAAAGATTAAAAACCAGTAGCGTCTGTGGTCTTGGTGTGTGCCGATCGAAATACGTTTTAGGATATCAAAATATCTAAATAAAATTAGTTATCTCCGCCACTGCTGCTCACAGGAAGACTTGCTTATGCTTCTACAATTGATATTGGGAAAACTATACTTTTTTGTGGGTGATTGGCTATTATAACTAAGACTAATTTGATCTCTAACGTGTTGCAATTGTTTCTGTCGCGATGCCGGAGTTTGGCGGCGTGCACTTTCTTGTCGGGCTTTTTTGTTTTTTCGAGAAAGATTTGCATACGACCGACAACGCTTTCGAAGTCGTAACATTGTGAGTTATGTAATACTCAGGTGTACAACAAATAGATACAAACTCCCACCATGTGTACTGAATCATACACTAGGAAAGTACATGCACGATTTCACTAATAACAAAGGAATATACTACAATAACAAAGTAGATGGATATCCCAATCGGCAACATCCAGCCTATCAGTATTTTCCGTATGTTGAGAATCGTTTTAGGTAAGAAGGAAATCGAGAGGCGGGACAGAGGTCTATCATAAATGAAGAGACTGAGATCAACGTTTGTATGCTGCATAGGCAATAAAAAACTGTAACAGAAAATTGTAAAATATACGTTGTCCCATTTGAAAATAAACATATTGTTCGAATATCTCAGAAACTGTACATTTGGCATCGTCAGAAATATAAAATTGGAAATCGTTGGTCCATCTAATATACATAACCAAAATTTTGTTATTGTATCTTACAGGGTGTCAAAGATATCTTCATGTTTCCATACTTTACGCGCGCACTGTATATACTAGAAATCCCTGTCTATTTTTGCTCCATTCTATAATAAGTGTCACATAAAGAGATATAATTGGGAATCAATATTATTTCACTTTGAAACCGATATTGGAAGTTACCGTACCGAGACGGGAATAGATTCTGAAAGAGTAACCCTCGCGCGTTGATTCAATATGTTCAGAGGAAGAAATAAATCAGATAAGAGCTCATTGTATTGGTGTCGAAAACTCATTGTATACATTGTGTATCGATTTACTATTTTGTCTTGTATATGTAGCATGTACCATCGGAGAGAACTATGGAACATATAAATACCGGGAAAATCAGTCTATTTCTGATTTGATATTGAAAAATTAGGCACAACCGCTTTCTTAGTTGTTTTACCAACCTTCAGAAGTAAAGAAAACTTGTTCGTGTTAAGATCACGGGGGCCTTACCCTTTATAGTGGGTTCTGAAACCACCCTTGAGGCTTTGAAAAATGTTTCACCGGCTGTGCTGGGAGTCGAACCCGCATCGTCGTGGGCACAAGACTAACAATCCTACCACTGAGCCACTAATTCTTGTATTGTAATGAATCATAAAAGATCGTTCGAAAATGGATAACATTCATATTTATGAGGTACATGCAGGGCGCTTTCAGAGATGAGGCATCCTTTCAGAAGGATATAACACTCGTAAGAATACGTGATTGCACAAAAAATCACATAAAGGTGTCAACAAATCTATTAGACAAGTCATAACTTCTAGAATATCAGGTGTATCAAAATGAGATTTGGTATAGATGAATGATATGTGAAGAAGAGAGTTTTCGCATATTTTTCACTTTCCGGTCACTTCCGGTTTCACCGGAAATGTCTCCGGTTTTGAATTTTTAAATGGAACACCATGTATATTGTAACATTTTTTTATTTCTGAGACAATTCTGGATCAGAATGTGATATTTTAAAAAGTTTTTCCGCCTACTTCATTTTTTTAGAGTCACTTTCAATATTGCATCTAGGTGGCCATGATCGGACGTAAATTAATCTGAGGACCTCAGGTGACGTCAGAAAATTACAATTGCAAAGTTTTAGTGACTAGTATGATAGGAATGAGGCAAGTTGGCAAAATTATATTTTCGTGTCTAACTATTATTTTTCGAATAGCGACAAGCACTTTCCGAAAAAAGGATTTTTTGGCGATTCTAACGATACTAAATTATTCGTGATTAGATTAAAGATAAGAACCTATATTGAATATTACTAAGGGAAATACTGGCTAATAATTGATTTCCTTTCGTCAAGTGTGCCATGGATAATAATTTATTTACTTTCACTGTAGTAAATTTTCAAAGTGCATTCCTCATTGTTCAAGACACATTGTTTGAGGTTGATAAAAACGGTTTTAAGAGAAATTAGTCAAGAAACGCAGATAGGTCACGAATCAGCAAGAAAAATACTGAAAAAGCACGGATATCGACCATCCAAATATCAATTACATCAACATTTGTATGCTGACGATGGCGTTAGACGGGCAGTGTTTTGTGATTGGCTGCTTCAAAATCATAGAGTCAACCCAAATTTTATCAACTTCATTCTATTTTCCGACGAATCACAATTTACAAATAATGGTATGTTCAATAAACAAAATACTCGGTACTGGGCCCAACAAAATCAACATACAATGAGAGAGGGCAATTTTCAAGAAAGGTTTGGCGTCAATGTCTGGGATGGTATCGTTGGAAACAGAATGATTTGGCCAACATTGTCAGTTAACAGGGGTTAGGTACTTAGGTTTTCTTCAAAATGAAATCGAGGATCATCTCAATATCTACCTTCAGTTTTACGAAGAATTCACTTCCAACAAGATGGAGCACCCCCTCATAATAACAGAGAAGTTCTTAATTACTCAATAGAGCATTTCAATAATCAAGTTATTGCAACCAATGCCTGCCCGCTCGCCGGATCCCACTGTACTAGATTTCTTCATTTGGTGATATGTTAAAGGAATAATTACTATGCAACACCCCCAGCCACTCTTGAAATCTTAGAAGAAAGAATTCTACGGGCATTTAGAATTATAACCTCAAATGTTACGAAAAGTGTCGAGAGAAACAATTGAACGAGTTGAAATGTGTCTTGAACAATGAGGAATGCACTTTGAAAATGTACTACAGTGAAAGTAAATAAATTATTATCCATGGCCCACTTGACGAAAGTGAATCAATTATTAGCCAGTATTTTCCTTAGTAATATATATGTTCTTATCTTTAATCCAATCACAAATAATTTAGTATCGTTAGATTCGACAAAAAATCCTTTTTTCGGAAGGTGCTTGTCAAAAAATGGTCGCCATTTGAAAAATAATAGTTAGACACGAAAATATAATTTTGTCAACTTGCCCTATTCCTATCATACTAGTCTCTAAAACTTTGCAATTGTCATTTTCTGACGTCACCTGAGGTCCTCAGATTAATTTACGTCCGATCATGGCCACCTAGATGCAATATTGAAAGTGACTCTAAAAAAATGATGTAGGCGGAAAAACTCTTCAAAATATCACATTCTGATCCAGAATTGTCTCGGAAATAAAAAAATGTTACAATATACATGGTGTTCCATTTTAAAATTCAAAACCGGAAACATTTCCGGTGAAACCGGAAGTGACTGGAAAGTGAAAAATATGCGAAATCTCTCTTCTTCACATATCATTTATCTCTACCAAATCTCATTTTGATACACCTAATATTCTAGAAGTTATGACTCATCTAATAGATTTGTTGACACCTTGTATGTGATTTTTTGTGCAATCACGTATTCTTACGAGTGTTATATCCTTTTGAAAGGATGCCTCATCTCTGAAAGCGCCCTGCATGTACCTCATAAATTTGAATGTTATCCATTTTCCAACGATCTTTTATGATTCATTACATTACAAGAATTAGTGGCTCAGTGGTAGGAGTGTTAGTCTTGTGTCCACGACGATGCGGGTTCGACTCCCAGCACAGCCGGTGAAACATTTTTCAAAGCCTCAAGGGTGGTTTCGGAACCCACTATAAAGGGTAAGGCCCCCGTGATCTTAGCACGAACAAGTTTTCTCAACTTCTGAAGGTTGGTAAAACAACTAAGAAAGCGGTTGTGCCTAATTTTTCAATATCAAATCAGAAATAGACTGATTTTCCCGGGTGGCAAGGTTATATATTTATATGTTCCATAGTTCTCTCCGATGGTACATGCTATTTATACAAGATAAAACAGTCAATCGATACACAATGTATAAAATGACATCAATATAATGAGCTCTTATCTGATTTATTTCTTCCTCTGAACATATTGAATCAACGCGAGGGTTACTCTTTCAGAATATATTCCCGTCTCGATGAGGTAACTTCCAATATCGGTTTCAAAGTGAAATATTATTGATTTCCAATTATATCTCTTCATGTGACACTTATTATAGACTGGGGCAAAAATAGACACGGATTTCTAGTATATACAGTGCGCGCGTAAAGTATGGAAGCATGAAGATATCTTTGACACCCTGTTAGATACAATAACAACATTTTGGTTATGTATATTAGATGGACCAGCGATTTTAAATTTTGTATTTCTGACTATGTCAAATGTACAGTTTCTGAGATATACGAACAATATGTTTATTTTTAAATGGGGCAACGTATATTTTACAATTTTCTGTTACAGTTTTTTATTGCCTATGCAGCATACAAACTGTTAATGTCCAATATTGACCATTAATTTTGAGGAATTAGGAAAAATATTTTTATTGCAACATAAAGAGAAAATAAGATGGGCCACTTGGTATTTGTTAAAGTTTAAAAAAGTCTTTGCTGTTTTTGTACTGATAAGCATGATATGAGTATCGGTTTAATTTCGTTAAATAAAGTAGGTTTTACTGTCAGTAGGTACGTCGTGATTTACTGTCAGTAGGTACGTCCGTGATAGTTCTTTGAAAGTAGGCTTACCAGCGATAAAAATCAGAGTAAAATACAATGGTACATTTAACAGAGCGTCAAAGAATTAAAATTTGAATACCAAAAGAATGTGGTGACAGGTTATACTATAATATTATGAAATTTGAGTATGTTTTATTTGCGACATTATTTGTAGGACACAAACACACGAAGAGGTATGTGAAATATTAAATAACAAGTATGAAGACCTCCTACAGCACGTGGTACTGTATCTGAAATTATTCATAAATTTGAGGAAAGTGGACATGTACGAGAACTCCCAAAAAGTGACAGCCCTGCTATTCCAGAGCAAACAAAAACTGAAATTTTTTTGTCTATGGTTGAAGACCCTCGTAAGGCTACTAGAGTTATTGCAACCGAAAATCACATCAGTCAAACAACTGTTAGTAAATATAAAAAAGTGGCATCCGTATGAAGTACAATTGGTACAGGAACTGAACGAAGACGATCCAGATCGCAGAATGGAGTTCTGTGAAACAATGTTGAATAGATTTGACACTAATCACACTAAAATTTCTTCAATCAAATCCTTTTTTCTGATGAGGCTACTTTCTAATTGAATGGCACGGTCAATGAACCAAACTGCAGGTACTGATCAGATGAAAATCATCATTGGATGGTGAAGGCACATACGCAGTATCCACAAAAGATCAATGTGTGGGCAGGAATTATTATTAATACCATTATTGGACCTTATTTTTGGAAGTTGATTGCAGAAGTAGCCAGACTCTGTCCTAATGATATAAATCCTCATATCGTGAATAGATCAATTTGGATTCAGCAAGATGGAGCGCCTCCTCATTATCTTCGAGGCGTTCGTGAGTTTCTCGACATTACATTTCCAAATCGTTGGATTGGAAGAAGAGGAGCTATCGAATGGTTTAATAACCCCGATGTTATGCCAAGGTACGTACCGTAGCAAAAAAAATTATAATTAAAACAAACTCACATTACCACCTCAACGGTATCTCTATTGTCCCCCTTTTAATAATGATTGTTTCTTTCAGCAATGTCGTTGAACAAAATATTACCTACTTATAATGAATAAAAAAAAGCCAATACTGATGAAGCCTCTGGCAAGAGGCGAAACGTCTATCTAAAAACTCTCATTTCTCTCATTGAATCTACATCCCAAGAACCTCCAAAAAATAAAAAATAAAATATATATATATATATATATATATATAATTTGCGGGGTAAAACTCACACCTAGTGCTATACAGGGTGTTTCTCAATAACATGCTAATATTCAAGAAGGTTACTCTTGGGTCCATTTTGAGGAAAAAACTTGCTCCTAAAGGTCTCAACTTTTGAAATACAGGGTGCTGAAATTTTAAGAAAAAATAAAAAATTTATGATTGATTTGTATGAAACGTAGTACGCATCTTCTATGCATCAAAAGGCATTTTAAGCTGTACAACATAATTTTTTATTCTTGCCAGTGGCGTTCGTGCGGGTTTGCACTGAAACATTTTAAAGAGAGCCACTGACTTTTCTTGAAGTAAAAATCATTGTAATCCTCATTCCTTTTTGAGCAAATCTGGTCTCCTGATGTTTTTTCGTTTGATGTCTGGTATTTGCATAAAAAAATAAAATTCATTCATTGGCATCTCGCTAGACCACTAACGAGAAAAAACAATTTATATAACTACAAACAAAAATTTATTCGAGAGAAAAAATATGAAACAGTAAAATTATGAAATCAAAGTAATATAAATCAATGGAAAATGTTTGTGGCATTCAGACGAGAGAATGAAAACTAGAACTGAAAAATAAAAATATGGATCGGCCAGGATTCGAACCTGAGACCTTTCGACTTCTAGTCGAACGCTCTGCCAATTGAGCCACCAGTCCTTGTTTGAAACCGGCGATTCACAATTTTAAATTCAGTTCCGTGTTAGTAACGAAGATGATGAGGGTTAATGTGATGCATGAAAACATTCACGCATGCACACCTAATGAGATTATATTGTTCTACCCGCCGGTGTCAATCTATATCGGATTATCGACCAACTTCAGACCGGAAATTTCAGGGTGCATGACTCCAGCCAAGTGAATATAAATAAGTGGTGGATAGCGTCTGTAAATGAATTTTTTTGTCGGAACTGAATTTGAAAGTGGGAATCGCCGGTTTCAACCAAGGACTGGTGGCTCAGTTGGCAGAGCGTTCGACTTGAAATCAAAAGGTGCCAGGTTCGAATGCTGGCCAATCCATATTTTTATTTTTCAGTTCTAGTTTTCATTTTCTCGTCTGAATGCCACATACATTTTCCATTGATATATAATTACAGACGCTATCCACGCACAAAGAAATGAATTAAATCAGATGTTCGAAATGTAAACCTCCTACAAATATGCATGCCTCTGCTCTTTTTCTCCTGGACTCACGTACTCTTTGGAAAATGCCGGAACTGTTTCTGATAGTTTCGCAAGAAACTATGATGCGATTTCTGCCCCACAGGATATAATATAAACTATTGAGGCCCGGGGACGTAGGTGGCCATGCGTGTGGTCCTCCGCGACCTATCAAGCGATTATTGTAATTTGTATTTAAATATTCGCGCGCCAGAGCACTGAAGTGCGCTGGCACTCCGTCGGGAACATCTTCCATCAAAGCTGGCATTTCTTCTTCGAAAAACTGCCGATAATTATGCTCATTCAACCTCTCATGAAGAAAATGAGGTCCAATTAAATATTCACTGCATATTCCAGCCCACACGTTAACGGAAATCTGCTGCCGGTGACAGGATTCCAAGTTTGCATGTCGGTTTTCTTCAGCCCAAAAATTATTATTGTGAAAGTTTTGGATGGCGTTTGTGGTAAAATTGGCTTCATCGGTAAATGAAATTCTAGTATCAAATAATGGATTTTCATACACTTCTTGAAGAAACCATTGGCAAACGTTTATCCGTAATGGAAATTCACGAGGGAGTAACG
This sequence comes from Gonioctena quinquepunctata, assembly GCA_018342105.1. Lineage (NCBI taxonomy): Eukaryota > Metazoa > Arthropoda > Insecta > Coleoptera > Chrysomelidae > Gonioctena > Gonioctena quinquepunctata. The sequence goes on from JAFIRS010000213.1 coordinate 582,694, forward strand.
CCTGAACCCGTTGGATATGGTAGGGATATAATAAAAAGCATGGAGAATTTTCCAAACAAGAATATGTGAGATATTAAATTTTTCGTGTACTTAATCCGGGATCTTCCTCAATTGAATTCAAAACCGCTACCTCAAGTTCAGGTGTTCTTACAGTACGTTGTACTCCTCTTAGATGATTGTCTGGTTCAAAACTTCCCTTATGGCATGTGTTAGGTACAACATTTTTCCTACGAGTATAATATATAATATCTAAAAATTTTATGAGAAAGAAAGGATACCTAATATAATTTTTATTTATTTTCAGTTCAAACTAATTATGAATGATATTAAAATTAATGTACTATTGTAAGCATCATGCACATTTAACGCTATCGGCTGTCCTTAGATGTGTCATGAAAAAATGCTTGTTCAATTTTCGCTGAATTATCGACAGGGCTACTTCGCGAGAAACTGATGTCGATGGGGAGCTGGAGTTTGGTTTTGAAGTGTTTGAACGTTTTTTTTTAGAATATGATGAGCAATCTCCATCTTATTTTTGAGCGAATTCTCGATGTATAATTCTGCCACAGACGTAGATTTCCATCCACCGTGCTTTTTAATGTCGGTATTGTTGGCCCCAGAGTCGGCCAACATTGTGGATGACGACCGCCGGAAACTATGACCAGTGTAATTCTCAGGATTTGGGGGGCCCAAGTACATAGCAATGTTTGATGGAATTTCACCAAAAGTATTGATTCCTACACAATGTTTAGTGCATTTTGTTGATTTGAAGAAGAGACGCAGACTGGCATACTTTTTGTATAATTCCAGGTAGCTTGTTATTTAATTTTCGGGGTCGCAAAACACACATTTTCTCATACTGTTGGTTTTTGTGTTCGGGATGGTAATAATAAGAACATTTTTCTTTTCTTCTAAATCGTCTATCGTCATATTCATCAATTCTTCGCTTCGGCACGCACCAGCGATTCCAAAAATGGTAGCGACCTTCATCAAGAGAAAGTCGTTGTCCGGAGCATCAGATAATAATTTATCGATTTCCTGTTTTTCGAAAATCTTCGATTTCTTGGGTTTGAAACGTTCGTTCAGTCTTTTTAGATATGCCGCTAATTCAAAATATTTGCTTATATCGATGTCTTTCTTCAATTTTACAATAAGTTCATTCATTGAGTACTTCGACTACAAGGTTGACGGGCAAATATTGTAGATTAGTGCTGAAAGTATACTATAAATATATCTTCTTTCAGTGATAGTGTATTTTTCTTCTTACGCCACAACTCAAATGCTGCAAATTCTTTCTCGTAACGCCAGCGAGACTCTTCTGGAAGTTATAGAATCGGCAGCCTCCAAGATTTTTGATGGAATATCACTGAACGAATCCTCTGAATTGTTCATTTTTAATATCAAATTGAAGATTAAATTCGAATATAACTTTAGGGAACCGCAATTCTGCTTTGTTGAAGTTATGGTAACGGGAGAATGTACTCGTAGAATGAACGTACCGTGTATCCTAGATGGATGAACTTGTCATTCGCTATTGTCAACCAATTTAAAAAGTTATACGCAAAAGTTGAAGAATATAGGAAGTCCACTAGATCTCACAAAATTCTCACAATATTTGGACAAATATGATTTGAACGATCAAAATTAAATTTACAGAAACCCAGGCATTTACCTTTTTGAACTCAGTTTATTTGACATTTTGCCTCGATGACACATCAGAGTATTTGCTGTGTGCATTAGGCTGGAGGGGATAGATGAAACTATGACAGCGCCCATGGTGGCAGAAGTAGGTAATGATTCTGGTAATCACAAGCACAAGCTGAAAACTTTCAGTTTCTGAGGTCTTCCCGTTTATTCACAAATCACTTCAAAATATTGTATCATTCTTCAGATGAATAAATATTATTATTGTCGTTGTGTCAAAAAACATATAATAACAATGAGCCCTCGCTATTGCTGTGTAGTTGATTGCAAAAATAGTACGTGTAAATTTTATACATTTCCAACTGCATCACATAAACTGCAGCAAAGAGTTAAGTGTTCTGTTATTCCACGATATTTCAATCTCTTATTCCAGGACATGAGGTTTTCATTCGATAAATATTTGAGATGTTTTCCGTTTTCTATTTGATCGTCTAGAAGTGGATAGTAAAAGTATTAACCAAGTTCCGTGGGACGGTGTTGAGCCAGTGATGGAAAGCAAATAGCGACTTAAACTGCGAGTTCGGGAACGCCTGGACGGTTTAGTAAACTGATCAATCAGCCTTATGAACGGAGGCAGAGATACTTTTGATGTCTTTCCGAGTTGTCTATCATACACGGCATTCTATCAGGACAAAGAACCTCGCAGAAGATTATTTGTGTTTTAATTTTCACGAACTGGTTTCGGTTACAAAAGCAATTGGCCTTACATGTGAACTAATGTTAAATGTAATGTAATCGTGACTTGTACTGTATAAGCAATACGCAATATTTGGTAGACAATTATACGTATTAGAGAGTGTTGAACGTGTTTGTATTATTTGGGGACCGTTCAACGTTTTTACATCCTTGCAAGGGTAGAAGTGGGATCCCATATTCAGGTAAAATTGTGAACCTCATTCCTTTTCTGATTATTATATTCTTTGAGAATTTCTTCAAATAGTTTTGCGTTGAATCTGATTCGTGATATTCAGTGGTTTCCGTCAGGTTAAAGCTAACCAGGGTTATATGGGTACTTTTTCAATTTGTTAAACTACTTGGCTCCCTCACTTTTTTATGTTCTCAAGACCTTAAGATCCTGCGACCTTAAAAAAACTAACCTGTTAGCACATTTTCTGCCGTACACAGAAGTAGCATTCCTTCATGATATTCAAAATATCATAACATGACATGAATCACCTTCAAATTGTTAAAAAAAAATGTTACATAGTGGATATTGGAGATAAAATAGGAAAACTTCAGCCATCGAGTCATTAGAGGGCATTACTAGTCTAGCACACAGCAAATTGCAGTGTCATTCAAATATCTCCGTATGAGCATTACAAGTCAACTACCATGGTTTCACCGAAAAAAAAGTAATTGTCTAAGAACTTGAGTATCACCGTTTTGTGATCAGTCGAGGAGTTTCACATACAGTGACGTTATATTACTGTTCAATATGCCAAAATAATTATATGTCCATCAGTTCTCTTCGTTTAGGCTATTTTTTTTCCTGCTTCAATATTGTATTACATGTATATCTATGTAAATATATATGTATGTATGTGTGGAATGTATCTATGTATATGTATGTGTGCATTCATTATATGTATGTGTCTTATTAAAAATTATAATACTTTGTTATGTTTTAGTGTCGCATGAATGAATGAATGGGATATGACACGGACAGCGAAAGCTTTGTGTTCTTTCTCTTTATTTGTTTGTGTCAGAGTACTATTACTTAATATTATGTCAAATTATTATTAGGATTATTAACTATTGTAGGTATTACTGATGCAAATAAAGATTATTATTATTATTATTATATATTGAGACAAAATATGCATATTCGTTCGAATAATTTTAAGTATTTCTAAATCGTACGGGAAAGTACTTTACCGCACTAAAAAGTGCTCCTTTCCACACGACAAATCATTAAAAAAAGTGCACTTTTCCACATACTCGTAGAAATTATTTTTTTGTCGTTCCACCTTTTATGAGATAATACATATTTAGGTATTTCTAAATCGTACGGGAATCGTACGGGAAAGTACTTTACCGCACTAAAAAGTGCTCCTTTCCACACGACAAATCATTAAAAAAAGTGCACTTTTCCACATACTCGTAGAAATTATTTTTTTGTCGTTCCACCTTTTATGAGATAATACAAATAGTAGTTGACTCAAATGACAATCTACCATCAGTGAAGCACGATATTCAACATTCGGAATTATTGACTCGTAAATGCAAACATTCACAATAGCTAATACAAAAACTTCTACTGGTGTGGGCTATGCGCCAATTGAAATTATCCAGTGTAACCCTTGAAAACTTTTATACGTAGAAGTTTCTCTATTCAGAATTCAGAATATGGCTCAAAAAGTCAAAGTTCATTTATAATTGCCGCAGTTCTATTCAAAAACAAATAATGATCGAAGTTTGCCCAACTTAATGGACTACTTTCACGAGCATGCACGCGATTTATGAATATCATCAATAATTGACTTTAAATGGGTAGTTACTATGAGCTGAACCCACTGATTTATCCGTTATCGTGTGGATAACGTATCAAAGGAATAAAAACCATTATTCCCATTACATTAATACATAGTGGTTTAATTTTGAATACACTCGCTGTAGGAAATCAACTATCAAACTATTAGTCTATATTATTTGCTATCTGAATTACATTTTGTATATTGCTAAAAGAATTATGGATATAATATTCGTTGTATATTATACTCATTATATAGAACAAATACCGAATAATCAAATGGTTGTCAGTTTTGAAATAAGGCATTGTATAGAGATTCCATCGCTAGGAAGAACTTGAGTTGATAGTAACAACAATTATATAAGATCAAATTGTAACTGGAATCTGTCTCAGGGCAAGTTATAATAGGCATGATGACAGTAACAAAAAATCAGTAAAATTATGTATTTATTTAATGAAACTTGATCAGTAATAAAAATTTTTTTTTTATTAAGAGTGAGATTGGTAATTATTTTGATAAAATGAAACTACAAAATACTGCAATCCGCCATGATATGTTGAACACCAATCAGAGCAAATAACGTCACTTTTGAGTAAACAAACGAACGAATACATACATCTTGTTTGGTTAACAACACTGCAGTGGGACCCTGTGTCACCTAGAATTCTATGAATCGAATCAATTCTATATGACCGGCACTGCGTGTTCGAAAATTGTCGCTTAAACGCGACTTTACCTCTCGCAAGTAATCGCGACGTTGGGACATATCGTTATCCTCTAGAATTTACAACCTAACCTCATTTATTGGTCAAAACTGCCAAAAGAAAATTTCGTGGTTGCAAGTTATCTATATTTATTTTTGTACGAATTTACGGTAATCAAGCTGGTTGCCATAAAAATGAGAGTTCTGACCGAACATTGGCAATTAATTAGACATTTGCGTAAACAATCCTGACTATTATACTTCCTCGAGTGAAAAAATTAATGATTCAAGTTCAAATCATTATCGTTGTGTACCTCAATGTGATTCTTGGGCAAAACGATCCCATTGTACTGGAATAATTTGTTATCATTTTCCGTGAGAAAATGAATCTAACGTAGTGGTGCAGACTGATCTAGGATTGAGTGAGTCTATAGACAGACGACGGGCTCTTGGGATCTTGAAGAAGAATACAGTTCCCTCCCAAAATCTTCATGTATCGTCTGTGGCCAAGAAAAAAAGTGAAAAAGAGAACCTTCAGAGAGTTGAGAAAAAAAAAGAGAGTGAAGAAGAGAACAAAAAATATTCGACATACCGAAGATTATTCATACAATATGGAAAAAGAGTGACTATATATGTACAGAGTGACCCATTTGAAAGCGGGCCACGTCTCTAAAACTGTTATTTATAATCCGATTCAGAAGTTTTTTTTCAGTAGATAAAGCATCAATAGTTCTAGTTGAATGCCATAAATTCGAAATAAAAATAAAAATTTCGCAGCCTACTTCGAATTTTTTTCAAGGTCATAAATCCAAAAAACATGCCAGAGATTTTTTGTAATACAATTTGATGACGCCACTGGATTTGTGATGCTTTTAAATGGGTGTGACCAAAATTTCACGATGAAATTATTTTTTTCATCAGAAATATGGCATAAGTAAAATTCATATCAAATTCATATCAAAAATATTTCGAATAGTCGTTATATAAATCACAATCCTGTTGAAAATATCGTTTGAAATGCTCTTTCAGGTCGTAAGAGTCGAGTTTATAAACAGCAGTTATTCAAAATGACGTCAAATTATTTTTCTTCCAAACGTAACTCCATAGTATAGGAGATAGTTATGTCCATCAGGACACTGCAGTTTTTTGCCAAAGAAATTGAATGTACATCTTTACATCAAATAGTAATCAATATTGATAACATAAATGAACTACAACAAAAGAATGGATTGAAATGAAAGTGCCTACACATTAATTCTCGTACTTTTCAACCAAATCCCGATTTAATTCTATACATTTATTCTACCATTTTTTAATGCTAACTAACCATAAGATTCGATCAACGTTCGATCATTGGTTTGGGGTAATATCTGTGCAAGCCTGTCTTATTCTTTCACGCAGTTCCCCTGTGGTGGTTGACAGTTATTCCAAATATCAATCTTGGTTTCATCCAAACATGCTTGTGATACCACATTTCAAAAATATTATTTTTATTGGGAGGCTTTGTAACTTTAGTTGCTATAGAGATGACAAGTCATCAGTACAATAGACGAAAACACACAAATTTGTCAGTGTTAATAGTGAAGTTTATAACTCCTCAAGTACCTTTTTTTTTTTTTTTTTATATGTTCTGGTTCCCACGAAAAGGGATATCCTGTAATGTTCAGAGAACATCGTGGGAACCAAGGGAAAGAAGGTAGGAGTTGGTGTTCTTCTTAAATTTCTGGAGGTTGTATGCCTCGGGGAACACCTCCCTAGGCAATGAGTTCCAAAGCCTCGCAGTTCGTTGGATGAATGAGTCTTTGGAAAGTGATGTTCTGCAGGTCTCCAAAGTGACCACGAAGGGGTGTGAAGACTGAACTTGACGGGTTAATCTCGAAGAGACTGCCAAAGGAGGAACGATTGTTGATATTTCAGAAGAGCATCGCCCATGAAAATATCTATAAAATAGAGACAAATCGCCAACTTTTCTACGGTGTTCCAGACAAGTGAGCGAGTTTGTAAGCGAGGCATCACCGACGAGACGAATTGCCCTTTTTTGGACAGAATCTAATAGCTTCAGGATATGTTTAGGTGCCGCACTCCAAATATGGGAACAGTATTCCAGGACAGGTCGGATCTGTGCCTTATAGATCATAAGCAGCTGACTGGAGGTGAAATAGCTCTTGGCACGAAACAAAAAACCAAGTTTTTGGGATGCACTTTTGGCAATGGACCTCACGTGATTTTCCCAGGAAAGGTTATTGCTGATAGTAATACCAAGCATCGATATGGATGACTTCAGTGGTATGGTTACTCCTGACAAAGTTATGTTAGGCACAGTGAGATCGGCTTTTCTAGAGAAAAGACATGCTTGTGTTTTGTTTGCATTGAATTCTACCAAGTTATTGGATCCCCATTCGAGAATTGTTGCTATGTCCATATTTATATTGTTAACATTTCTTCCTCGTTCATTTCTGGTTTCACGGGCTGATATAGGGGCCCTGGAAGAGAAAGCGGTATGGAGGGTACTATCATCGGCAAAGCTGTGTACGGGACATGAAGTTGCTTTCAACAGGTCGTTGATGTGAAGTAAAAATAGTGTTGGTGCTAGAATGGATCCTTGCGGAACACCAGCATTTATGAGTAGAGTGTCAGATGAAACTCCATCGACCACTACATGGAGAGACCTGTTTGAGAGAAAACTAGCAAGCAGAGAACACAGCTGAGGGGGCAAGCCATAAGATGGAAGCTTGGCGAGGAGTCCCTAACTAATAAAGAAGTATGGCTGATAATTTGACTTTGCAGGAGAAAATTTGAATAGTAAGACTTCGTGGTAACAACGACAGATCCGAAAGGGAAGTATGTAGAATTTTCAATACCATGCATCTGGAGGGTCGAAATATTAGCAGAGCTATAGTTGGCCGATAAACCAAATTTTCTATCAGTATGGAGCTGTTTGTAAACACATTCTGAAGAATAGTAATATTGTACAAAGACAGAGACGAAATAATTCTGAACGAATTCGAAATTATTTTAATAATAATCCGAAAACAAGTGTTAGAATTGCAAGTTTGGACATTAACTTACAACGTGAAACAATAAGGATAAATCTTAGGAAATATAATAAGATGAAGCCCTTTAAACCAAAGTTTCTTCACACCTTAGAAGAAGGCGATAATGAAAAGAGGCTGGAGTATAGTTGATGGGCTCAAGGAGAATATCTAACAGGAATTTTCTGAAAAAAATGTGGTAACATTCATAACCAATGGCACAGTTAATTCTCAAAATACAAGGTACTGGACGGAAGAAAATACACATTGGATAATAAATTGCAGAAGACAGTACTCACAAAAAATAAATGTTTGGTGTGGAATATTACATACCAAAATAATTGGCCCCTTTTTTTTGAAAGCAATTTGAATGGTCAAATTTTTTTGAATTTTATGAAAAACCTATTTTCCAACGCTATGGATGAACTTCCACTGGCAGAAGAGGCTCATCTTCTATTTCAATTAGATGGCTGTTCCATCCACAATAGCAGGATTGTGAGAGATTGGTTGGAAGAAAATTTTCCTAATCGGTGGATAGGGCGAGTTTCCCCCCAGATCCCCGAACTTGACTCCATTGGATTTTTTTATGGGGCTTCGTTGAAGAAAAAGTTTACAAAACTCGCCCAACAAGCAGAGAGAAACTTCGTGGAATAATAGGACAGGCTTGCAGAGATATCATCCCAAACCAATTATCGAATGTTATGGTTAACAATAGAAAACGATACGATAAATGTATCGAATTAAATGGAGATTTGGTTGAACAGTCCGAAGTCCCAAACCAATTATCGAATGTTATGGTTAACAATAGAAAACGATACGATAAATGTATCGAATTAAATGGAGATTTGGTTGAACAGTCCTAAGTTTAATGTGTTTAATGTCAATACATTCTTTTGTAGTAGTTCATTTATATTATTAAGATTGGTGATTATATTATTGGATGTAAAGATGTGCATTTCTATTCTTTGACAACTAACTGCAGTGTTCTAAGAGACATAACAAATCCCACATAGAGTTGTTATGTTCTGAAGGAGTATTTTAAACCATATTATTTACAAAATTGTGATTTATATGACAACTATTTGAATTATTTCGATATTGATATGAATATTTTATTTATGTTATATTTCTGTTAAAAAAAAAATAACTTCATCGTGAAATTTTGGTCACATCCATTTGAAAGCATCACAAATCCAGTGACGTCGTCAAATTTTATTAAAAAAATTCGCTAGTATGTTTTTTGGATTTTCGAAGTAGGCCGTGAAATTTTTATTTTTATTTCGAATTTATGGCATTCAAATAGAACTATTGATGCTCTATCTACTAAAAAAAAAAACTTCCGAATCGGATAATAAATAACAGTTTTAGAGAGGTGGCCCGCTTTCAAATGGGTCACTCTGTATGTATATCTAGGTGATAAGGACACATTTTCACACCATCTTGTTTGTTTTAGATCAAATAAAAAAAAACTGTTTTTGTTGGTTTGATTTTCAATTCGAACATTCAAAGGTGATTTTTTCAAAATAATTCATAACAATAATTCCCGAGGACTTTATTAAGCTGTCCAGAAACTTCGAAAAATATTATTTGCAATCAAATTAGAACATACTTTGTCTCCTCCAAAGTGAGTTTTTGCAAATGATATTGTCTTACACCATTTCATTAGAGTCTTCAAATTAACACTACACAAAAAAAACTGGAAACTATGTAATTCCAAATGGAAATATTTTGAAAAACAGACAAACAATGTACGTATGTCTGGTTTGAATTTTTGCCACCCCGGCGCTGGCATCTAATTTTGAATTCCCAATTATTTTATTGACAGGATACATTTTTCAATCTATAATAATTTAAAAAGTTACTAGAAATCACCAAAATGTAACTAATGTTTTTCTATCGAGTAATATATTGCCGAAAATGCTCGAAGCGTAGTCGACTGGGACACACTGCCAAAAAATGCAACCGTCAATTTTAAGAGTAGATATCGACAGTAGAAAACTAATTGTCGAATTCTATGTGACACATGGTCCCACGGCTGGTTGATATCCTGTGATTTTATTTACGATTCCATTCTGTTAACACAGAGCAGTTTAAGTTTTAAGTGTTATTGAAACGAAAGTGAATTAACGATAGTCATGGAACAAGGATTCATCAAGGCAAAAAGCGCTAATTTGCCAAGAATCGACTAGTTGATGTTGGGAGAGTTTTTGGCATCAAATAAAGACTTTTGTTCAGCAGAATTTAGCAATGTCAGAACTTCCGAAGTACATTAAATAATATTCACTTATAATACCACAAGAGCTTCAAAATTATCGGGTATTTCCCGATAGGTTCGTTGCAAACAAATTAAGGAGTCAAGTTTTTCAGGTTAAAAAATCACGAGCGCGAAGCGCGAGTGATTTTTCCTGAAAAACTTGACGACTTTATTTGTTTGCAGGGAACCTTGAGGAAATGCCAGATAATTTGAAGCTCGTGTATTCGGGGATTATTTTCCGTCCCAAAAAAGTAGTAAATTGGTTCCAAACTGTTTTTTTTGCCTTCTCCGTATTAATGGGAACATTTCCTTTGACTTTTTTATCGATGGTGGACAGAGAACAAACTCCAAATCGACTCATTTTCATGCAAAATCTCCAATTGTCACAATTGAATTCAACCTGTCAGTTTGAAGTGTGGTTAATTTGACTGGATCATGTTTTGTTTTTTATATATAGCAACTACCAGAGAAAATTTTCAAAAAATTATCAGTATAATACCATGTAGGTTGTACCACGTGACGTCGAATGGTGCAATTCTATTGGTCGATATTTGGGTCGGAAAAATAATCATATTTATCGATGAAAATAGTTTGTGGCATTCAGACGAGAAAATGAAAACTGGAACTGAAAAATAAAAATGTGGATCAGCCAGGATTCGAACCTGGGATCTTTCGATTTCTAGTCGAACGCTCTGCCAACTGAGCCACCAGTCCTTGTTCGAAACCGGCGATTCACACTCTTAAATTCAGTTCTAGTTTTCATTTTCTCGTCTGAATGCCACAAACTATTTTCATTGATATTTAATTACATACGCTATCTACTTCATTATTTATATTTATATTCATTTGGCAACTGAAATTTGGTTAAAATACCTATTATGATAACAGTGGTGCGAGATAAAATCTAACCTCGACAAAGATTGTTTATCATTATATTTTGACCTCAAACAAGACACCATATACTAATTTAAAATCTACAAAACAAAATAAAAACTTACGTCGAAGTGATCTTCACAAAAAAAGAGTTGAGTACTTGGCAATATCGCTGTTGAATCCCGCCTTGCAAGTTAAAGTCACTTGTCTCGTATTGCTTTCTTTTGCTGGACGAACACAAATAACTTATAAGTAGTTTTTATTGATTTCTTATCACACTGAGGGACCGCACTTCACCTATACACTTTCGAATTCATATTTAATAACTGAATTATTCAATAAGCGTCTAGTGTTTACGTTTTGATTACTCAAACGTGACGTCACAAGCGGCGCCATGACACGGACAAGCGTTTTGGTGCGAATTTTAAATTAAAAACAGTAACATGTATTTTTTCCCACTAAACCTTTAATTTCTGCAGAAATATATTATTCATTGTAAATAATATATATTTCCAAGCATTATTGGACAGTTTTTCAAAATCTGTCATCATGCCTATTATAGATTTCGGACATCACAGCCGGGAAAATTTGAGGTTAACCATCGCGGGGAAAACAACCATGAATTTCATAAAGATTTGACATCTCCTACTAAATAAGTTATGAAGTTGAAAGGCGCACCACTTATTGATTGTAGTGATTTACAGAAATGTCAGACTTAAGTGACTCTCTGCGGGGTAAACCGTAAAATTGGTATTTCAATCTTCGCTGCTTTGAAATTCAACATGATAAACATTCCAGACATCATTAATGAATTTTCATCCAGCACAGACGGCTATTAAAATTAATGTGCACATAGATGTAGTGGTAAAAAATGTCCAAGCCATAAACGTGATTGTTTTGAGAACTTTGATCTCCCACGATACGTTCAGGGGGAGAGTAAACTTTATAAGAGAAAAACAGAACATAATCAGGAGAATTTGAATCGAAGTCATTAAGGCACCAGTAGCCATTCAGACTACATTTTTTGTGCGTGATTATACATAATTGAAACTGTTACAAATCATTCAAGCATCAAGTTTTTAGAAGTTAATCAGATCTTTTTAGAAGTTAACCAGATCCCAACTCCTGTGCGCGCCCAAATTCAGTTAATATGTATTAAATTAAATTCGTATGAATCGCTTGTCATTCAGAATAAAACCATTGTGAAACCAATAAAATAGTATTGGATTAACATGAATTAAATATAATACACGTACCTACGGATCAACTCATAGAGTCGGTAACAGTATACGAAATTTTTTGTCCATGATATGTATAACCTTAATGAAAGTCTTATATAAATTACCAGTGCGGTTAGTAACACCATAAAATATGCTACACGATTTATGCCAAAAGAATAGACAGACCGATTCCAGCATGGAAGCAACACGAGCAATAAGAAAGGTAGTTTGAACAATACCTGGCAATTGATTATTTTTGTTATTGAAACCCTATATGATTGCATGAAAATGGATTTCTTATTCTATATGACGAATTTTATTGAGTGTTTTTTTAACATGGCTATACTCAACTATACTCTATATAGATTTATCAATGCGTTTTTAATATTTTGTCATGTTTTAATTCTATAATTATTAGTCGGAAATATTTAAAGACATTAGAATAGTACACAAATCTAAAGATCCGCGCATAAATCTTAACCGTATACAGGTTGGAGACTAAATGACATTGTTGCAATTGGCGCTCGCCATTCAAATGTATATCGTATGCTGTTCACTGTTGAGATGCTTCAAGAGAATAACAATTTAGAAGCGAATTTAGCAGTGGAAGTTTTCTTACGATTGTGGCTTGAAATATTGGCACATCAGAATATAAGATTAATAAAACTATTCAATTCTGCTTAATTCTTTTGCGATGCTTGTTTGCAAGGAAAACAACATAGGATGCCTATTCCTTGCAGTACTTCTAAGAGCAAACATCCTGGGGAGCAGATACTGATCTTTGTGAACCGATGCATAATCAATCAATCGGTGAATTTCGATATGTTCTTTTATTCAAAGACGACTACTCGTATTATCGTAAGGTGTACTTCATCAGAGAAAAACGTGAGGTTCGAGAAAAACTGAAAATATTCCTTAATTACACATTTTATGTATGTATTGTCAATGTCATTAAAAATGAATCAATCATCATAGCCAAAACCAATTCCTGCAGTAATGCATCGGGATGAATTTATTAATTTCCACTTTCACCATAGAAGTATTGTAATATGATTTTTTCTTCTAAGGACAAAAATTTATAATTTGGAAATTTGATTTGATATTGCATAAAGATGATGGTAAATTGATTTGTTGAAAATATAAACAGGATGTTCATAAAATCAGATGTGGAATCATGATGGTATATTTTCAAATTGTTATTGAAGATCAAAACCAACGTATTTGCCTTCTAGGGCTATAATACAAAAAAATATGAATACTGGAATGTTAACATATACAACCTACCATATAAAATGAGAGGAGCAACAATAATTGAATATAAATGAACATATAAATCAACATAGCAATAAATACCAGGATTTCCATTTTAGATCCCATTTGGTTTATGTGGATGATGCTTTATTGACCATTACTAGGTCATAATAGATCATAAAAAGATAGTATTGTCGGTACTTCGAACAGCACCAAATCTAGTTCAATCTTCAGTATTGAATTGGAATATGTGTGTGTGTGTGAAAAAGAGAGTTGGCCTCGGATAATCCATTTGCCACAGAAATATAGAAATGGAATAAAAACATATTTTTTTTTACATTTTATTAATCAAAAATAAGAATGATATAATCATTGATTTACATAAGAAACGATTCGGTTGTGATATATGTATTTTGATTCATCATCATCAGAATATCAACGCCATCAAACAATACATAAACATAGCATTGAAAATAATCAATAAAATATGAATCTCAAACAATCATTACTTTTCAGGGTTTGTTTGAAGGTTGTAGTCGATGTGGTAACTTGATTACTCTCGTTTCGGACGTCCATCGTCTAAATGGATTTAGAAGGTTTTCACGACGTTTCGAATGCTTGTAACTGCAATCGTCTTCAGGTGAATACTGACAAGTTTAGGTGCTACTTACCAATTTATATGACTGCCGGTGCAATGATGCGTGTAATCCCGCCATGTGCAGTGGTGCGTGTAACTTCACGCACCACCACACCGGGCGAAATTACACGCACCACTGCACATGGCGGGATTACACGAATCATTGCACCGGCAGTCATATAAATTGGTAAGTAGCACCTTAACTTGTCAGTATTCACCTAAAGACGATTGCAGTCACGAACATTCGAAACGTCGTGAAATCCATTAAGACGATGGACGTCCGAAACGAGAGTAATCAAATTACTTTTCAGCTCTCCACATCCACATTTAACTTCATGTTGATTTTACAAAATAAAAAAGTTACAGAATTTTCACATAGAATTTTTTTTATTGAAAATAGGATAAACAAAACAGCATCGAGTTTTCATCATTTTGATGTTGGATATATGGTTGACTCTACTTCTATAAGATGTTTTTTTGAAATAGGTCATAATGTTAGCAATGAGAAATGTGTTACTTGAAAAATAATCTGAACTGCGTTTACAGAAACATTAAAGTCAATCATGAAACAACCTCAAGGTAAAGTAAATCTGGCTTTATCATTTAATAGAAAAACAACATCTGGAAACGTTGAAGATAAGTTATGAAAAACAATTTCGGCAGATTGTAGATTCATTATATTTTATGTGTTGTTGGTTGCTTTTTTCATCGCTCTGGGGTATATTTAAATGTAAATATAAACCGTATTATCCAACCGAAACAATTGTCGTGAATTTACAACATTATTCAAATTACGTTTGGGGTGAGTAAACTCGCGTTTGGAGTAACTCTGGTATATATACTCTGTTTGCTAAAGCGAGAGAGTAATACATCATTATTGAATTGTAAAACCCAGTCGTCTTCGCCGTATTCCATAGGCGTACGAGGTTAAATCTAAAGTTGATGTCATTGGATAGCTTATGAAAAACTAAGATAGGAATGTGCAAATAGGTATAGGACATCATGGATGAAACATATCTAGAATTTTCCGGAGAACCCAAAAATGCTATAACATACTGGGTGTCCCATTAGAAAAAACAAAAGTTTAAATGATAACTTTTTATTGCGACGTTCAATTGTTTTCTATTTAAATTTCCAGGCGGTTCTGAAAAAATGCTACAACTTCCCTAATTCAACCATTTTTCTAGCTCTTCAAATGAGGAGGATATCTATTGGTCCAAATATAACCAATAACCTTGTGAAGTTGGTTCAACGATATTTCGTACCAGCTTGGTGTATATGATTAGTCCCTAACAATGGACAACGCTTAAGTATGCTCTGTAATTTCCTGTTATAGGTACAATAAAATGATAAATTTACAATCACCTACCTGATAATCTTTTCCTTCAAAAGTTTTTTCAACAAAAAATATTATGTAGATATAAATCCGTCCCTGCAATAAGAGATAACAATATGGTCGGATTTGTTTCACAAATGGAGGGTTTTTCTAAGAAAACTATCATAAGCTCAGGTAGAGGCACAGGTAGTTTACCTACCTGTGCCCCAGTTTTTGAAAAATTGAAATGTTTTGTTACTTTCCGGTAGTTTTTGGAAAAGTTCGTTCCTGAAAATGGCTAGTGTTTCTGAATTTGTTGCTGAGAAAGGGATTAGTAAAAGTGCGCTTTCTAAAAATGAGAAAATTATTATTCTCAATGTGTTCAACGATGTTCGCCACTAAAACTCAACATTCCGAGTTACAAAAATAGTTGGAATGTGTTCGAATATGACTGGGGTCGGACAGACAACAATATACCGACTTGTGCACGAGGATAAACGCGGCCCCATCAGGTCACCAAAGATATGTATAGGAAGAGAAGATACTGTAATACTGAAATGAAAAAGGATGATTTAATTCCACCCATGGGTAGGAAGAAAGTGTGGAAAACTTTCAAGGAAATTAATTTTCGTTATGAAAAAATCCAAAACAGAAAATAACTTTTAGTAATAATAATAATAGAAAGACGAAATCATCTGCTAGCAACGACGATATTTGAGGGCAGTTTCGAAGGGAAAACAGGAATATCTGTTATATGGACGAAACTTAGTTGAATGAAGGATATACCGTTGGTAAAATATGGCAGTATAAAAATATAAAATGCGCGAGGCAAGCTTTCATGGAAGGATGGTCCACTGGAATAAAAGCACCCTCGGGAAAATGTGAAAAAATAATAATTACTCACATTGGTAGCAAAAATGGATTTGTCGATGGTGGCTTACTAGCATTTCAATCAAAACGGACTGGAGACTATCATACAGACATGAAAGCTGATGTTTTTGAAAAATACTTCCAGCAAATGCTGGATCTTATTCCTCTGTTATATTCATGGATAATGCGAGCTACCACTCAAGCAAATCCGAAACCTACTACCTGCAGTTACGCCACTGTCACATATATTTCATTCACGAAACACCTCTTTCTGTTCTTATGCAAATTAAGGTGACCCTAATTTAGGACCGATCCAGCGACCATCGCCGACACCCGTGTGATGACCGCTGATCAAACAAGTTAGTTTATCGTAAATAAATGTAATATCCTTGACTGAAGCAACGCACTAAAAAGTAAACGACTGTTTCATTTTGTCCGCTATTAAAACAGAAGGCCAGGATGTGGGGTGAAATCCGACAAAGAATGTAAAAATCTCGTAAAATATTTGATACGATATCACTACTCATTAAAATATCTCATGAATATGTTAAGGTGACAGCGACGACATGACAGTTAAAACAGACTGAACATAATTACGACAGGACATTTATTTCATTTCTATCGAGCTCAAAGCCGTGATAGATAATTAACGATTCTCCGACAGCTGGGATGAAACATTAACCCGTAAAGAATGCGATTGAAATATACCGCAGTGGAAATTAATGTCCGAAGTGTAATTCATTACTGTTGGAACAATACCGCCGATATTCAAGACTGAATAGGGGTCATAGTGGGGGGATTCTTTATAAGACTGAAGTCAAAAGTAAACAGGGACATTAGTTCATTGGAGATTAGATCAGATCAGAGTCAGAGTGTTCAGTTTTAGTGAATGCCTTCATTATATGAAGCGCATTAAAGTAGAATCAATTTTCATCTAGTAAAGATGCATAGCTATCTTCTGATACGAAATAAGTGTA